>CM053275.1:94636726-94707467 GCA_028583415.1 Protea cynaroides | reverse complement strand
AAGTAATTGTTATAGCCGTTAATTTGATTAATAATGGTGATCATCCTTGAGAAGTGGGCCCCATTCATTGATGGGTATCCCTAAAAATGGACCATTCAATTCAAATAAATGATCATATCCATTAACTCCTTTTCAAGTGGATTGAGCGATTGAGCGATTGATTTTGAATAGGATAACACCTTACATATCTTTTATTAATAAATTATGCAAGAGATAGTAAAACAGATGTTTTACTAATAAACTATGCAAGATAACATCTTCCAAGATGAATCCAGCCCACCCAAACCCGGACCAAGGTCCATGTGGGTAGCCCCAAAGGTTGGAGTAGAAAAGTCAAATTTGTACTACCTATTGTCACGTTGTGGACTTTTGTGTGGGACAGTTAGCTTGATGATCGGACGGTTAGACTGGAATCTTAAGGATCAGAATCTAACTCCTTTTAGATCTAATGAAGACATGCGTAGGGTACAGCCGTACAGCATCATTGGCCATTTTAAACTCTTTTCGATCAGTACTTGTACGGGTCGGGTCAACGGTGACTGGCCGACGGCTGACGTGTCTAAGCAGCAGCTTTTTTTTATTTATTCCGTTGAATGCTATTTCAGTAGTTTGTCCACAAGACAAGGGTAATTTAGTAAAATCATCACGTTGGGAAGTAGAGTAACCTGATTATCCTGAGGGATCAATCTGCGAGGGAGCGAGGCAGCGAGCAAACTATTGTGCCTCGTATCTCAGTGAATCGCTTGAATATGAGGATATGCAAGTATGCTAAGATCTTGCCAATCTCCATCTCTCAGCTCTTGTTGATCCGCAAACAATTTTTTTTTTTTTGAAATGCTTTCTCGCTTATTTTAGCTTCCTGTCTAGGGTTTTTGCTGAATTTCTCGTGGGAAGAAGAAGAAGGAGAAACAACAGAGAAAACAGGAAGAACGGAGCTTTGTATCGTCGATTGTTGAGGTTGCAGAGGAGAAAATTAAGATGAAGAGGGAAGATGGAATCATTTACTGCCACAAGACGGATGGGAAGCAATGGAAGTGCAGAAGAGAGGCGAAACAAGGAAATCTTAAACAGTTTAGGTCCTACCACCACAATTTCACTAACAGGAAATGTTCCAACAAATCCAAGCCGGTAGCGACTCGGCGCTGGAGTTGCGTGGGATATCATCGTCGACGACGTTGTTTCTAACTTTCTGTGCATTTCCTTCAAATTTCGACCCCATCTTCACCGTCTTCATCCCCCTTTGATCATCGTGATTATCATTCCGATATTGTTGATTCCATTTACGATGGCGACACCGGAAAGAGAAGAGTTCCGATGCCGGTGAAAGCTTCCGAAGCAAAAGGAGGTGTCTTTCTAATATCACGTGGGGCATGACGACATGACTTTTGAGGTATGTTACCATTAAAAATATTTCTGTTGTATTTTTTTTTTCTTTTTTCTGAAACAAATGTGGAAGGAACTTCTATGATATTACTGGTTGATTTTTGTTTTTTATTTTAATTAATTTATCATAAAAAAAAACCCTTTCACTTCCCTTATTTGTTAAGGATAAAAAATCATCATGTTGTTCAGTTTGTTCAATATTGATCTAATAACTGAAGTTCACCGGGGACACATACCGATGTACTGGTACGCGTACTGAATGAACTCTAGTTAGATCACGACTAGACGCTGTCCAAGACCTAAGACGCTTTGATTCTATTTGTCATTCCCAACCACACCTACATCTTTCATACCCATCATCCATGTCAACGAGTCATATTTAAATAGTTTTGGACGATTTCGGTACTTAAATGGTCTATTGATTCTGGAATCGTTAGGAAACCCGTCTCAGAACCATCCCATCCCATTTAGTATTAATTCCCAAAAATGACTCTTAGAACTGTCCCATTTAGTCAAGAGATGACTATGATACAGGTTTAAGCAATTCGATTCTAAGACGGTTTTCTGTTCCGGATCCAAATTGACACCTTTAGGATTATGATGCATTAAAAGGCTGGTTTTGGCCACCCATTACAGCATAACCGAACTTGTTTCGAAAATAGTTTATCCGTACTTACGTGTATCTTCTATGGAATTCCATCACCGCTCACATAAAGTGGGTCCTACATTCTAGAGTTGAGTCTTACACCCTATGAACGGCTATGATCCCATGACAAATAGACATACGTACATGTCAACTAAACTAGTTGGGCAAAACTCCAAAACGTAAAGTGCTGTGAAAGGAGGCTACTTTCACACAACTACAAGTCATATATGATGGCAAAATATTTTATCTTAATCTTATGTTCGATTCCATTGTCGTGGAAATTATGGAAAGGGAAAGATAAGGGAAGAACTTTCCCTCCAGGTATTGTTTGGTGTCACCTTGGAAAAGTGAGGAAGGAGTTTAGGCTTTATCCCACAATGTTTCTTACCTTCGTTTCCCATCTTATTTGTGTTGGCTGAAAATAAGTCCAGGGTTATATCAGACCGCTGATGAGGGATCATTGAAAGTATCTTTGAAGCATTACATGTGGCTCTCATCCAAGATAGAAGCGTACGGATAAGGGAAAATCTGTTCTGACAACAATTGGGAAGATGAGATCTAATTCGACCCCCCTGGTAGAAGAACGGTGATAAGACAGGCAGAAAAGGAATAGCTAGATAATAAATGCTTTGCCATTAATGTTTATAAATGCCGACAACAACAAAAAATACAAGGTATGTTGACTTGATTGGCCACCTCAGTAAATTGGAGACCAAATCAGCAAAAGCAATATTTCTACTCAATAAGCGGGAAATGACGGCCATAGCTTGCAGAGAAAGTAGTTGCTGTGGACATAAGGGGGTCGAAGAAGGTTGAACGGGGGTCGAAAACGGCTAATAAGACGTGTAGGTGCCACCCTAGGGGTTGTAATTACCTAGTCCTAATCTTTCTTGTCTGACACACGATAGAGATGGTGGTAGGTGGAAGGAAGCTTGTCCAAGAAGCTTCACTATGGTTCTATAAATACTTGAGAGCTATCAATTGCAAAGGATCTTGAAATTCAACCGAAAACATCTATCTTAAGGTACTGTTACTTTGCTGAATTTCCTTCTGAGATATCCCCTTTTTTTTTTCTACTATCCATCTTACATATTGGGAAGAAGAGAGCTTAATAGAACTCCTGTATCTCAAGAAACCCCCTCTTAAAGGAGTTCTAGTGTCTTACTAAGAGTTCCATTTTGTTTGTCTTAAAGACCACTGATTTTGGCATCAAAATGGTCCTGAGGTAAATCCCACCCACCTTACTGCCTTATTTGTGTTGTAATGACGTGGTATCATCTGAAACATCCAATAGAATCCATCGACAACAATTTGTGAAACATATTTTAAAGAAACATCTTCCAAAATCATCTTGGGATGGGTTTTCTTTTACTTGTAAAAGCAGCCAAACACTAGCTCCAAAAGTTTTGGAAATGGATTCACCTTTTCTATATTATTTTCTAGAAAACAATCAAACACAGCAGTAGAGAGGTTGAATTCTTAGTAGCTAGGCTCCTTTCGTTTCAATGAAAGTTATTTTCGTAGCTAGGCTCCTTTCGTTTCAGTGAAAGTTATTTTCGTGGAAATCTATTTGTTCCGATCCTTCCTTCACGTGGTAACCATCTGACATCTTTAGGAATCATAATTAGATGTGGTTCTCACACTTCATATATAGATAGATCCCACGTCCCATCTTCAGTTCTTAAAGATGGGGGGATGGTTAAAGGGTGGGGAGATGATCTGCACACCCATTACAAATAGAAAAGTGACATGTCAAACATGCGGCAAGATTCAAATTTAAAACCAAAGTAGCATTAGCATTAAGAATATAGAAGTATATCAGTCGTCCATCAGACGGGTTGGAATGCATCGATATGAATGATTGGCGGGCTAAGCAATAAGAGAAGATCTTTCTCCTAAAAAAAAATAGAGAAATTGAAAGACAAACGTCATACAAACACACACACATACACACAAACAAAAAGGGAGGAGAGAGAGAGAGAAGGGGAGAGAAATTTGATAAGTGCACGTAAATGCATAATAAATGCATTTTGTAAATAAAGCTTTTTTTTTTTTTTTTTTTTTTTTTGTTCAATTCAAAATATATTTATCATTGAATTGTCCAACACAAAAGCTTTAACCCAATTGGCATATGCAGTCATCCAATGTTCCGAAGTTAGCCCATGTGGAATGGTTCTCAACACTCCCGCCAAGATATTACACGGATATCATTAATGATAGGTCTTAGTGCGTTGGATAGTTGGGTACAAATAATATCATCCAATGGAGGCGCGACTAGTGGATGGTACTGAAACCCCAAACTCATCAAGGGTAAAAACGTTTATTCACAATAAAACCATTCAAGAGGACACATCTGTAATTACCGATAAAAACTAGGGGTAAAATCAACTATATAAATCCTGGCGTTGTACTCCAAAGTCAACGAATGACGTTAGCACCGCGAAACCCATAGACCCTAACAACCAAAATAAAATCATTTGAATATTTATGAACTTTGGCCCCACTTTGCACTTACACATCATAACTCTTTGTTACTTTGGCCAGCTCAGCTTGGTACAATTACCATGATAACATTTCTTATCCTGCTTCTTAAACTATTCCTCAGGTTGGCCTTCTTGAAAGACCCAACCCTTAATTATTTGTGGTTTTGTACTTTGACTTAAGCATCAGAGTGATCCCAGGAAAAAAACTTAACCTCCTTTGTTTTGTTTTGTCGTCTGCATGTTAGACCCACACCAGAAGATTAAGACGCTAATTTTGACAGTAATCGATGCTATATTGAAGAGTTCAGTTAAAAAATTTAAACTAATAAATGAAGAGGCCAATTAAAATATAGGGCCCTAAAATATAAAAGCATTCAAGGTCTTAGATTAGTCGATTATAATTCATTTCGAATATCTACAGCTTTAAAATATTTTTTTTTATGATTTATTTAACTAGAAATTTTAATACATAAAACACTTTAATACATTGAACCATAATCCTCTTGTAGAAAACTTATATATATTGAACCAGAAATAAGACAATTTCTTCCTCGATTGGTTGATTACCTCATATAGAATAGGTCATGCATGTCCATAGAACTTACCACATAGTCCACTATTTTTCCGTCTTAAAAACAGTAACATTATTGTTAATATATATATATATATATATATATATATATATATATATATATATATATATATATATATATATATTTCAGCTTAGGGAAAATCTTGATTGTAATTAAAATTGGTGAAATAATAAATATTATAACCTTATTTGCCCTTCTAGTATAACACTATTTTATTTTTGTCCAGGATATGTACAAGAGAGTGACATAACGATAAGTAATTTTAAAATTAAATCTAATTTTTTTTCCCATTACCTTAATTATTTTTGGAAAGAAGAAAAAATGGCAACTAAAAGAAGGTTATAACTTTGTAATTATTAGTGACAACGAATTGCATGTATTTCGTTCATAGTTAGTAAAGTAGTATTTAATACGCAAATTATATGTGTCCTGGATTTTTAATGTAATTTTACGAATTATTATATAGATTCTACAAAAAATCGTATTTTTTTTATATTGAAACGTATTAAACACGTTATAACGGAGTATTGCCGTATTATAAAGAAAAAAAAATCCTCTCTCTCTTTCTCCTCCCCCCTAATATTTTGATTTTTTCCCAAATCCCTAAAACCCACTACCTAATGAAACCTTATGGATTTAATATGTGTTTTATATTACAAAGATTACGATTTTATGTAAATTTCATAGATTGCAATTTTTTTTGTTGTATATAAATTTGTATTGATATATTTTTATTCTATTAGCTGAATAATGTAGATGTCTATTGCATAGTGAATATATATATCTATATTTCAATAAAAAGGTTGCCGTATTAAACATGTACGTTTTAATGCTGTATGTGGTTTTTTTAACCGAATTTTCAATCATCGTATTGAAGTCTAATTAACTTTAATACACGTATATAATCGTATCCGAATGTTACTATTTTAAACTTACTAACTATGATTTTTTTGCTTACTATATATATATATATATATAACCAAATCACCATGCTCTGTCTTGCATGGAGGCTTTCTAAGATGTTCCCTGTCGCCTAACCACGTCAATCATCAATCAGACGTATTGAGATGCTCGACATGTATATCGATACATTTCAATCCGTCTAATAAATGACAGGTAGTTTGAACAATAAGAGAGGATCTTTTTCGTGTCCTACAAGCAACCACTCTCCATAATCTATTTCTTGGAGTGGGTCCACACTCTAGACTATATAGAATCTGATCTTCTGTCTATCCTAGCAGTTCATGTTAGAATAGAACCGGATCAACTTGAACTATGAGCTGATCCAACTCCTGGACGGTCGAGATTGATTAGCTATTAAAGGGACCACCTTGCTTAGCAGTGGAACTGTGGAAATTTGGAAACCTCTTATAGTGGGAAGCGCGAGTGGTCGTGCAACTTGAACCGGGGGGATCCGCATCCTGTCCTCCCAGAACCACTGGGAGGACAGTGGCAACCTCTCCTGGATGGCTGCCACGTGGCTCTCAGTAAATCTGAGCCCACGTCCGAGCCGACACCCAGTCAACAAGCCGAGCCGACAGGGGTTGTCGGCTCAGACGTGGGTCTCGGATTCAACCGAGAACCACGTGGTAGCCATCCGAGATAGGTTGCCGCGTCCTCCCAGAATCACTGAGAGGAGACGATGTGCACCCGAACCGGGGAGGGGTGGGGGGGGGGAGAAATTATTACATAATCGTGAATAATTAATAAGATTGAGGGCATTTTAGGAATATGATTTCCATTGTATATTTGTGAATGAAATTCGAGAAGACAACAGATTAAAAGCATTATGTCTTCGAGTTTTTAAGGGATCTCTGCAAGTCTGCGAGAGAAAGCTAAAAAAGAGTGAAGCTCTGTTCTGCTCTACAGATCTCTCTTTTCTCAGTTTCCATCGATTCCTCCGTTTATGCGGATTCGCAAGTATGCCCAGAGATCCCAGACCTCTTGTCTCCCTACCCAACTTCCTTCATCCCACTGCGAGAGAGAGAGTCCTTCGACTCTCGTCTGCGTGCTCAACCGGTCGCCATGGGATGTGATGTCCTTCACTTCTGAGGTATCCCGTAACATTTGATTGATTCTACGGTCCATTTTACTTTGATCTTTTGATAATACTTGAGATGATTTAGATCTCTGAAGTTCTTCTTACAGATTGTAAGGAGAAAGAAATATCTACAGTTTCCGCCTCTGTGTTTTATTTTCAAGTTTAGGGTTTCTATAATGGGTTCAATCTGGGATGAGGTTTTATTGAAACCCTAATTTCTGTCAATCAGTTTGCTTTTTCTTCTTTAGATTTAGATAAAATGAATTCTGGGTTTATTGATTTCGGTTACTATTACTATTTTTTCTTCTGGTTTTGGGTTTTTGGGTTTTGGTTTAGTTGCTGTGATGTTTCGTACTTTTTTTATGCAGGCAATGACAGAGGATGATATCGGAGGAGAAGAAACAGCTAGTGAAGTGGAGAGGTATTGAATAATGATAATGCTCATTTTGAAGCTGTTTGAAATCTTGATGTTTTGAAAGCAAATTAGGGTTTTCATTCCTGTTGTATTACTTTAAATAGAATTTAGGATGATGATTATAAGCTGGAAAAGAAGGACATTTCATGTTCTTCATCGTCGTCTTCGATGGTGGTTTCAGTCTCAGGAAAGGAAAGAAGAGAAGAGGTAATGAATTCCATGGAGAAGAAGTGCTGCAATAAGACGGATGGGAAGGGATGGAAGTGTAAGAAAGAGGCTAAACGAGGGCATTCTCTCTGTGACCATCATCTCACGCAATTAAAATCTTACTATACCAAGAACAAGAACAACTACTTATCTGGTCGGGGACTGAAATCCAATGGGAAAAGATCTTCATCGAAGATGCCCTCCTCCAATTATTATTACTATACAGGTTTTGGTCCTGACTGGCGTGGAAAGAGTAGAGTTCAATCCAACAGCAGATATATGGATGTGAATTCTGGTTCTTTTTCCTCTTCTTCTGATGATACAGCAGGTGAGGTTAATGGAAATGTTGGGAAGAAGAAGAAGAAAGCTCGAAAGCCTGTGAAGACTCGATCTCTCAAATCACTACTTTAGTTCAGGTCTTCTCTGTAATGGATGCAACCTAGTTGAATGTACGAAGACATAGGGTTGCATCCTTCTTGAATCTATTGGAATGAAGTGACGAATTTTGTTTCTTGAACTTAACATGGATTTTTTACGTTCCGTTTATTACTAATTATTAGAATTTAATTGGTGATTAAATTTATTTATTTATTTTCCTCTTCCCGTCTTGTGAGAGAAGTGTAGTTATTTAGGAGGTCCTGGGTTTCACTCGATCTCATACCATCATCCATGGGATGTGGGACCGACCTCTGGAGTATGTGATTCATTATGTCCGATATAAGATTTGGACTCAGATCCTCTCTGCGTAGATCCAACGACTAAGGATCGGTCGGTAATCCTCGACACAGATCCAACGAATGAGGATCCCTCATGGATTCAACTCGATATCACACCATCCACGGGATGCGGGATCCACCTTTAGAGTGTGTGATTCACTATGTACGAAATGAGATTCGGACTTAAATCCTCTATGCATAGATCCAATGACTAAGGATCACTTGGTGATTGTCTGTGCAGATCCAATGAATGAGGATCCCTCATGGGTTCAACTTAATCTCACACCATCCATGGGATTTGCTGCCCACCTCTAGAGTGTGTGATTCACTATGTACGATATGAGATTCGAACTTAGATTGTATATGCTAGGATCACACGACGGTCCTCTAGGTAGATCCAATGACTGAGGACCCCACGTGGGTTTAACTTGATCTCACACCATCCATGGGATGCGGAACTGATCTCTGGAGTATGTGATTCATTATGTATGATACAAGACTCAAGTCCTATCTGTGTAGATCCAATGACTGAGGGTCACTCAGCGATCCTCTACATAGATCCAATGATGAGGATCCCACATGAGTTCGACTCCATCTCACCATTCATGGGATGCGGGAACCATTTCTAGGGTGTGTGATTCACTATGTACGATATAAGAATCGGACTCCGATCTTCTCTGCCTAGATCCAACGATTGAAGATCGTCAACAATCCTCTAAATCCAACGACTGAGGATCCCTCGGTGGCGTCGAGTGATCCTCAACTGTCAGATCCGCACCGGAGCCTTAGTGCTATAGATATCTTTTTAGTGAGATTGATGGGAAGCGTACCTATGTGGGAGAGATCATCTTCCTCTCTTGTAAACTCTTAGTTGTTGTAGTTAAAGTCCCATTTGGCAAGTACATAGATAAGGTTTCCAAAAAAAAAAAAAAAAAAAAAATTCTAAGTAATTTGCTATAGCCGTTGATTTGATAAATAATGGTGATCATCTTTGAGAGGTAGGCCCCATTGATTGATTGGTATCCTAAAAATGGACCATTTGATAAAGGGAAATTAATTCAAATAAATGATCATATCCATTGACTCCTTTTCCAGTGGGGATTGAGAGATTGATTTTGACTAGGATAACACCTTCCATATCTTTTAAGATGAATCCAGCCCACCCAAACCCGAACCAAACTCATATGGGTATAGAAAACCGAAGGCCCATGTGGGGTAAGCCCCAAAGGTTGGAGGAGAAAAGTCAAAGTTATAATATACCTATTGTCATGTTGTAGACTTTGGGTGGGACAGTTGGCATGATGATCGGATGGTTTGACTGGAATCTCAAGGATGGAACATAACTCTCTGGATCTAATGGAGACATGCGTAGGGTACGGCCGTATATCATCATTGGCTATTTTAAACTCTTTAGGATCAGTACTTGTACGGGTCGGGTCACCGGTGACTGCTGACGTGTCTCAGCAGCAGCTTTTTTTTTATTCCACTGAATGCTATTTCAGTAGTTTGTCCACACTACAAGGGTAATTTGGTTAAGTCCTCACGTTGGTGGAGTAGCGAGAAGATTATATTGAGGGGATCCCAATCTGTAAGGGAGCGAACGAGCTATTGTGTCTTGGATCTCACTCAATCGCTTGAATATAAATATCTGCAAATATGCTAAGATCTTCACAATTTTCTTTTCTTTTTTTTTTAAATACTTTCTCGCTTATTTTAGCTTCCAGTCTAGGGTTTTCGCTGGATTTCTCGCGGGAAGAAGAGGAGGAGAAACAACAGAGATAACAGGAAGAACGGAGCTTTCTATCGTCGATTGTTGAGGATGCAGAGAACAAAATTAAGATGAAGAGGGAATATGGAATCATTAGACGGATGGGAAAGAATGGAAGTGCAGAAGAGACGCCAAACAAGGAAATTTTAAGCAGTTAAGGTTCTACCACCACGATTTCAGTACTACCAGGAAATCTTCCAACAAATCCAAGCCAGTGGCGACTCGGCGCCGGAATCGGGTGGGAGATCACCGTCGACGAAGTTGTTTCTGTGCATTTCCTTCAAATTACGACCCCATCTTCACCTTCTTCATCTCCGTTTATCATCGTGATTATCATGCTAGATGTTGTTGATTCCATTTACGATGGCGACACTGGAAGGAGAATAGTTCCGATGCCGGTGAAAAAAAGAAAAAGGAGGTCTTAAGATATTAATATAGCTTGCGTCTTTATGATATCACGTGGGGGCATGGTGACAGCCGACATGACTTTTGGTTTTGGGGTATGTTAATCGTCCATTAAAAATATTTCTGATGTTTTTTTGTTTTTCTGAAACAAATGTGGAATGAATGAACTTCTATGATTTTTTTTATTTATTTTTTATTTTTCGTAAATAACTTCTATGACTTATTATTATTATTATTTTTAAAATAGGAGAGAACCCCGGAAGGGATGGCCAACGGCAGTTAACTACAAGGGAACCAACCGGGAGGGGGATCAAGAATTGATCATGTCCCCCAATTGGTTGGTAATTGGTGTTCTACTAGCTGTAGTCATGGGTTCAACTCTTGTGTCTTCATATTGTGGGGTAAGAAATTCGCTTTCCCATATCTTCTCTCTTCTCTCTCATAAGGGTGTCAAAATTTTTTCTATTGAAATCGTGAAACTGTTTATTAAATGTTTCATTTGTTGTTTTAGAAATGAGACCGTTTTGCTAAACGGTTTGGTATGGTTTAAAACCGATTATACCGGTTAAATCGATTAGAAACCATATGATTATAAGGTTGTTCTTGTTCTTGATGTTTGCTAAAATCTTTAGGGATTGGATACATCATAGAGGAATTATGCTTATTAATCTATGAGTATGGATTGTGTTTTGGTTGGACTTAAATTGTCTCCTATCGTTGGACGACGTCCAGTCATAAACCAACGACTAGAGAAGACCCAGTACACATATTAATACATTCATATGCGTGTCTGGTGAACTCCATCCGTTGTATCATGATTGGACGAACTGGACAACATAAGACGATTTTTTTTCCTGCTTTGATTTGCCTTGATTGGGAAAAAAATAGAGAAAATTATGAGTATCTCCCTTGCAATTTTTCCCAAACCCAAGTACACTCCAAACCTTTCAAACAATTACAATTATATCATTTTTTTGGATGGTATTAAAGTTAAGACTAAATGAACAAATACACCCCCATATTCTTTAAAAGCAAATTGCCACTTTCATATTGAAAATACCTTTCTTACCTTTCTTTTTCACATAAAACTTCACATTTCTATTTCACTTTCAACGTTTTTCTTTTAAACCAAGCTCTACAATATTTTCTCCACCGCGAACTCTGACCGTAAGCTTCCACTCCGATAAGCTTTTATTCTGGCATGCAAACTCCAACAAAAGTTTCTCTTCATCTCTCTCAGCTGTAGCCAAGACCTCTACTCTCTTCGGCCTTGCCCTCCGCATCTTTAAACTAGATGCCCCAATTTTATACCAGAAGATTGCTCTGAATTTGGATCTGACAGACAATCCCAAGCTTACCAATAAGCCAGTAAAGAAAAGGAAAGACGCAGAATTCATTCGCCTCTAATTTTGAGAGGTCTCAGATCAAAACTAATCCCAGTGGCTACCAGCTAGCCCCACCCTTGTAAAATGTAAATGGGCCTCTCACCTCAATGTTGGCGTGTGCTCTGTTGGACTGATGTGGCCCTTATTGCCACATCTGCCTGACATGTGTGCTAGGTGGGACCTGCCATCCTTTTGTAATTGATCATGATGGGAGATAGTTACAGGGAGGCATATAGATAAGGGGACTCTGGTTTCTAGATACGGACAATCCATCATAACGTATCATGTGAGAGATTGAGAAACCAGAAAGCAGTCTCCATTAGAGAACCGATAGAAACTTGACGGCAGTATAGCATCGATTACTAACGTTCTACGTCAGACACAGAGGTATGTGTATCTCCATTTTGGCTTACATTTGGTATCAGAGCATGACGATTGCCTAGCCGATCAGTTTCATACTGATGTTGAAAGAATATATTTTTTTTTATGCCTGTTCTTTCTGCAACTCTTTGGCCGCATTTTTATTTTTTTAAGGATGAAAGGTTTTTTTTTTGGACCTACAACCACCTATTGCTGAAGCCTCTGAAGGCAACAGGCTATGGCGACGGTTGTCCTCCTTTTTTGCAATCTGGTTTTAAGTTATTAAAAAAAAAAAATTTGTTTCGGCCGCATGGTTGCAGCACCTGCCGGATTTTTTTTTTTTTTTCCTTTCGGGCCAGAGGAGATGTCGGCTAGAATCTATGGGTGACTACCGATATCCTGGCACTCCCTATAAACTCCCAGCACTTGCAATTTTTGATATTAAATAAATAAATTCAGTTTTACCGCATGAGGTTGCAGCGATAGTCGGGACCTTTTCCGGCCTAAAGAACTGTCGGTGGGAGTCGCTGGGTGGTTGCTGGAAATCCCCGCACTCCCCTGCAACTGCTCACAACCGTTGCAACTTAAGGGAGAGACGTGTTCTAACGTTTCCTAAATAACCATTTATCAAAATGGCATTTTAGTGGAAAATTAAGTGACCTCTTAAGGGCCATTTTGTCCTTTTAATGTGGCTTTTTCATTTAAAAAAAAATAATGATATGATAAAGGGTTTATGGTTTTAAAGCCCATCATTGGGTTTTATAATGTTATGGGCTTTAATGAACAGCCAATTGATTGTTAATATAATAATAATAATAATAATAATAATAATAATAATAATAATAATGATACCGCAATGGGTTTATGGTTTTAAAGCCCATCATTGGGTTTTATAATGTTATGGGCTTTAATGAACAGCCATTGTTTGTTAATATAAAAAAAATAAAAAATAAAATGATGCTATTCCTGTTTGATCCGTTCAGATTTGATTCGAACCGGATTGACCCAACCAGGTATCTGAACCGTAATATTCTGTAAATGGTGCTATTTAGCAAAATTTAATTGCTTTTAATTTTTGTCACCACTGCATAGTTAGAGACTGAATGTAACTTTTCAAGTGACTGAGTCTCTTGTGACAGTCTGTTCTGAACCACGTTATAGGTCACAAACAGTAATTGTATCTATTGTGACAGTCTGTTCTGAACGTCGCTAAAGGTCATGAATAATGACTTTTTCCATGACTGTGTGTAAGGGTGTCAAAACTGGACCCGACCCGGTAGCACGGACCGAGCCAGCCCAATATAATCCGAACCCAGTCCGGACCGAGCCTTAATGGACATATTTTGGTCTGAGCTTGTAAAGCCCGACACCGTTTCAGCCCAAACCGAAACCAAACCGGACCGCTCCGTTAAGAAGCCCGAATTAGCCCAAACCGATAAAACCCAACCCGAACACCGGTAAGGTCCGTTTGGGCCAAATTTCTTAATTTTAATGGTTTTAAATTTTAATAGATTGTGTTACACTATTAGAGTTCACTTCATGATCTATAAGATTATGTAAATCTATAGTTAAAAAGATTATATTAATTGTTATAGTTTATTCAATTACATACATATGGAAGGAATAATGCTAATTTTATAGATAAAAATATTAAAATAGGCTATATAGTTTACATATAAAAGGGGCCTGATAAACCCGATCCGGACCGAACCAACCCGAAATCACCTCAATAAACCTAGCCCGATATCACACCGACACCGGACCAGCCCGTTAGTTATTGTGTCCAGCGCAGCCTACACCAGCCCGAACTCTTAATGGACATGTTTTGGGCTGGGCTTATAAAACTCGACACCGATTCAGCCCGGACCGAAATCAGCCCAGACCGGCCCGTTGACACCCTTAACTGTGTGTCTTGAATGTTACTAAAATTCAGTTTCCTTTTAGTGACATTTACAAACAGAACGTCACTGTATCTATATACGTAACAGAATGTATTAAGCATTGTTCGGTTTAACCCTTAAGTGAACAAATCAACTCTAATGGTTAACTATTACTGGATCTAGTTCATTCTGGTTTGACCATTAATGAAGAACCAATTATGTGTTGAACCAATTCCATTTCTGGTTGTATGACATGCTCTTCAGTGTTGTATAGTCCATGACCTCAAATTTTGTCATGAAACACTGAATATAGCCTAATTATATCAAAATGTCACTCTTAAGTATTTCTTGGTTATCTTAATTATATTAAGTGTTGTTTAGTTATTCATAAAATGCTTTTGATTACATTATTGTCTATTACATGTGCTTTATTGTTATACAACTATGAAACCCATGTGTCACATTATGGTTTCATGTAACACACTAAGGATGGATGTTTGATGCAAATTTATTTAGCAAATTGCCATTGAGGGACTAAGTTGTTGCCACAATTTTAAATTGTCCATTAAAATCAGTATAAGAGGCAGTTTAGTAAATGAATTTCTTAGGCATTATTTGTATTGTAGCATGTGCATGGATTTTGGCACTTATCCCCAAGGGAAAGTAGTCAATCTTCATCTATGAGTTGGAATAAGATGGAATACAAAGCATTCAGATGGAAGGGATTCTTATGGCCTAAAGGTACAAGATTCCTTTTATCTTGGGTGTAATGCATTTCAGTTTTATTGATTAAAGTGCTGACCTTACAAATTACGGTCTTTGCCCAAAGGTAGACTGTGAGGAGTTTGGTTTGCTGCTGAATTCATCAACTTGTGGTAAGTTACAACTTTTGCCCAAAGGAAGGTTGTAGCAAATCACTTTTTGTTTATGATTAAGTTTTGATTTTCTCATTATTCAGTTATTGAGCATGTCTTTTCATTAGTTACTGCTTTAAAATTGTTTATTTTTCCTATTGGTTAAGATTAACTATGCTTATTGAAAGAACTAATTAAGGATTAATGGATTTGTATATACCCATTAAAGAACTCTTTATTCTCAATGATACATGTTCAACCATTGAGATGAGTCTCTATCAGAAATGGCCTCATGGTATTCACCTAATGTTAAAGCTCATTAAGGCCAATATAAGTAAGTACTTCAGAAGTTCCATTCCTAAGGGTACTATTGTACAGGACTATCTGAAGGTATTTGGCGAGCATTTTGTGAGAACTATTAAATCCATTGTTTGTAACCCTATAAAGAAAGTTCAGCTCCCTAGGACACCATGCCCGTATCCATGTGCATAGGCTCATCTTGAGTGTGAGATATATGACAATTTGTTTTTGAGTTCATTTTGGATAATACTCATCACAATTATTGATGAATTGATTTTGGTTACACAATCCATATTACCTATACTATGTAAGCTTTTTGGACAGAATGCCACCATAGGATATTGAGAGGACCACCTACTCAGCAATCTAGGTTCAATCTCAGGTGGAGATTATTGATGTCTGGATCTATACAGTATTGACAGGACTTGAAAATTTTGGTTTAATATTCCATCATGTTCCAATAACCTTGTATCTGTTTTGAGATTGACACATATTGGTAATGTGTTTAACTTCAGTTGTATCAAAACAATACTCTAGCAGGCTCTGGTTCATTCCTGGATGGTTTATATTAATCATATTTTATGATCCAATTTTAGAAATAATTTGTTTGCTTCTTTTAATAGTATTGGAATTAAAAGATAAATTGTGGATGAGAAAACCCAAACTATGACTCTAGAGATTTGATAACATCTCTATATATGTAACTCAAAATTTTAGTGATAAATTTCCTAGAAACCTAGATTTATCAAATTTTGGAACTTGTTTGGACTGCATCGAGGACCACTAGACCAACAAGCTTAAGAAAAGGTGTTTGACGTATTTCTGAGACACTTAAGATCATACATATAGATATATGTGGACTATTTCCACACCTTGTCTGATCGATCAAAAATATTTTATCTCATTCACAAATGACTATACTAGATGCATGTATCTCACTCTCATGGATCATAAAGATGAAGCACTTTGTGTCTTCAAGATCTACAAAACTGAAGTTGAGAAACTAACTAGAAAAGTCATTGAGATTGTCAGATCAAACAGAAGTGGGGAATGTATACAGAATCCAATACCTTTTGTCCGTTACCTTAGAAAGCAATATATCTTCTTTCATTATACCATGCCTGGGTCTCCAGACCAAAATGGCATTGCTGAAAGAAGGAACCGGACACTTATGAAAATGGTAAGGATGATTACAAGCTTCCATTACCTTGAGAAGCGAAGTCCCTTAAGACTACAGTGTGTATCTTGAATAGGGTAGCATCGAAAGCTACTCTAAAGACTTCTTGTAAGTTTTGGAGAGGATGAAAACCCATGTTAAGACATACATATGTATGGGGCTTTATCTAAAGTCAAGGTTTATAATCCACATGAAATGAAATTAGATCTTAGAACAATTAAATCCTTTATTAGTTATCCGAAGAGATTAAAGGGTTATTGGTTCTTCTTTTCCTCATATTCAATCTTAGTTGTAGAATCTAAGAATGCCAATTTTTTGGAGGATGACAACAACAGTGGGAGTCAAGATACCTGAAACATTCAGTTTGATGAACAACTTGTTCAAGTTCCTAGTCCCACGCAAGAAATTGGAGGATTTATTCTTTCAATTATTATATATTGAGGATTGTCATTTATCAAACCGATACCTCATGACAATGGTTTTATTGCAGAATCTGTTACTCAACTTTCTCAAGCTCAAAATGAGGTTGATGATCAAACAGTATTAAGAACATCCTTGAGAGTCAGAAAACTGGCAATAACTTCTGACCAAGTTTATCTCCTAATTGTGATGACGATGATGGAATTAATCTAGATCCAACATGGTTCTCTCAAGCCATAACTAAAGTAATTCCACTCAATGGCTTAACACCATGAAGGATGAGATGGATTTTATAAGTAAGAATCAAGTTTGGGATCTTGTCAAATTACCTAGTGGAGCATCCCCTGTAGGATACAAATGGATTTTTAAAGCCAAATAGATTCCACTAGAAATATTAAAAGATATAAAGCCCGACTTGGGGTGAAAAAGGTTTAATCAAAATCTTCTTTTGATTATAAAGAAATCTTCTCTCCAATTTCCAAAAAGGAGGGCTTTAGGATAATTTATGCATTTGTGGCTCATTTGGACCTAGAACTACATCAAATTAATGTCAAAATGACATTACTTTAGTTTGATCTTACGGGGGAGGTTTACGTGAGGTGACCAGAAGGATTCTCAAATGATATTAAAGGGTTTTTTAGTCTGTAAACTCAAGAAATCCATATACAATTTG
The DNA here is from genome assembly GCA_028583415.1 of Protea cynaroides. Taxonomy (NCBI): domain Eukaryota; kingdom Viridiplantae; phylum Streptophyta; class Magnoliopsida; order Proteales; family Proteaceae; genus Protea; species Protea cynaroides. The sequence goes on along the minus strand of CM053275.1, from coordinate 94,689,761 downwards.
AAATAGGCTTCTTCGTAGTAGTACCTTAAGAATGATGACACGATCACTTCTTTTGGTTTATGAAGTATCAAGATGATCTATGTATCTACCTAAAGTTGAAAGGAGAGCCTTCTTTATCATTTTCATATTGTATATGGATGAAATACTCTTGTTTTCTAATGATCACAGGCTGTTACATTAGATGAAACAATTTTCTTGTGTATTATTTCGATATATCAATATGATTGAAACACTCTATGTTTAGACATAGTATTTTAACGGGATCGATCTAATAAGATCTTAGGATTGTCTTAGAAAGGTTATATTGAGATAATTATGAAATGCTTCTGCATAAAGGAATTGTTATATAGGTGTGACACCTGTTGCTAAAGTAACAGACTAATTTTAGAATAATGTCCAATGACGTTTTCTAAAGGAGCATTAAAGGCATAGTATCCCATATGCGTCTGTAGTATGAGTCTGGTGTTCATACATTTTATGTTATCAGATATCGCATCTTTAGTGGGAGTTTTTTAAGAAAATTTTAAGGAATCCAAATTCGTCACATTGGAAATTGGTGAAAAAGGTTTTCAGATATCTCTTGTGAACGATGGTTCACATGTTGGTCAATCATTCAATTTTGAGACATACACTGGATATGGAGATACTAAAGATACACTTCAAGATAATTTTGTAGGCTCGCTGGAGGAGTAATAACCTGAAAAAGTGTGAAGCAACCAAAGATTGCATCCTCTATATTGTGGCAGAGGTAGTGACATGCTATAAGGTAGTCTCTCACGCATTGTGGTTCTGTCATTTTGTCACAGATCTCTAGGTTATTAATACGAATTTACTGTGACAAATCACGACAATTAAGTTCTAAACAACACATACTTTATGAGTCAATATAGACATATAGAGATTAAGTATTTAGCTATCAAGAGAATGTTTGGAATCACATTGTTTCTATAAAATATGCTGGTACTGAGAAAATGATAGCTGACCTTTATTTATATAAGGAGCTCCCATTAATTGCATTTTCATGCTATGTGGAGCATATGGGCTTATGTAGTCATTTTTGTACAAGATATTTTATTTGAAATATTGCAACATTCAGTTGATGTTTTCTAAACCTTGATTGTTTTCTGTCATTTATTATGTCTAGCGCTACTCAAGTATCTGAAATGACAGAAGCCCATTAAGTAAAGGGCATTAAGAAATGTACCCTTGAATTGACCTAGGGGTTGATTCTGAATTGATCGTGAGATTGATTCACTAAAGTTTTGGGATTATCCACATTAGAATTCATTGTGAAAAGGACATCTCATTGTAATACATAGAAGGGAGTGACCGATATATTGGACATGTACCGCCATGATTCGTGATTTGAAGTTTTTATTATGGATGTTTAAGGAACTAATGTTCATGTATGGTCATACAACAATAGCAACACATTATACTTACTTAACTTGTGGCAATATGAACCAAGTGGGAGAATGTTGGACTGATGTGGCTCCTATTGCCACGGCCGCTCGACATGTGTGCTAGGTGGAACCCGCCATCCCTTTGTATCTGATCTTGATGGGAGATAGTTACAGGGAAGCATATAGATAAGGGGACTCTGGTTTCCAGATAGATACGGACAATCCATCATAACGTATCATGTGAGAAACTGAGAAACCAGAAAGCAGTCTCCATCAGAGAACCGACAGGAACTTGACGGTAGTATGGCATCGATTACTAACGTTCTACGTCAAACACGGAGATATTTGTATCTCCATTTTGGCTTACATGCTCTTCTTTAGCTTTGCTGCTTTTGTAACACAGCAACTCCAATAGAGTGGAATGGAAAAATCAAAGCTAAACATTTGACCAACAATAAATAGCTCCACCAACAAGAGCCCGTGCGATGGGAAGAAGACCGCCACATCAATGACCCAAGAGAAATCAACCATAAAAAAAGTAACCAAATTGTTGGTCAGATAAAAAAAACATTGTTGGCATCAAATGATAAGAGCATGAAGATTCAAGACTTGTTGAACAGAAAATATCGAAGTCTAGATTCAAGAAACACTTGGTTTTTGTCAAGAAAACTTGAAAAGAATCCCTCTCTTTCTTGATCTCTTCTCTTTTTGATTTCCAAAAGGTTTCTTCTCCTTCCATTCTTCATTGCATGATAGTGATACCATCACCATCCTCCTTCATTTCTATTTCTTTTGTCCAAAATAGTCGCTGGAACCCATCCACCAAAGATATTGCCGAAATCCAATGTTGCTATATAAACCTCGACTTCATCTCCGATTCTAAACCGCATCACATTTATTTCTATCTTTATGTGAGTTTTAACTGCTCGATGTAAAAGAAGAAAGAGAGAAAAGAATGGGAATCAAATCCATAAAAATAGATAATGATTTTATGGTTAAAATAATGATGCTCTAACCTGAAACTAATGAGAGGCACCCACAACCACAATTACCGACTCCTGTCAACAATCGGCCAAAGGCGTCGCGACGGTGCATTGAGACCTTCACTTTAGAATTTGGGCATTTTGGGAATTAAAAATTAACTTTTTTCTTCGCATCGTCATTTATTGGAAAATGACTAATGGACAAGATTTTTTGTAATTTTTTTTGATTTTAGGGGATGTCTTTGTACTTGTTTGAAATATTTTGGGTGTACCTAATTTATGGGCAAACACAAGGGAGGTACTCAAAATTTTTCCACCAATATATATATATATATATATATATATCTATATCTGTTTTCGGTGGATTTCTCCCGGTGCACAAGAGGTTGTCTCGTATCTGCAGACCATGAACATGCAATGAGGTAGGTGGATTTTACCCCGTGGCCACTCCGATGCCTAAGTTTGTATCTTCCAGGACAAGTAGAATGGAACTAAAGAATAATATACCTGAGTTCCTTAGAAAAGAAGGGACTAAGGTACGGGAGTTTCTTTCAAACCCTTCCCCCTCAATTCACCATGATCGTCGGAATATTGGGCTAGTGTAACTTGCAGGTGAGGAAGCACTAACAAGGTAACAAGGGAACTAACAAGGTAACAAGGGAAAGGGAAACCAGAGAAAGAGTAACTCTTGAGAGAATTTTTCAGAGTGAGAGTACCTTGAGAGTGTAAAAACTTAGGGATCCTTTGCAACGAGTGTCCTCTCCCTATTTATAGGACAATTGGAAGCTTGTTGAACAAGTTTCTTCCTCACCTACCACCATCCCCATCAGTCAGACCATTGAGTAGAGAAGGACAAGAGGTCTATGACCCCTTGGGGTGGCGCAAACCTGTCCAATTTGTACCTTTCGACCTCTTGTCGATCCACATCATCATCTTTCTCCTCACTAGTAACTGTCATCACCCATGATTCGAGCGGATCGACCTCCTTTGTTTCTCTACTGGACTACAGAATAGGCATGGGGCTGGTCAAATCAATACATCTGGCAGTTATTATCCTTGTCAGCATTTATGAGCGTTGATGGCAGAGCATTTAATGACCACCTACCACCATCCCATCTATCTCCTGGTCGAACAACCTCTTTCGAAATATCTTTGGGAGGGATTTCCCAATCTCCATAGAGAACTGGCCATCCTTCAGTTGGGTGAAATGTACTTGGTTCTCATTGGGTTATTCCAATATTCTCTTTGCTCGACCTAGATTAAATCTATAATATTTTCCCATAATAGGACCTGAGAAACAACAATAGCAACATATATATTTTATACATTTATATGTGATTTAAGAAAGAAAACCGATTAAACCAAACCAAATATTTACAGTTTTGATAAGTATTTTCAAAATGTTTAATAAATGGTTCGGTTTCGATTTGACATTATATGCACCTAACCGAATTGAAAATGAACCGTGAAATTGAAACCATACCATTCAACATCCTTAATCTTTGTAGTGTAAAAGTCACCTATGGGCGCCAGTAGAGTAGGAAATCTTAAAAATTCTTCTTGACTCAGCCTCACCATGGAACCACACTCCTGATCGGTTGGGGTTAGCAAACTTAAAATCAAAACTTGCAAAACTGGATCAGCTCCAATCTTGAACTATCTCTGACAATCCAATTATTAAGCTATAGTATTTTATTATTATTATTGATAGATCCCTAGAGATTAGAACGCATGACCTCTTAATTCTGAGGTGTTGATCCTTTACTATCTGAGCTATCCCCTTGCGGTTTATACAAGTTGTTCACGAATGATTCGAAAGTGGAACTATCAACTCCTTGATGTTGGGTACCAAGTCGCCCCACACTATGAATAACGTTAACGGTTTCTTGGGATCCACTCCTCTTGCCCAACTGCTTAAGTTTTTCATTGGATGGGCTTGGATGTTCAGCAAACATGCTGATGTATCTCAGACCCATGCTGATGTATCCCAGGCTTTTCGATTGACGACTGATGGGCTGGACTACAAGAGAGGATTTTTTGCCGTCAATTGGAATGGTTCTGAGTAATTGGGACTGATTCCAAAACTTGAAAGTTATACCATTTAATAATGAGGCAGTTTGGTCCAATTCCTTAACGGTTCTAGATACTCAAAAACTTGCTTCTTAAGGATTTATATAGGATCGAAAAATTCTAAGTTTTTAGTCATATCCTCAAATTTATTAAATCTAATTCACCAATCTTCGTATTCTATTCGTAAGTATGACTTTAAGTGCCTACTAAAACGATTTGAATTTAAACATCAATACATTTAGACTATCAACAGCAATAGTCCCCAACCACACCTACACCAAATCAAATTCAAAATTCAAATCTTTCACCTTGTCATCTTTCTTAGCCGTCATCCATGTCAACAAGTCATATTTAAATGGTTTGGACAGTATCGGCTTTTAAATGGTTTATCGATTCTGGAATCGGTATGAAACCCGTCTCAGGACCGTCCCATCACATTTAGTATTCATTTCCAAAAATGATTCCATAACTATCCCATTTAGTCAAGAGACAATTTTGAGGCGGGTTTTAGCAGTTCGATTCTTGGACAGTTTTTGGTTCTGGACCCGAATTGACACCATTAGGATTGAGATACCTTAAAAAGCTGGTTTTGGCCACCCATTACTGCATGACAGAACTTGTTTCGAGAATAGCTCATCTGCACTTACGTGTATCTTCCACTGAATCCCATGACTGCTCATATAAAATGGGTCTTACATTCTAGAGATAAGTCCTATACCCTATGAACGGTGATGATCCCATAAAAGTACACATACGTATAGGTCAACGAATTGGTTTGGGCAAAACTCCAAAACGTAAAGTGCTGTGAAGGAGGCTACTTTCTCACAATCACCAGTCATATATGATGGCAAATTATGGAAAGGAGAAGATAAGATAAGAACTTTCCCCCCTGTTGTTGTTTGGTGGCACTTCGGAAAAGAGAGGAAGGAGTTTAAGCTTTATCCCACAGTGTTTCCTACTTTTGTTTCCCATCTTATTTGTGAAGCATATTTTAGAGGAAGCATCTTCCAAAATCATCCTTGGGATGGGTATCTTTGACTGGAAAAGTGACTAAACACTAGCTCCAAAATTTTGGAAATGGATTTTCTCTTTTTTCCATCTTATTTCCAATAAAACAATCAAAGATGGCAGTAAAGAGGTTGAATTCTTAGTAGATAGGCTCTCTTTGTTTCAATGAAAGTTATTTTCATGGATATCTATTTGTTCTGATCCTCTCTTCCCGTGGTAATAATTTTACATGTTTAGGAGCTGTAGTTAGAATGAGATGGGTCCCATATTCTGTCATCTTCTCAAGGATGTGGGGTGGTCAACAGGTTGGGCAAGGATCTGCACATCCATTACTAATAGAAAAGTGACACGTCAAACATGTGGCAAGATTCAATATCAAACCAAAGTGGCAGTAGCATTAAGAATATAGGAATACAAATACGTACATGGATCTTCTTCTGTCGCACTAGTCGTCCATCGGACGGACTGAAATACATCGACACGGATGATTGGTGGGCTGAGCGATAAGAGAAGATATTTTTCCTACAAATAGAGCAATTGAAAGAGAAACGTCAAACACAAGTGCACACCCGGGGGAGAGAGAGAGAGATAAATTTGATAATTGAATGTAAATGCATAATAAATGCATTTTGTAAATAAAGTTTTTTTTTTTTTTTTTTGTGTGTGTGTGTTTTTCAATTCAAAATATGTCTATCATTGAATTGTCCAAGACAAAAGCTTAAACCCAATTGGCATATGCACTCATCCAATGTTCCAAAGGCAGCCGACTTGGAATGATTCTCTAACACTCCCTCTAAGAGATTACACGGATATAATTAATAATGGGTCTTGGTGCTTTGGTACTGTTGGGTACAACTAATATAATCTAATGGAGACGCTACACGCGGAGGGTGCCAAAATCTCCAGCTCATCTAGGGTAGAAATGCTTATTCACAATGAAACCACTCAAGAGGACACATCTGTTGTTACCGGTAAAAATTGGGGTAAAATCGACCATTTAAATTCTGATATTGTACTCTAAAGATGACCAATGACGTTAGCACCACGAAACCCTATAACTAGACCCCCACAACCAAGATAACATCACTTGAATATTTTATGAGCTTTAGTCCCATTTCGGCCAGCTCAACTTGGTACTACTACCATATGTGTTTTATGTTACAAAGATGACGATTTTATGTGAATTTCATGGATTGCAATTTTTTTTTGTATAGAAATTTGTTATTATATATTATTGATCTATTTGTTGATTGATGTAGACGTCTATTGCATAGTGAATATATATCTGTATTTTCAATAAAAAGATTATCGTATTAAACACGAACGTATTAATGTTGTATGTGATTTTTATAACCGAATTTTCACTCATCGTATTGAAGTTTAATTACGTTTAATACACGTATGTAAACCTCACCCGAATGTTTGCCGTTACCATGAATTCTTGCTTAGAATATATATATATATATATATATATATATATATATATATATATATATATATATATATAAACCAAATCACCATGCTCTGGCTGGAGGTTTCCTAAGATTCTCTTTATCGCCTAGCCATGTCAAGTGTCCATCAAACGAACTAAAATGCTCAGCTTGTATGTCAATACATTTCAATCCGTCCGATGGACGACAAGCAACCTAGACGACAAGAGAGGATCATTTCCTTGTCCTGCAAGGAACATTTCTCCATAATTTATTTCTTGGAGTGGGTCCACACTATAGGGTATAGAATCTGATCCTCTGTCTATCCTAGCAATTCAAGTTAGAATAGAACCAGATCAACCTGAACTGTGAGCTGATCCAACTGATGGACGGTCGAGATTGATTTGCTATTAAAGGGACCACCTAGCTTAGCGTGGAACTGTGGAAATTTGGAAACCTCTTATAGTGGGAAGCGCGAGTGGTCGTGCAACTTGACCGGTGAGAGAAGGTTTTACATAATCATAATAATGAATAAGATGGAGGGTATTTTAGGAATATGATTTTACATTATATATTTGTGAATGAAATTCGAGAAGACAACAGATTAAAAGCATTATGTCGTCGAGTTTTTGAGGGATCTTGAGACTGCAACTCCGCAAGAGAGAAAGCTGAAAAGGAGTGAAGCAGCAAGAGCTCTGCTCCGCTCTACACATCTCTCTTTTCTCAGTTTCCTTCGATTCCTCCGTATATGAGGATTCGCAAGTATGCCCAAAGATCCCAGACCTCTTGTCTCCCTACCCAACTTCCTTCATCCAACTGCAGGAGAGAGAGTCCTTCGACTCTCATCTGCGTGCTCAATCGGTCGCCATGGGATGTGATGTCCTTCACTGCTGAGGTATCCCGTAACATTTGATTGATTCTATGGTCCATTTTACTTTGATCTTTAATAATAATTGAGATGATTTAGATCTCTGAAGTTCTTCTTACAGATTGTAAGGAGAAGAGAGATATCTACAGTTTCCGCCTCTGCGTTTTATTTCCGAGTTTAGGGTTTCTATGTTGGGTTCAATCAGGGATGAGGTTTTATTGAAACCCTAATTTCCATCAATCAGTTTGCTTTTTCTTCTTTAGATTTCGATAAGATGATTTCTGGGATTATCGATTTCACTTACTATTACTATTTTTTTTCTTCTGGTGTTGGGTTTTTGGGTTTTGGTTTCAGTTGCTGTGATGTTTCGTACTTTTACGATGCAGGCAATGACAGAGGATGATATCGTTGGAGAAGAAACAGCTAGTGAAGTGGAGAGGTGAGGAAATATGATAATGTTCATTTATGAAGCTGTTGGAAATTTTGATGTTTTGAAAGTAAATTAGGGTTTTTTTACTCCCTGTTGCATCACTTTAAATAGAACCTCGGAAGATGATTATGAGCTGCAAAGTAAGGACATTTCATGTTCTTCATCGTCGTCTCCGATGGTCGTTTCAGTCTCAGAAAAGGAAAGAAGAGAAGAGGTAATGAATTCCATGGAGAAGAAGTCTTGCAATAAGACGGATGGGAAGGGATGGAAGTGTAAGAAAGAGGCTAAACCAGGGCATTCTCTCTGCGAGCATCACCTGACACAGTTAAAATCTTACTATAGCAAGAACAAGAACAACTACTTATCTGGTCGGGGACTGAAATCTAATGGAAAGAGATGTTGGTCGAAGGTACCCTCCTCCAATTATTATTATTACACAGGGTTTGGTCCTGAGTGGCGCGGAAAGGATAGAGTTCAATCCAAGAGGAAATATATGGAAGTCAATTCTTGTTCTTCTTCCTCTTTTTCTGATGGTACTGCAGGTGACGATGATGGAAATGTTGGGAAGAAGAAGAAGAAAGCTCGAAAGCCTGTGAAGACTCGATCTCTTAAGTCACTGCTTTAGTTCAGTTCGATCGTCTTCTCTGTAATGGCTGTAACCTAGTTGAATGTATGAAGATATAGGGTTGCAATCTTATTGAATCTATTCGAATAAAGTGATGAATTTTGTTTCCTGAGCTTAACACGGATTTTTTTTACGTTCAGTATATTATTAATTAGAATTTAATTGGTGATTAAATTTATTTATTTATTTTCCTCTTCTTGTCTTGTGAGAAAAGGGTAGGTACCGAGGAGGTCATCGGTTTCAATTGATCTCACACCATTCATTGGATGCGGGACCGACTTCTGGAGTGTGTGATTCACTATGTGCGATATAAGATTTGGACTTAAGTCGTCACTGCGTAGATCCAAGGACTGAGGATCACTCGGCATCCTCTGCGCAGATCCAACGACTAATCCCTCATGGGTTCAACTCGATCTCACACCGTCCATGTGATGCGAGATTGACCTCTGGAGTGTGTGATTCACTAGGTACGATAAGAGATTCAGACTCAGACCCTCTCTTTGTGATCCAACGACTGAGAATCACTCGGCGATCCACTGTGCAGATCCAATGAGAGAGGATATGTTGGATCGACCTCTGGAGTGTGTGATTCACTATGTATGATATGAGATTCGGACTTAGATCCTCTATGCGTAGATCCAACGACTGAAGATCACTCGGCGATCTGTTGTGTAGATCCAACGACTAAGGATCCATCATGGGTTTAACTCGATCTCACACCATCCATGGGATGCGGGACTCACCTCTAGAGTGTGGATTCACTATGTACGATGTGAGATTAGGACTCAAATCCTCTCTTCATAGATCCAATGACTGAGGATCACTGGGCGGTCCGCTGTGCAGATCCAATGACTGAGGATCCCTCATGGGTTCAACTTGATCTCACACCATCCATGGGATTCGCGACTCACCTCTAGAGTGTGTGATTCACTATGTAAGATATGAGATTTAGACTCAGATCCTCTCTGCATAGATCCAATGACTGAGGATCACTCGGCGATCCTCTACATAGATCCAACGACTAAGGATCACTTGGCGACCCTCTACGTAGATCCAATGACTAAGGATTCCTCATGGGTTCAACTCGATCTCACACCATCCATGGGATGCGGGATCCACCTCTAGAGTGTGTGATTCACTATGTACGATATAAGATTTGGATTCAGATCCTCTCTGCGTAGATCCAACGAATGAGGATCGGTGATCCTCTACGTAGATCCAATGAATGAGGATCACTCGTGATCCTCTACATAGATCCAACGATTGAGGATCCCTCATGGGTTCAACTCAATCTCACACCATCCATGTGATGCGGGATTGACCTTTGGAGTGTGTTATTCACTATGTACGATATGAGATTCAGACTTAGATCCTCTCTTCATAGATCCAATGTCTGAGGATCACTCTGCGATCCTGTGCATAGATCCAACGACTGAGGATCACTCATGGGTTCAACTTGATCTCACACCTTTGGTGGGGATGCGGGATCCACCTCTAGAGTGTGTGATTCACAATGTACGATATGAAATTCCGACTTAGATCCTCTTTTGCGTAGATCCAACAACTGAGGATCCCTCATGGGTTCAACTCTATCTCACACCATCCATGAGATGAGGGACCCACCTCCAAAGTGTGTGATTCACTGTGTAAGATATAATATTAGGACTCAAATCCTCTCTGCATAAATCCTACAACTAAGGATCACTCGACGATCCTTTGCTTAGATCCAACAACTGAGGATCCCTTGGCAATCCTCTCTGTGCAGATGACTTGAGGATCATTTGGCACGCTAATCAATACATTGGTATGGGCGTCATGTAATCCTCGACTATCTGAACTACACTGGATACTCAGCACTCTAGAGATTTTTTTCATGAGATTTGGAGGAAGGGTAACCATGTGGGATTGATTATTTTCCTCCCTTGTAAACTCTTAGTTGTAGTTAAAGTCCCATTTGACAATTAGACGTATAAGGTTTCCAAAAAAAAGTAATAATAAATAAAATTAAAAATCTTAGAAATTGTTATAGCCGTTGATTTGATAAATGATGGTGATCATCCTTGAGAAGTAGGCCCCATTGATTGATGAGTATCTCTAAAAATGAACCAATTGATTAAGGGAAATCAATTCAAATAAATGATCATATCCATAAACTCCTTTTCAAGTGTATTGAGAGATTGGTTTTGACTAGGATAACACTTTCCATTTCTTTTATGTATAAACTATGCAAGAGACGTAAACAGATGTTTTATCTTTTAAGATGGTTCCAGCCCACCCAAACCCGGACCAAGGCCCATGTGGGGGTAGCACCAAAGGTTGGAGGAGAAAAGTCAAACTTCTACTACCTATTGTCATGTTGTGGACTTTTGTGTGAGACAGTTGGCATGATGATCGGACGGTTGGACTGGAATCTCAAGGATCAGAATCTAACTCCCTCTAGATCTAATGAAGAAATGCGTAGGGTACAGCCGTACAGCATCATTGGCTATTTTAAACTCTTTTAGATCAGTACTTGTACGGCTAACGTGCAGCAGCAGCTTTTTATTTTTTATTTTTTTTTATTCTATTGAATGCTATTTCAGTAGTTTGTCCACAATACAAGGGTAATTTAGTAAAGTCATCACGTTGGTGGAGTAGCGAAAGTAACAGAAGATTATACTGAGGAATCAATCTGCAAGTGCTTTGGATCTCAGGGAATCGCTTGAATATGAGGATCTGCAAACATGCTAAGATCTTCACCGTGTTCATCCCCCGTTGATCATCGTGATTATCATGCTGATGTCGTTGATTCCATTTACGATGGCGAAACTGTAAAGAGAAGAGTTCTGATGCCAGTGAAAGCATCCCAAGGAAAAGGAGGTCTTAAGATATTAATATGAATTGGGATCTTCTCTAGTGAGGCCACCCTTATAGTGAGGATCTCATTCATTCAAAATAGATCGACATGTATTCCAAGACAGTGAAAATACATTGAGATATATGCCAATCCATTTTAAATGGATAAAATCCTCACTATAGGGGTGACCTCACTACAAAACATCTTTTCTCTATTAATATAACATTTTACCATATATATATATATATAACTTGTTTTTTTTTTTTTTTTGATATCACGTGAGGCATGAGTCACATGATTAAACGTCCATTCAAAATAGGCAAAATTGCAACCTCCTCAAAAAATTTTCTTTAAATCACCCAACCCCTAATCTTGCTCATAATGTCAATCGCACCCATTCGGTTAAGTAATCTAACAGAAAAAATAAAAAATCTATTTTACCCTTATCATAAAAAACATAGACTTCTCCTTCAAAAAGAAAAAACAAGACTTTTTAAAATGACTTTCTTTCATTCTTTATTTATAGTGTGACCTTCATCCCCTTCCCACTCTCTTCTCTGGCGGAAGATTCTTCCCACTCTCTTTCCAGGTGGAAATCCAAAAAATGTACTGTGAAATCAATACTATACCATTTAACATCCTTAATCTTAGCAATGTAAAACTATCTCAGAAAATCCAATTAGGAAGCAATAGAAGCTCTTTTTTTTAATTTTTTTATTTTTTATTTTATTAGTATATCTCAAGGAGATTTGAACTCATGACTTCTTAATTCTGAGGTGTTGATCTTTTATTAACTAAGCTATGCCTTGGGGTTTATACAAGTTGTTCACAAATGATTCAAAAGTGGAATTGTCAGCCCCTTGATGTTGGGTGCCAAGTTGCGCCACACTGTGAATAACGTTAATGGTTTCTTGGGATTAGGTAAGGGTGTCAATTGGGGGACCTGGATCCTTTCCTTTTGTCTAGCTGCTTAAGTTTTTCATCAGATGGGCTAGGATGATTGGCACGCATGCTGATGCATCTCACGCCCTTTGATGAACAACTGGTGGGTTGGGCGACATGAGATGATCTTTTTCTAACAATTGGGATGGTTCTGAGTAATTGGGACCGATCCTAAAACTTGAAACTCATACCATTTAATAATGGGATGGTTTGGTCCAATTCCTTAACAGTTCTGGATACTCAAAAGTTTGCCTCTTAGGCTACATTTGGTAACGTTTTGTTATGTTCTTGTTCTAAACCAGTGTTCTTTTCAAGAGACGGTTTTTTTCTATTTATGTTCTGGAACAACGTTTTTTGGCTGTTCTTTTGGCCTTAAGCCTATTTGGCAAACATGTTTCAGAACAAGTCTGAGAACATTGTTCTTACCAGTTTACTGTTTGATAACATTTGTTCTAGAATATTTTTTTTTTCAAACTATTCAAATATTATAGAATTGCCACCAAACCAATATCTTGCTAAAGCTTCCAACATTTTTTTTCCAAATGATTCAAATATTACATTTTTAGGGACAAGTTACATGGTTATTGTAGATGCTACAAGCTTCCAACATTATTTATCACTGTCTGCTGCTAATTTAAGCTCAAACTCATCCTGTATAAACAAGCAATGATGTGCAGGGAAGACCAAAAAATGTTTGATGTGCTGCTAAACTAAAATCAAACCTAATTTATTGAAACGGTGTGGTATTATTGGGGTACTCTTGTTTATTGAAATTAGGTTTGATTTTAGTCAAAACTACATTTCCTTGTCGTTATAAACACAACATGTCTTGTGATGTGCTGCTAACCTGGGATGTATTACCTTAGAAGCTAGCTACATCTAATAGCTGAAACCCAAGATCATATGGTTGTGTGTCTCATGGTTGATGTGGTTCCACCAAATAAATTAATTTTCAATAGTTTTTAATTGCATGAGTAGAGCATTTCTCTGGGAATCCATGATCACTCCTAAATCCATTGTTTTGATTAATGGTTACACTTAAATTCACAAGGGATTTATAAATAAGATATCAGCTAGGTGATCTTCAAAGCTTATTCCTTCACACAGTAGTCTTCTACCCCACATTTTTTAGGTAAGCCGTTTTACCATACTCTCTAAGCTCCCTGTATTATTGAGATCTTGGGTCTTTCCTGCAGGACTGATCAAGATATACCTAAATTCTTCAGATGATTAGATAATGACTCATAAACAACATCTGAAGTAATATTTGTTAGGATTGGAGACGTAAACAAGAAAATTTACGTGGTTCAGTACCCTATCGTGGGATGCCTACGTCCACCAGATAAAATAGTAACTTTCTTAATTCCCAAGAACAATCTACAGAATTCTCTATCTGACAAGCTTATCTCATCTGTCAACCTTACAGTCTCCCAACTCTCCACTATCAGAGGAGAATCTTCTGACAGCCCTTACAGCCTTACATAACTTTTCCCACACAGAGACAATTTATAGGGAAACCTAGAAGCCCTAATCCCACACAATTACAAGTTTATCCCGTACATGTAATAGACTCATACCCTAATACAAATACTACCCTCATAATTGCATAGACCCCACATAATACAAGACACCAACCCAACAAATCTCCACCTGGCTTGGATTCTGTAAACCACCTTGAAGAAAATCCGTTGATGTTGACTATGTAAATCCGTCTCTGCCAAACCGCTACACCCAAACCAGCATAGCCCACACCCAGTCCAGATGTCCCGTACAACTCACCATCGTATGACGTGAAGTGACTCCATCTCTCCCACAGCTGCAGCATCATCGAAAAGATCACCGTCACTCACAGTCCTCCTGCAACTCCAGTTGCACCTGAAACCTGAGCTTCTCACTACCGCACCTCCAATGCAGACATTGAGAACCGACTCCTCATCCCAGCCCTCTGCAACTCCAATTGCACCTGGAACTTGAGCATCTCACCTCTGCACCTCCAATGTAGACCTAGAAATCTGACTCCTCATCCCACTCCGTCAGTTTTTCTTTATCCCACGATGCAGCATCCACTGGCCATGATGCACACTGTACCGGGATTCAGATTCAATCCTGCCGTCAGATTCAACACCCGATCCGATCAGATCCACGAGCATTTATAATCACCCCATCAATCTGATCAGTGTCTCCTAGCCATCGCTGACCATCTACTCGACTACCACCAAGACCCATGCATGATACCACTTGGTGTAGTCGCTCCACCACCATTCGAGGCCTACCAGATTCCTTTGTAGATTTGATGTCATACCGAGCAAACCATATTAGGTAACCCCGCAGGTCTGCATCACTAAATCTACCTCAATCATTTTCAGAAATAGCAATTTTGGATACTCCTTTCATAATGGAAGTCCCCCAATCCACCTATTATCTCTCTATCTCTTTTTTGTTTTTTTTAGTCAATTTCAACCATGGAAAAAAAAACCACCTTTTTTTCTCCCAAAGTACCCGTGGAAACAAAAAAATGAAAAAAACTAAAAAAACCACCCTAAAGTGTAATGATGACGTTTTACACTTTTAGTTTTTCTATAGCCTTCTTGTCACCACCGATGATCAGTGAAACCTGCAGTGTCTTCTCCAAGATCCATAGACCTTGTTCAAAAAATCCCGCAGCCAAGACTCTTGCACACTCGAAATTCCGGGATACCTTCCCTGCAACAAGTCCACTCATCGTCAAACGCACTGCCATCGTGGATCCATGATGATCCCTCCACCAGCAGAACAAATGCAATAATATTGAGTTCTCTAGTTGTAGGTTTTCAGTTTCTTGCACACTCGCCATGGACAGAACTCTTCCTGTCGTAACACCTGCCCCCCGGCCGTGAATAACACCGTCGGCCCTGTTACACCTGACCTAGGAACCTCCCCGAACAACTCTGTCGGAGCCTCCCCACTAATGGCATGACCTGCGGGTGCTACAGAAACCCTAATACAAGTTGCCTCCATGATTTTTTTTTTTCTAATCCCTTAACTTTTCCAAAGGAATATCTAAGTAAAAAAAAACGTAAAAAAAAAAACTCACTTTTTTTTTCTTCTTCTTTATATCGTGTATCTCCCTCCTTCTACCAGATCTATGATCGATCTATCGAATTTGGTTCTGATACCACTTGTTAGGATTGGCAACGCAAACAAGAAAATTTATGTGGTTCAGCACCCCATCGTCGGATGCCTACATCAACCAGAGAAAATAGTAACTTTCTTCATTCCCAAGAACAGTCTACAAAATTCTCTACCTGATAAGCTTATCTCATCTGTCAGCTTT
Organism: Protea cynaroides; assembly: GCA_028583415.1. NCBI lineage: Eukaryota > Viridiplantae > Streptophyta > Magnoliopsida > Proteales > Proteaceae > Protea > Protea cynaroides. Next base: position 94,673,853 of record CM053275.1, on the reverse strand, counting down.
ACAGCCTTACAGTCTCCCAGCTCTCCACTGTTAGAGGAGAATCCTCTGACAGCTCTTACAGCCTTACCTAGGTTTTCCCATACAGAGACAATTTATAGGGAAACCTAGAAACTCTAATTCCACACAATTACAAGTGTACATCGTACATGTAATAGACTCATACCCTAATACAAATACTACCCTCATAATTACGTGGATCCCATAGAATACAAGACACCAACCCAACAATATTGCCCAATAAAACAATCATCCAAGGGCTATGGCCTATGAATCTAAGGCAGTCTAGAGTCTGGACAGGACACAAAAGAACCATCCATCTCATCTTAAACATCACTAACCCCACTTGGCATGTCATCTCTCCCCGTCATAAGATCCATTAGTATGTCTAAGAAATCAAGCAGCTGAGATTCACGTCAATTTTATGATACTTAAAAAAATCCCTAGTGATAATCATTATCTACAACATTCCATTCTGTCACACTAAGAAGAAATTGAAAATTGAAAATTTCACCCTCTCTGACTCCCTATTGCACCTCTGAGATTCCAGAATTCGATGGGACTATTTTTTGCTACAGTCATTCATTCAAATTAAAGATTAACTTCGACAGCAGTCTTGTATACATTTTGGCTTTTCCCTCCATGAGATGAGCCCATTTCATTGGACCGATGGATAAGAGAACTGAGCTGGCCCAAAAAGAGCTTGGACGCTCTACGTATGATGTAGACTCCATCAGATACACATCGATTTCTTTCTGATGGATCCAGAATAGATAGTTGTCTCATCAATAGATAGAAATAAGAGATTTCCCCTTATTATTGATAGATTCCCCAATAGGGCTTTATACACATATAAGAAACAAAAGGGCATGGGGCTGGATTGATCTAAGACACTGGTATCGAAAACTAGTCAAGAAGAGACGCAATGGGACACAATCGTCAAAGCTGTGTTTCAAGTTCATAGAAAAACCCAGAAACAGATACGCCCAATCTTCTCCTAGGGTTCATTGCAAATTGTCTCCTAAATTCATTCTAATATGCCAAATGGCCAAAAGAAGCATGAAAATAAAGGATAGCGATAGTGAAGCATTAAAAACTAGATCCATACAGATTTGTGAGAAAGCACCTGCAATGGTCACTAGAGATAGTGACAGAGATAGGGATAGCCAGAGAAGGAAAGGGAAGGAGAGAGCAAGAGAAGGAGTGGGAGAGAGACATACCTAGAAGAAAGGAGGTAGTAGGTTTGCTGAAAGAGAAAGGAGGTTTCGCAGGATATCAATTTTGCTCAACGCCAAATAGATTTTATCAGGCACAGTTTTAGGTTTTGTTCTTTTAGAAAGTGTTCTAGAATGTAAAAACATGGTTTATCATGTTCTGAAATTTTCGTTCTAGGATATTATTTTCATCTGGTTCGTTCTTTGAGAATAGAAGAATAGAACATATTTGCCAGACGATTTTTCACTATTTTGAACAATTTTAATTTTTCTGTTCTATCAGAACGGAAGAACAAAAGAATTGTTCTCCTGGAGAGTTACCAAACACAACCTTAAGGATTTATATAGGATTGAAAATTTTTGAGTTTTTAATCATAACATAAAATTTATTAAATCTAATTCACCAAGCCTTCCTATTCTATTCGTTAGAATGACTTTAAGTGCCTAATACAATAATTTGAATTTAAATATCAACACATATAGACCATCAACACCAATAGTGCCCCACCACACCTATACCAAATCAAATTTAAAATTCAAATCATTCCGCATGTCATTTTTTAAAGCTGTCATCCATGTCAACAAGTCATATTTAAATGTTTTTGGGTTCTTAAGTGGTCTCTCGATTCTGAAACTGTTAGAAACCGTCCTATCCCATTTAGTAGTCATTCACAAAAATGACACCCAGAACTGTCCCATTCAGTCAAGAGATGATTTTAGACAGATTTTTGCAGTTCGATTCTAGAACGGTTTTCGGTTCCGAACCCAAATTGACCCCTTTAGGAATAGGATGGCTTAAAAGGCTGGTTTTGGCCAGCCATTACTGCATAACAGAACTTGTTTCGAGAATAGTTCACTTGCACTTATGGGTATCTTTCACGAAATCCCATCACTGATCGTATAAAGTGAATCTTACATTCTAGAGATGAATCCTACATCCTATGAACATTGATGATCCCATGAAAAGTAGACATGTAGAGGTCAACTTAACTGGTTTCAGCAAAACTCCAAAAAGTAAAGTGCTGTGAAGGAGGCTATTTTCTCACAACCTCCAGTCCTATATCATGGCAAAATATTTTATCTTAATCTTATGTTTGATTGCATTGCCGGGGAAATTATGGAAAGGAAAAGATAAGGGAAGAATTTTCCCTCCTGGTATTGTTTGGTGGCACCTTCGAAAACTGAGGAAGGAGTTTACGCTTTATCCCATAGTGTTTCCTACCTCTGTTTCCAATCTTATTTGTGAAACGTATTTTAGAGGAAACATCTTCCAAAATTCGTCCTTGGGATGGGTTTTCTTTTACTTGTAAAAATAACCAAGCGCTAGCTCCAAAAAATTTGGAAATGGATTTCCTCCTTTTCTATCTTATTTTTGTTAGGATTTGGAGCGTAAAATGATAAGAAAATACATTAAGAAGATTTAATGTGATTCAATACCCTAGAGTGGGATGTCTACCTTTACTAGAGAAAGAGAAGATCTCATTTATTCTCAAGAAAAAATCTATAGTTCTCCACCTAAAAGAGTGTTCTTCAGCCTTACCTAGATTTTTTCCCACTGAGACAATATATAGGGATCCCTAGAAACCTTAATCCCCACATAATTACATATTTATCTCCATACATTTAATATACCCAAATCCTAATACAAATACAACTCTAACGACATTGTGGACCTCACAGAATACAAGACACCAATCTAACAATCTCCACTTGGCTTGGATTCTACAAACCACCTTGACGAAGAATCCGTTGATGTTGATTCCGTAAACATGTTTCTGCCAAACAGTTAAACCCAAATCGGCATAACCCACACTCCGTCCAGGTGTCTCGCATAACTCACAGCCATACAATGTGATGTGACTCCACCTCTCTCACTACCGTAGCATCTACCGAAGATATGACCGTCACTCACAATCCTCTACAACTCCAATTGCACCTGGAACCCAAGCCTCTCACCTCTGCACCTCCAGCGTAGACCTAGAGATCCAACTCCTTATCCCAGCCCGCCAATCCTCTTTTATCCCATTGTGTAGCATCAACTGGCCATTATACACAATGTCCTAGGATTCAATCCCGCCATCAGATCCAAAGGAAAACCTCTCCAGTCCGACCAAACCGAGAAATCCTTCTTCCATGGCACTTGATAGACCCCCACATGTGATAGCACACCATCGCATTGTCCTGCAATTAAAGAAGCTCCACAATTGCATTCGATGGCCCTTTCGCTTGAGATGTTCGACCCAAATCGAACTCCGTCATCCTAGGCATCACAAAATCTTCTATGATCCTCTCGTGAAATAGGAACACCAAATATACTTTCCATATTTGGCAGACCCAAATGTCGACCCAGATTCATCTTGTGATGACCTTCCAAAATAGAAGCACCTTCGACAGAACTGTCCTCTCCCGACCAGATGAACTGGTGCACTCCAAGAAAAACCCGCTAATCTTCAATCCTAGGAACCATCACAGGCAAACCAAGATCACCGATCTTCCCCTGTCCAATATTTCCATTGATGAGGTTGCACATTCATATTATATCCATAGGATACGGTACACCTCCAAAAATATGTATTGAAAACATAACCTGCACCTCCTAAATGTTCTGCTACAGCCACAGAACTACTTCTTCTTCTTCTTTTTTTTTTTTTTTTCCTAATGATGACCTTACCGTGGGAAGCAAACCCACTTCCTACCGGATTCACATCCTCTCCTCCTAGAGATTCGGGAGGAGGGGCGACGACCCCCAATGGATGGTTGACACCTGGGGTCGGGTGAATTCGACCCCCAGGTATTGACCATCCAATGGAATCGCCGCCCCTCCTCCCAAAACTCTGGGAGGAGAGGATTTGAATCCCTTCCTACCTTGACTTTTCAAATTCTTTTTTTGAATTATTAACTTTTCAATAAGTAGACTAGAATAAAATTAAAAAAAAAAAAAAAACCCCAAAAAATTCACTTCTCTTTCTATGGTTTTCAAACCTTTTTTTCTTTCTTCTTCTTTTTTTCTTCTTTTTCATACCAACCTCTACACACCTCCTTCTTTTTTCTAGATCTATAATCAATCTGTCAAACCTCTCTTTGATACCACTTGTTAAGATTGGGAGAGCAAAACAAGAAAAAAACACACAAAGAAAATTTAACGTGGCTCAACACCCTAATGTGAGATGTCAATCTCTACTCAGAGAAAGAAAGATCACTTTTATTCTCAAGAAAAAATCTAAAGTTCTCTACTTGACAGAGTGTTCTCCTCTGTCAGTCTTACTTAGGGTTTTCCCCACAGAAACAATATATAGGGATCCCTAGAAACCGTAATCTCCACACAATTATAGATTTACCTTCGTATATGTAATAAACTCAAACCCTAATAAAAGTACAACTCTAATAACTGTGTAGACCCCACAGAATACAAGAAATCAACCGAACAAGTTCCTAGAAAACAATCAAACATAGCAGTAGAGAGGTTAAATTCTGAGTAGCTAGGATCCCTTTGTTTCATTGTAAGTTATTTTCAAGGAAATCTATTTGTTCTGATCCTCCCTTCACGTGGTAACCATCTCACATTCTTGAGAGCCGTAGTTAGGTGTGGGTATGTGGGGTGGTTAACAGGTGGGGAGAGGATTTGCACACCCATTACTAATAGAAAAGTGACATGTCAAACATGCAACAAGATTCAATATCATATCAATGTAGCATGAATCTTCTCCGATCGTGCCAATCGTCCATTGAACGAATTGGGATGCATCGGCATGGATGGCTAATGGCTGGACAACAAGAAAAGATCTTTTCTTCACAAATAGAGCAATTGAAAGAGAAAAATCACACAGACACATACATGTGCGCAGAGAGAGAGAGAAAGATTTGACAATTGAATGTAAATGCATAATAATTGCATTTTGTAAATAAATTTTTTTTTTTCAATTCAAAATATATTCGTCCAACACAACACCTTAATCCCAATTGGCAAATGCATTCATCCAATGTTCCAAAGTTAGTTGGCTTGGAATGATTCTCAACACTCTTCTAAGAGATTACACGAATATCATTAATGATGGGTTTTAGTGCTTTGATGCTGTTGGGTACAAATAATATCATTCAATGGAGGCGTGATATGGCCCTCAACATAGCAAGAGTGGAAACGTTTATTCACAATGAAACCACTCAAGACGACATGTCCGTCATTATCAATAAAAACAAGTGGTAAAATCGACCATACAAATACTGATGTTGTACAATCTAAAGGCGACCAATGACGTCTCCACCATGAAACCCTATAAATAGACCCCAACAATCACAATAAAATCACTTGAATATTTTACGAGCCTTGGTCCCACTTCACACTAACACATCATAACTCCTTGTTCCCTACTTCGGCCAGCTCAGCTTGGTAATATTACCATAATTACACTTCTTACCCCGATTTAACTATTCCTCTGGTCGATCTTCTTGAAAGGCCCGACCCTTTAAATATTTGTGGCCTAATATTTTAACTTAAGCATCAGAGTGATTCCAGTTCCAAGGCAAAATGCCTAACCTCTCTTGCCTTGTATTATCATCTGCATGTTGGGCCCATAGTAGAAGACCTGGCACAAATTTTGATACCATATTGAAGGGTTTAATTAGAAAACTTAAACTATTAGATGAAGAGACCCAACTAAAGTATAAAAGCATTCAAGGTTTTACGTTAGTCGATTATGGTTCATTCCGAGCACCTATATCTATAAAATGTCTTCTTCTTTTTTTCACAAGATTTATTTAATTAGAACCTTTATTACATTAAAATATAATCCTCTTGTAGAAAGCTTATATTTATTGAGCCAGAAAGAAAGACAATTTCTTCCTCAATTGGTTGATTACCTCACTAGAGTACAGGCAATCAAGAGGTCATGCATGTTGATAAATTGCATTTGAAAAAATTTAGTGGCCTGTTTAAACCATAGAACTTAACAGTAGTGCACTATTTTTCTCTCTTAAAACAGTAACACTATTGTTAGGAAAATATACATAGATACATTTGTACTTTGAGCTAAAGGAAATCTTGATTGTAACTAAGATTGGTGAAATAAAAAATATTATAACCTTATTTATTCTTTTAGTATAACACTATTTTTTTTATTGAGGATATGTACAAGACAATCACATAACGATAAGTAATTTTAAAATTAAATCTAAGATGTAAAGAGAGACTCTAAAAGAAGGTTATAACTTTGTAATGATTGGTGACAATCAATTAAATGAATTTCATTCATAGTTAGTAAAGTAGTGTTTAATACACAAATTATATCTGCCCTGGATTTTTAAACGTATTTTACGAATTAATGTATGGATTCTAAAAAAAATCGTAGTTTTTATATTGAAACGTATTAAACATGTTATAAACGCGTATTGCCGTATTATAAACATGAAAAAAATGAAAAAGAAAAATAATAAAACAAAAACTCTCTCTCTCTCTCTCTCTCTCTCTCTCTCTCCTCTCCCCTAATATTTTGATTTTTTTCTCAAATCTCTGAAACCCACTATCGAATGAACCCGTTTGACTTTGATATGTGTTTTATGTTATAGAGATGACGATTCTATGTGAATTTCATGGATTGTAATTTTTTTTTTTGTATATAAATTTGTATTTATAAATTATTAATCTATTTGTTGAATATATATATATATATATATATATATATATATATATATATATATATATATATATATATATATATATATATATATATATATATATATATAATATATATATCAGTATTTTCAATAAAAAAGTTGTGGTATTAAACACATAAGTATTAATGCCGCATGTGGTTATTACCATTGCCAAATTTACTAACTATGAATTTTTACTTACTATATATATAAAAATAAATAAATAAAAACCAAATCACCATGCTCTGTCTAGCATGGAGGCTTCCTAAGATTTTCTCTGTTGCCTAGCCGCATCAATTATCCATCGGATGAATTAAGATGCTCTGTATCTTTTCTGATACATTTCAATCTGTCCGATGGACGACAAGCAGTCTAGACGGTGTGGACGATAGAAGATGATCTTTTCCTTGTCCTACAAGCAACCATTCTCAATAATTTATTTCTTGGAGTGGGTCCACACTCTAGACTATAGAATCTAATTATCTGTCTATGACTCTATCCTACATGGGGGGGGGGGGGCTTAAATCCAGTCCGTCCGTCCACGATTGGACGGCTGGATGGACTGGAGACGATCTTTTTCCATCCTACTAATTCATGTTTGAGAAAAAACCAGATCAAATCCAGCTGATGGATGGTCGAGATTGATTAGATATTAAAGGGACCACCTTGCTTGGCGTGGAACTGTGGAAAGTTTGAAACCTCTTATAGTGGGAAGCGCGAGTGGTCGTGCAACTTGACTGGAGAGAGAATGTTTTACATAATCGTAATAATTAATAAGATGGAGGGTATTTTAGGAATATGATTATCAATATATATATATTTGGGAATGAAAATTCGAGAAGACAACAGAGTAAAAGCATTACGTCGTCGAGTTTTTAGGGGATCTCTGCAAGTCTGCAAGAGAGAAAGTTAGAAAAGGAATGAAGCTCTGCTCTGCTATACAGATCTCTCTTTTCTCAGTTTCCATCGATTCCTCCGTTTATGAGGATTCGCAAGTGTGCCCAGAGATCCCAGACCTCTTGTCTCCCTACCCAACTTCCTTCATCCAACTGCCAGAGAGAGAGTCCTTCGACTCTCGTCTGCGAGCTCAATCGGTCGCCTTAGGATGTGATGTCTTTCACTTCTAAGGTATCCCGTAACATTTGATTGATTCTACGGTCCATTTTACTTTGCTCTTTAATAATACTTCAGATGAATTAGATCTTAGAAGACCCTCTCTGAAGTTCTTTTTACAGATTGTAAGGAGAAGAGAAATATCTACAGTTTCCGCCTCTGCGTTTTATTTCCGAGTTTAGGGTTTCTATGTTGGGTTCAATCTGGGACGATGTTTTATTGAAACCCTAATTTCTATCAATCAATTTGCTTTTTCTTCTTTAGATTTAGAAATAATGAATTCTGGGATTATCGATTTCACTTACTATTACTATTTTTTCCTTCTCGTTTTGGGTTTTAGATTTAGACAAGATGTTTCGTACTTTTATGCAGGCAATGACAGACGATTAGATTTAGACAAGATGTTTCGTACTTTTATGCAGGCAATGACAGACGATGATAGAGGAGGAGAAGAAACATCTAGTGAAGTGGAGAGGTAAGGAATATTGATAATGCTCATTTTGAAGCTGTTTGAAATCTTCATCGTCTGAGAAGAAATATCTAGTGAAGTGGAGAGGTAAGGAATATTGATAATGCTCATTTTGAAGCTGTTTGAAATCTTGATGTTTTGAAAGTAAATTAGGGTTTTTATTCCTGTCTTATTACTTTAAATAGAGTCTGGTAAGATGCTAATAAACCGGAAAGGAAGGATATTTCATGTTCGTCGACAGCTTCATGTACTGTAATAAAACGGATGGGAAGGGATGGAAGTGTAAGAAAGAGGCTAAACAAGGGCAAACTCTGACCAGCATCTCACGCAGTTGAAATCTTATTATACCAACAACAAGAGAAACTACTTACTACTTATCTGGTCGGGAACGGAAATCCAATGGAAAGACATGTTCGTCGAAGATGTCCTCTTTCAATTATTTTTATTATACCGGGTTTGGTCCTGAGTGGAGTGGAAAGGATAGAATTCAATCCAAGAGGAGATTTATGAAAGTTAATTCTGGTTCTTCTTCCTCTTCTTCTCGATCATTAAACCTCTCATGATAATGATGATGTTGATGATGATGATGTTGGGAAGAAGAAAGCTCGAAAGCTCGAAAGTTCGAAAGCCTGTGAAGACTCGATCTCTCAAGTCACTGCTTTAGTTCAGTTCGTCTTCTCTGTTACGGATGTAACTTAGTTGAATGTATGAAGATATAGGGTTGCAATCTTCTTGAATCTATTCGAATGAAAAGTGACGAATTTTGTTTCCCAAGCTTAACATGGATTTTTTTTTACGTTCAGTTTATTACTAATTATTAGAATTTAATAGGTGATTAAATTTATTTGCCTCTTCCTATCTTGTAGGTATTGTGAGGAGTTCATGCTTCAATTCCATCTCACACCATCCATGGGATGCGCGACCGACCTCTCTTTGAGTGTGGGATTCACTATGTACGATACGAGATTCAGACTTAGATCGTCTCTACGTCGATCCAACAACTGAGGATCACTCGACGATCCTCTTCGTAAATCCAACGACCGAGGATCCCTCAAGGGTTCAACTCGATCTCACACCATCCATGGGATGCGGGATCCACCTCTAGAGTGTGTGATTCGCTATGTACGCTATGAGATTCGGACTCAAATTTTCTCTGAATAGATCCAACAACTGAGGATCACTCGGCGATCCTCTACGTTGATCCAATGACTGAGGATACCTCATGGGTTCAAGTCGATTCCACACCATCTATAGGATGTGGGATCCACCTCTAGAGTGTGTGACTCACTGTGTAGGATATGAGATTATGACTCAGAGCCTCTCTGCGTAGATCCAATAACAGAGGATCACTCGGCAATCCTCTCTGCGCAGATTCAACGAATAAGGATCCCTGATGGGATCAAGTCGATCTCATACCATCCATGGGATGCGCGCGGAAAACACCTCTAGAGTATGTGATTCACTATGTGCGATATGAGATTCGGACTCGGATCCTCTCTCCATACATCCAACGATTGAGGATCACTCGACAATAATCTGCGTATATCCAACGACTGAGGATCACTCGACAATAATCTGCATATATCCAACTACTGAGGTTTCCTCATGGGTTCAACTTGATCTCACACCATCCATGGGATGCGGGATCCACCTTTACCTTTAGAATGTGTGATTCACTATGTATGATATGAGATTTGAACTCATATCCTCTCTTCGTAGATCCAATGACTCAGGATCTCTCGGCAATCCTCTTCGTCGATCTAACGACTGAGGATCACTCGACAATCCTATCTGTGCAAATCTAATGACTTGAGGGCAAGCATATCGATACATTAGTATCGGCGTCGAGTGATCCTCGACTGTTAGAGATTTTTTCGTGAGATTTAGAGGAAGGGTACCCATGTAGGAGAGATCATCTTCCTCCCTTGTAAACTCTTAGTTGTTGTAGTTAAAGTCACATTTGGCAATTAGATAGATAAGGTTTCCAAAAAAATAATAAAAAATAAAAATAAAAATCTAAGTAATTGTTATAGCCGTTGTTGATTTGATAAATAATGGTGATCATCCCGGAGAAGTAGGCCCCATTGATTGATGGGTATCCTAAAAATGGACCATTTGATAAAGGGGAATCAATTCAAATAAATGATGATATCCATTAACTCCTTTTCAAGTGGGGATTTTGAGATTGATTTTGACTAAGATAACACCTTCCTCCTTCCATATCTTTTATGAATAAACTATGCAAGAGATGGTAAAACAGATGTTTTATCTTTTAAGATGAATCCAGCCTACCAAAATCCGGACCAAACCCATATGGATTTAGAAAACCGAAGGTCCATGTAGAGAAGTCAAACTTGTACTACCTATTGTCATGTTGTGGACTTTGTGTAGGACAGTTGGCATGATGATCGGACAGTTGAACTGGAATCTCAAGGATCGAATCTAACTCTCTAGATATAATGAAGACATGCGTAAGGTGCATCCGTACAGCATCATTCGCTATTTTAAACTCTTTTTAGATCAGTACTTGTACGGGTCGGGTCACGGTGACGGCTGACGTGTCTCAGCAGCAGCTCTTTTCAGTATTTTGTCCACAATACAAGGGTAATTTAGTAAATTCACCTAGTCTTAAGGAAATCATTACGTACCACTCTTGCGGAGCTGAAAGGCATGTAACTCAAAACTATTAGAAGTATTGGGAGTGCTATGCCGGCCTCTATGTGAGTGTGGATCTTATATTTACTTGAGGAAGTTTTTGAGAATTGGGTGAGCCCTAAACTCCCTTGATTACTATTACCATAACTGATATGTATTGATCTCGTGAGTTATGTTGCATGGTAGACACCATATGTATGAAATAAGAACTTACAACTTCGCCCTGATTTTGGGGACGGAATCTTTATAAATTGAAGGTATTGTGAGACCCGCATCCAGAATCTTCAAGAATTCAAATTCTTTGTACCAGGTCTCACTGTACCAACCCTTGGCACTCCAGATATCTTGACCCTTACCTTGATATCGGGTCAAACCCTTGAGTGATTAATGTTGGATGAGTATGAGTAACAAAGCTCAATCGACCTAGGAAATGTTTCCAGTGGCTTGGGCCCATCAAACCAAGCGCAATCCCATGAATTGGCTCAACCGGTAGATCGTACAACCAAACCGATCAATCGATCGACAGCAACGGGTTAAATATGAGGATCTCAATGTATCGATTGAATATGAGGATCTGCAAACATTTTCTTAAAATACTTTCTTGCTTATTTTAGCTTCCTATCTAAGGTTTTTCGTTGGATTTCTCGTATCTTCTCTCTCTTCCCTTGTATCTATAGCAAGGGTGTCAAAAAAGAAACTGAACCAAACTATTTATGCTGTAATCGTGAAACCGTTTATTAAATGATTCGGTTGTGGTTTTAGAAATGACACTGTTTTGTTAAGAGGTTCGATACGGTTTAAAACCGATTATACAAGTTAAATCAATTAAAAACCATAGGGCTATAATACTGTTCTTGACGTTTGTTTAAATATTCAAGGTTTGGAGACATCATAGAGTGCAATTATACTTATTAATTTATAATGCTGTGATGTTAGTAATTTGTTTTGATTTTAGGGAATGTCTTTATAATTGTTTGAAATGTTTCGTGTACCTGGATTTCGGGCAAACCATAGGGGAGGTATTCATAATTTTTCCAAAATAATATCTTATCGAGTTTGACTCTAATATATATGTATATGTATATGGGACAACAACAGCACCATACATATTTTATACACTTATATGGACGTGAGAAAAAAAAACCGAATATTAAACTGTTTTGGTAAATATTTCATACCGTTTAATAATGGTTCAATTTTGATTTGACCCTATATGCATCGAACTGAATCGAAAATGAACCGTATAACCAAAACTGTACCATTTAACATCCTTAATCTCAGCAGTCCAGTAGAATGGGAAATTCAAAAAAATCTTCTTGACTCAGCATCATCATTGAACCACACTCCTGATGGGTTGGGTTAGCAAGCTTAAAATCAGAATTTGCAAAACTAGATCAGCTTCAGTCTTGAACTATCTCAGATAATCCAATTATTAAGCTATAGAAGTGTGTTTTTTTTTTTTTTTTTTTAATTGATAGATCCCGAGGGGATTTGAACTCATGACCTCTTAGTTCTGAGGTGATGATCCTTTACCTACTCAGTCATCCCCTTGGGGTTTATACAATTTGTTTTTGAATGATTCAAAAGTTGAATTGTCATCTCCCTGATGTTGGATACCAAGTCATCCCACTATGAATAACTTTAATGGTTTCTTGGGATTAGGTAAGGGTGTCAATTGGGGGACCTGGATCCTCTCCTCTTGCCTAGTTGCTTAAGTTTTTCATCGGATGAATTGGGATGGTTGGCAAGCATGTTCATGCATCCCAGACTATTTGATGGACGACTAGTAGGCTGGGCGACAAGGGAGGATCTTCTTCCGTTGATTGAGAAGGTTCTGAGTAATTGAGACGGTTCATACCAATTATGATCTCAAAACTTGAAACTCATACCATTTAATAATGGGACGATTTGGTCCGATTCCTTAATGGTTCTAGATACCCAAAGGTCTTTCCCTTAAGGATTTATATAAGATTGAAAAAAAAATCTGAGTTTTTAATTATAACCTGAAATTTATTAAATATAATTCATCAAACCTTCGTATTCTATTCCTTGGTGTGACTTTAAGTGCCTACTACAATGACTTGAATTTAAAGGCCAATACAACTACCAACACCAATAGTCCCCCACCACACCTACACCAAATCAAATTTAAAATTCAAATCATTCAACTTGTCATCATTCATAGCCGTCATCCATGTCAACAAGTCATATTTAAACAGTTTTGGTTCTAAAATGGTCTATCGACTCTGGAACAGTTTTAAAATCCATCCCAGAACCATCCCATCCCATTTAGTATTCATTTCCAAAAATGACTCCCAGAACTGTCCCATTTAGTCAAGAGACAATTTCGAGTCAGGTTTTAGCAGCTCAATTCTAGGACGGTTATCAGTTCCAGACCCAAATTGACACTTTTAAGATTAGGATGCCTTAAAAGGCTGACCTTGGCCACCCATTATTGCATAACAGAACCTGTTTCAATACTAGTTACACAGATATCATTAATGATGGAATGATGGGTCTTAGTGTTTTGATACTATTGGGTACAAATAATATCATCCATTGGAGGCGCGACACGTGAAAGGTGCCGAAACCCCTAACACAGCAAGCTAGGGTCGAAACGTTTACAATGAAACCACTCAAGAGGACATATCCGTTGTTATTGGTAAAAACTAGGGGTAAAATCGACCATACAAATTCCGACGTTGTATGATCTAAAGGCGACCAATGACGACACCACCACGAAACCCTATAAATAGACACCAGCAACCATAACAAAATCACTTGAATATTTTACGAGTCTTGGTCCCACTTCGCACTAACACACCATAACTCTTTATTCCCTACTTCGGCCAGCTCAGCTTGGTAATATTACCATAATAACACTTCCTCCCTGCTTAAATTACTCCTCTGGTCAGCCTTCCTGAAAGGCTTGATACCCTTAATTATTTGTGGCCTAGTATTTTGACTTAAGCATCAGAGTAGTCTCAGTCCTAGGGCAAAATGCCCGACCTCTCTTGCATTGTTTTGTCGTCTACATGTTGGACCCATAGTAGAAGACTCAGGCACGAATTTTGATGGTACCATATTGAATAGTTCAATTAAAAAACTTAAATTATTAGATGAAGAGACCCAACTAAAATATAAAAGCATTCAAGGTCTTAAGTTAGTCGATTACGGTTCATTCCAAGCACCTACATTTATAAAATGTCTTCTTTTTTTTTTTTTTCTCATGATTTATTTAACTAGAAACTTTAACACATTAAACCATAATCCTCTTGGAGAAAACTTATATTTATTGAATCAGAAAGAAGACAATTTTTTCCTCATGAATTGGTTGATTACCTCATAGTAGAGTACAGGCCAGGCAATCAAGAAGTGCATGTCGATAGATTGCATTTGAAAAAATTTAATGGCCTCTAAACCATAGAACTTACCACGCAGTGCACTATTTTTCTCTCTTAAAAACAGTAACATTATTGTTAAGAAAAATATGTAAATATACATTTGTACTTTGAGCTTAGGGAAAATCTTGATTATAACTAAGATTGGTAAAATAAAAAATATTATAACCTTATTTGCCTTCTAGTTTAACATTATTTTTTTATTGAGGATATGTACAAGACAATGACATAACGATAAGTAATTTTAAAATTAAATCTAAAACTTCTTTTACCCTCACCTTAATTACTTTTGGGAAGACGAAAAAAAAGGGCAACTAAAAGAAGGTTATAACTTTGTAATTATTGGTGACAACAAATTGCACGTATTTTGCTCATAATTAGTAAAGTAGTGTTTAATATGTAAATTATATGTGTCTCGGATTTTTAAACGTATTTTTACGAATTATTGTATAGATTCTCAAAAAAATTGTATTTTTTATATTGAAACATATTAAACACTTTATAAATTTGTATTGCCGTATTATAAACATGAAAAAAAGAAAATAATAAAATGGAAAAAATTTTGTCTCTCTCTCTGCCCCCATAATATTTTGATTTTTTTTTCCAAATTCCTGAAACCCACTCCTTCTGGATTTGATATGTGTCTTATGTTACAGAGATGACGATTTTATGTAAATTTCATGGATTGCAAGTTTTTTGTTGTATATAAATTTGTATTGATATAGTTTTATTCTATTTGCTGAATGATTTAGATGTCCATTGCATAGTGAATATATATATATATATATATATATATATATATATATATATATATATATATATATATATATATATATATATATATATATAAAAGGTTGTTGTATTAAACAGATACGTATTAATGCTGTATGTGATTTTTTAAACTAGATTTTCAATCATCTTATTGAAGTTTGATTACGTTTAATACATGTCGGTGACCATGTAATTAACTGTATTCGAAATGTTTACCGTATTTAAACTTACTGATTATGAATTTCTGCTTACTATATATATATATATATATAAAATAAATAAAATCCAAATCAGCATCCTCTGTCTTGCATGGAGGCTTCCTAAGATTTTCTCTGTTGCCTAACCGTGTCAATCGTCCATCGGACGAACCAAGATGCTCAGCGTGTATGCTGATACATTTCAACCCGTCCGATAGACGACAAGTAGTCTGAACGATAATAGAGGATCTTTTTCGTGTCCTACAAGAAACCATTCATGCTTTCTATAGTATAGAATGTGGACCCACTCCAAGAATCTGATCATCTTTCTATCCACGCAATTCATGTTAATATAACTAGATCAACTTGAAAAAAGATCCTCTGTAGTGAGGCACCTGTGTAGTTAGGATCTCATCCAATCAAAGTGGATCGGCACGTATTTTGATCCACTCAAAATGCATCGTGATACGCGTAGATTCACTTTGCTATCCACTTTGAGTGGATAGGATCCTCACTACACGTCACCACAAGGGTGGCCTCACTACAGAGGATTTCAATCCTATCAACTTGCATTGTGCGTTGATCCAACTGATGGACGGTCAAGATTGATTAGCTATTAAGGGACCACCTTGCTTAGCGGGGGCACTGCGGAAATTTGGAAACCTAATATAGTGGGAAGTGGAGGGATTGGGATCCTCTGTAGTGAGGTCACCCCTATAGTGAGGTGTAGTGAGGATCTCATCCACTCAAAGAGGATCTGCAGGTATCCCAATGCACTTTGAGTGGATCAGGATACTTATCGATCCACTTTGAATGAATGGGATCTTCACTACATGGTGGCCTCACTACAGAGGATCTTTTTCCAAATGCGAGTGGTCGTGCAACTTGACCGGAGAGAGAAGGTTTTACATAGTCATAATAATTAATAAGATGGAGGGTATTTTAGGAATATGATTATCAATATATATATTCGGGAATGAAAATTCGAGAAGACAACGGATTAAAAGCATTATGTCGTCGAGTTTTTAAGGGATCTCTGCAAGTCTGCAAGAAAGAAAGTTAAAAAAGAGTGAAGCTCGGCTCTGCTCTACAGATCTCTCTTTTCTCAGTTTCCATCGATTCCTCCGTATATGAGGATTCGCAAGTATGCCCAGAGATCCCAGACCTCTTGTCTCCCTACCCAACTTCCTTCATCCAACTGCCAGAGAGAGAGTCCTTCGACTCTCGTCTGCGTGCTCAATCGGTCGCCTTGGGATGTGATGTCCTTCACTTCTGAGGTATCCCGTAACATTTGATTGATTTTATGGTCCATTTAACTTGATCTTTTAATAATACTTCAGATGATTTAGATCTCTGAAATTCTTCTTACAGATTGTAAGGCGCAGAGAAATATCTACAGTCTCCGCCTCTGTGTTTTATTTCCGAGTTTAGGGTTTCTATGTTGGGTTCAATCTGGGACGATGTTTTATTGAAACCCTAATTTCTATCAATCAGTTTGCTTTTTCTTCTTTAGATTTAGATAAAATGAATTTTGGGATTATCGATTCACTTACTATTACTATTTTTTTCTTCTTCTGGTTTTGGGTTTCTGGGTTTTGGTGATGTTTCATACTTTTATGATGCAGGTAATGAGAGAGGATGATATCTTCGGAGAAGAAACAGCTAGTGAAGTGGAGAGGTAAGGATTAATGATAATGTTCATTTTTTGAAGCTGTTAAAAATCTTGATGTTTTGAAAGTAAATTAGGGTTCTTATTCAGCTGTTGTATCACATTTAATAGAACCTGGGAAGATGATAATAAGCTGGAAAAGAAGGACATTTCATGTTCGTCGTCGTCGTCTCCGATGGTGATCTCGGTCTCAGAAAAGGAAAGTAGAGAAGGGGTAATGAATTACATGGAGAAGAAGTCCTGCAATAAGACGGATGGGAAGGGATGGAAGTGTAAGAATGAGGCTAAAGGAGGGCATTCTCTTTGTGAGCATCATCTCACACAGTTAAAATCTTACTATACCAAGAACAAGAACAACTACTTATCTAATCGGGGACTGAAATCCAATGGAGCTCAAGCTCGTGGGAAGAGAACTTCTTCAAAGATATCCTCCTCCAATTATTATTACTATACAGGATTTGGTCCTGAGTGGGGTGGAAAGGATAGAGTTCAATCCAAGAGAAGATATATGGATGTCAATTCTGGATCTTCTTCGTCTTCTTCCGATAATACTGCAGGTGAAGATAATGGAAATATTGGGAAGAAGAAGAAGAAAGCTCGAAAGCCGGTGAAGACTCGATCTCTCAAATCACTGCTTTAGTTCAGTTCTTCTTTTCTGTAATGGATGTAACCTAGTTGGATGTATGAAGATATAGGGTTGCAATATTCTTGAATCTATTCGAATGAAGTGATGAATTTGGTTTCCTGGGCTTAACATGGATTTTTTACGTTCGGTTTATTACTAATTATATTATAATTTAATTGGTTATTAAATAAACCTAATTATATTATAATTTAATTGGTTATTAAATTTATTTATTTATTTTCCTCTTTTTGTCTTGTGAGAAATGTGAAGGTACCGAGGAGGTAATGGGTTTGACTCCATCTCACACCCTCCATGGGATGCGGGACCGACCTCTGGAGTGTGTGATTCATTATATACGATATGAAATTCGGACTTAAGTTGTCTCTACATAGATCCAATGACTGAGGATCACTCGGTGATCGTCTGTGCAGATCCAATGACTAAGGATCCCTTATGGGTTCAACTCGATCTCACACCATCCATGGGATTCGAGACCGACCTCTGGAGTGTGTGATTCACCATGTACGATATGAGATTCAAACTCAAATCATCTCTTCGTAGATCCAACGATTGAGGATCACTCGGCCATCCGTTGTGCAGATCCACCCTTGGCAATCCGCTGTGCAGATCCAACGACTGAGGATCCCTCTGGGTTCATCTCAATCTCACACCATCCATGGGATGCGGGACTGACCTCTGGAGTGTGTGATTCATTTTTACAATATGAAATTCGGACTTAGATCCTCTCTTCGTAGATCCAATGACTGAGGATCACTTGGCAATCCTCTGCACAAATCCAACAAATGAGGATCCGTCATGGGTTCAGCTTGATATCACACTTTTGGTGGGATGTAGGATCCACCTCTAGAGTGTGTGATTCACTATGTACGATATGAGATTCGGACTCTGATCCTCTCTTCGTAGACCCAACGACTGAGGATCCTCATGGGTTCGACTCTATCTCACACCATCCATGAGATGCGAGACCCACTTCTAGAGTGTGTCATTCATTGTGTAAGATATAATATTCCCACTCAAATCCTCTCTGCCTAAATCCTACAACTGAGGATCACTCGATGATCCTTTGCGTAGATCCAACAACTGAGGATCCCTCAGCAATCCTCTCTGTGCAAATCCAATGACTTGAGGATCACTCGGCATGCATATCGACACATTGGTATGGGCATCAAGTGATCCTCGACTGTCAAATGTGCGTTGAAGACTCAACACTGTAGAGATCTTTTTCGTGAGATTCAGAGGAAGGGTACCCAGGTGGGAGAGATTATTTTCCTCCCTTGTAAACTCTTAGTTGTTGTAGTTAAAGTCCCATTTGACAATTAGACAGATAAGGTTTAAAAAAAAAGTAATAATAAATAAAATTAAAAATCTAAGAAATTGTTACAGCCGTTGATTTTATAAATGATGGTGATCATCCTTGAGAAGTAGGCGCCATTGATTGATGAATATCCCTAAAAATGGATCAATTGATTAAGAGAAATCAATTCAAATAAATGATTATATCCATAAACTCCTTTTCAAGTGGGGATTGAGAGATTAATTTTGAATAGGATAAAACCTTCCATATCTTTTATGAATAAACTATGCAAGAGATAGTAAACAGATGTTTTATCTTTCAAGATGGATCGAGCCCACCCAAACCCTGACCAAGGCCCATGTGGGGTAGCCCCAGGGATCCAAATCATCTCCTGCGACAGGAGATTCCTGTCGCCGATCCAAGGAAACTGGTTCAGTCTGGCCGCCTGCCAATACATTGGGGGATGGGCCGGCTGAAATCCGGCCCTTGGCAGGCGGCAAGACCGCAGGAGAGGATTTGAATACTAGCCCCAAGCCCCCAAAGGTTGGATGAGAAAAGTCAAACTCGTACTATACATGTTGTGAACTTTGTGTGGGACAGTTGGCATGATGATCCGGCGGTTGGACAGGAATCTCAAGGATCGAATCAAACTCTCTAGATCTAATGAAGACATGCGTAGGGTAGAGCCGTACAGCATCATTGGCTATTTTGAACTCTTTTTAGATCAGTACTTGTACGGGGATCTAAATTCTCTCCTGCGGGCTGGGGGTTCTGTGATTGATCTAAGGAGTTAGGGATCAGTTAGTCTGCCTACCAATACATGAAGAGGTGGATCGGTTGAAATCCCCCCTTGGCAGGCAGCAAGTCGGCAGGAGATGATTTGGTTGCCTTTTACGGACCGAGTCACCGGTGACAGCTGACGTGTCTCCACAGCAGCTTTTTTTTTTTTTTCATTGAATGCTATTGCAATAGTTTGTCCACAATACAAGGGTAATTTAGTAAAATCATCACGTTAGGGGTACGTTAAATGTTCATTAAAATTATTTCAGGTTTTCTCAAGAATCCCAAAGGTAGGGGGACAACATCCTCTTTGTAGTTTTGTTGTTTTATTTTATTCCTCCATTGGTTTGTTAGGATGAAAAATGGTCCCATGTTATTGAGTTGGTTCAGTCGTGATCCAATAGTGGTAGTTTACTAAGCACACATACTGATGCATTGGTATATGTACAGATTGAATCTAATCGTTAGATCACGACTGGACACTGTCCAACAATCCAAGACGATTTGAATCCATTCGTTAGTCCCAATAAGTTAAAGAAGGAACTAACACTGTAGAAAAAAAAGTGTTCTAATGCACGAGGTTTCTATTATTGCAGGGTCTAGGGAGGACAGAATATACACAACTTTACCCCCGTGTAAGCACCCCATTTTTGTCATCCCCAACCATGAACAAGAGTCTTGATGGGCATATTCAGAAGGGTTGCGGGTCAATTCAAGGTTTGGACGATAAGTGGTGATTTCAAAGCTGATGTTGGCGGGCCCTACAGCAAGGTCATGAAAATACCTTCGAAATGATACCAGAATCATTCAATTCCGATATCAAACGAAGAAGATGTCGCGATTTTAGTCGGATTGAAATTGGCTTATTAAAATCCAAGGGCTTTTCTGTAAATTATCATAAATTAAGGATTTATTGGGCAAATTAATCGATCAGACCTCATTCGACCATATCTTGATCGTTCGACCTCCAAATCCGACGATTCAAGCGTCACTGTGCTCCCTTGCCTGTCCTCTTCAAAGTGGACGTAAAGAATTTTGGACGGAAGCCGTCAGCGGGTCCCATGCAAAGTTGTCGATTGGATTATCGTCAAAACTTCAATTCTTCATATTTTGTTCATCTGACGTCCGAATCAGACGATTCAAGCACCAGTGTGCTCCTTTGTCCGTCCTCTTCAAAGTGGACGTGGAAAATCTGAGAGAGAGAGGCCGTCGAAATTTTCATGCGGAATTGCAAGCTGAGAAGACTCATAATAGAGAGAGAAATCAACCCAGTCCATACTTACTCAGCCCAACCAAGTTCAAGCCCAATTTAGTCCAACCCTGTCGAACTCAAACAAGTCCAGCCTGACCCAACCCAGATCGAGTCGGGTCAACCCATGTGTATGCACTTTATGTACTTGTTATATATATACATTTATATTATATAATATATGTTTTATATATGATATATTATACATATATATATTGTATTATTATATTATATATATATATATATATTATATTATATTATATTATATTATATTATATTATATATATAAATATGTATATATTCGGTCAAGAAAGGAAAATCCGATAAAGAGGAAGAGAGAGAGAGGGAGGAAGAGAGAGGAAGAGAGAGAGTGAGGATGGGAAGAGAGAAGAGGGAGAAGAACCGGAAAGAAAAAAAAAAAAGAGGAGCAGCTGCTGCCCCAGAGAAAAAAAAAAAAGAAAAAGAAAAGGGGGGGAGGGAGAGCAAGACTCGAGAAGGAGGGAGAAGGGGAAGAAAGCGGCAGCAGCAGAGCTGCCGCTGCCGTGGATGAGAAAAGAAAGCAGCAGCAGCAGAGCTGCCGCTGTCGTGGATGAGGAAAGAACAGCAGCTCTGCTGCTGGTCTGGTCTATGGAGTAAAAAAAAAAAAACAGAGAAGGGAGAAGAAAGAGAGAGAGGCAGAGAGAAGGGGAAGAAGGCAGCAGCAGCAGAGCTGCCGCTGCCGTGGAGAAAAAAGGAGCAGCAGCTCTGCTGCTGATCCATGTAGTAAAAAAAAAAAAAAAAAAAAAAAAAAAAAGCAGAGAAGGAAGAGAGAGAGGCCGAGAGGCAGAGAAGAAAACAGCAGCAGCAGAGCTGCCGCTGCCGTGGATGAGAAAAAAAGACCAGCAGCTCAAGACCAGCAGCAGTCCATAGAGTGAAAAAAAAAAAAAAAAGAGTGAAACCAGAGAGGAGAAGAAGAAGAAGAAGCGGTAGCAGCAGTACCGGCAAATGGGGAAAGAGAAGATGAAGAAGAAGAAAGTTGAAGGAAAGAAGAAGAGGTAAGAAATTTTTACCTGTTACATACCTGAATTGATCACCTCATCAGTTCTATCATCAGCCCTTGATCTAGAATCTAAAGCTAGTTATATATTTATTGTGATGATTGAAAATTAATCTGAACTCTTGATATGATGAGCTGAACCCTTGAATGATGCCATGCAATCTGCCCTCTTTATTCCAACCATGATTTATTTTATCGATCCGATCATGAATGTTTGGAATCGTTATGAAATTGATGAATGTTTGGAATTGCTATGAAATTAATGATTTTGAAATTGATCCGGTGGATGCTTGAAGTAATTGAATGAAATTAATCCCATCACTTACTTGGAATTATTTATGGAATTGATCCGACCATGATTTTCATGTAATTGGTCCGATCATGTGATGGAAATTGTAGTTGGTCCGACCATGTGATGGGAATCTTAATGTGATTGGTCCGACCATATGATCGAAATTTTAATGTGGGTGATCCAACCACATGATTTGATTTTTATGAGAATTGATCATGACCATATAATTTTCATGAGTTGATCATAGCCATTGATCCGAAATTTTGATGTGATTTTAATTAATTCGAACCGTTAGATGATCTTTGGAAGTGATGTTAATCAATCTGAACGGCTGGATTGTGATCTTGACAATCTGAACCGTTAGATGGTCTTTGGAAGTGCTTTTAATCAATCTGAGCGGTTAAATTATCATGATGAATGATCCCGGGGCCATTAGATTATCTTTGGGAATGATTTAAATGAATCTAAATGGTTGGATTATGATCTTAAGCAATTTGAACCGTTGGATTGTCATCGTCGGGGATTTTGATGAATCTAAACCGTTAAATCTTGATCATGATTATTTTTGACGAATCTGAACGGTTAGATTATGATCTTGAGTAATTTGAACCGTTGGATTGTCATCGTGGGTATTTTGAGTGATGTAAATTGTTGAATCTGGATCATAATTGATTTAGATAAATCCCGAGCCTTTGATTTCTTAGTCTGATCATGATAGGAGATCTAACCCATAGATCATAGCTATTTTGATGAGATATTAGTCATTGATCATGATTATAGCTATTTGATGAGATCTGAGCCGTTGATCTTGGCTGTTTTGATGAAATTTAAGTGTTGATCATGATCATCATTTTTTTGAAGAGATATAACCGTTAGATTGAGGATCTGATATCGTCTATGTCGTTATATCCATGCATCTATCATGTCCCTTGATTACGTTGTCATATTATACGCTACCCAACACCACATGCTTACAATGCTAGCTTTGTGCACACTGCCATGTTGATCTGCTTGCTAATGCCATGATTGAATGATGTTTATGTCGGCAAGAACTTATTTTTCGCTACACCCTAGTCGAACTGCCATGCATGTACACTGATAGAAGACATTCCTAGGTGTGGGGACATGCATGTAGGCACCCAACATTCATGGGAAGGGTAATAATGGAAAATGATAAAAGTCTTAATCAAGATCATGAAGCTTAGCCCAACAATTCCAAATCAGGGTTGTAAGTGACAAGGGTAGTTTAGGACGATCCCTACCCCTCAGTTCATTTCCCCTAGGATGCAGAATCTAGATAGGTTAATGTGAATCCAACCGCAGATCATCTAGGATCATCTTTCGGTCCAAATTTGGATCGCCCATATTCTGACCCAAGTGGGTCACCCAATGAACAGTGCCACTCCGAACTACGCGGATCCTGATTCTTAGGGAAAACCCTAAGATACGTAGGTAGTCTGGGAAACTCCCAGATACGGTTCCACACCTCAATCAATGTGCCCACAAACCTTACTCCCTGAGAGTACAAACCTTACTCCCTGAGAGTACAAACCTCACTCCCTGAGAGTACAAATCCAACTCCCTGAGAGTACAAACCCCACTCCCTGAGAGTATAAATCCTTACTCCCTGAGAGTACAAACCTTACTCCCTGAGAGTACAAACCTTACTCCCTGAGAGTACAACCCTACTCCCTGAGAGTACAACCTTACTCCCTGAGAGTACAAATCTGACTCCCCGAGTCATACATACATATTCTACTCCCTGAGAGTACGCATCCTCAATCCGGAAGCCGTACTTGCGAGTACGCACCCTTAGCCTTGCGAGGCTCTATCTTGAGTCGTACTTGCGAGTACGCACCCTTAGCCTTGCGAGGCTCTATCTTGAAGTCGTGCTTGCGAGCACGCACCCCCCTTAGCCTTGCGAGGCTCTATCTTGAAGTCGTGCTTGCGAGCACGCACCCCCCCTTAGCCTTGCGAGGCCCTATCTTGAAGTCGTGCTTGCGAGTACGCACCTTAGTCTTGCGAGACTATCTTACATTCTACTCCCTGAGAGTACGCATCCTCAATCCCGAAGCCGTACTTGCGAGTACGCACCCTTAGCCTTGCGAGGCTCTATCTTGAGTCGTACTTGCGAGTACGCACCCTTAGCCTTGCGAGGCTCTATCTTGAAGTCGTGCTTGCGAGCACGCACCCCCCCACTCTACTCCCTGAGAGACGCACCTTACTCCCTGAGAGTACAACCCATGAAACGAACTACGTTGTACCTGATTTCTAGGACCTCTGGAATACGTAGGCAACTTGGAGGACTCTCCAAGTACGGTACCTCATCTTAGTATCCTTAGGTTCCCCATATCCATATCCATATCCGTATCCATATCCTCGTTCACTTCGATCCATTTAGGCTATCTCTAGATTCAATCTCAATCATCATCAAGCATAAACTTCAACTTGAATAAATTGAATCTAAGAAAGCTTAATCATAATCCACATCCATAAACCTTAACCACTTTACGTTTTCGAACTACGTTTTTGGACTTGATTTCCAGGATTGGAATACGTAGGCAATTTGAGACGTTTTGGACATCTCAGATTCAGTCCATCACCGAACCATCTTTGGTTCGGTTCATTGTATATTATTTTATTTATTTTCTTACTTTGAGAACATGTTTTGGCTGAACTTAAGCTAGAAGAACTTAGTAACTTGGCATAGGATCCCCCATGAGCCCTAGTCATCATCCATTGACCATGAACAGTCAGAACCATAAAGTCTAAGGAAAGTAGAATCACATAGGAGGCCGATTTTTGAATCGGGCAGTTTTGGGTGCCTAACACCTTCCCAAACTGTACTTTGAACGCTTACCCGTTCTCTGTTGGACCAAAGCCGATATGTTGGGTCACGAGTCAATAGAAGTCTTATCTCAGGATGAGGCTACATTTTAGGTCCTAGACCTTAATCTAGGTGGCGACTCCAAATCATTTCACCGTCCATTCAGCGTGGGTGGACATTCACTATCCTCACAGTGGCGACTCCTTTGGGGATTCCACGTTCGGACTCTCGATTCACTTTTCTTACATTGATTGACCCGACATTGGATGCTAGATCTAGGGCTACTATATTTATGATTGTACATATTGTTTTGGGGGGTTTGGGTTCAGTCACACATCGTGCTATTAGCCGACCCGGGTCCTCATGAATATGGGATCGCCCGCTAGGTGAAAAGCACAACCTTGACACGTACCTTGTAAAAGTCTCGACTGTGGAGAGCCTCTGACGTTTATTTCTCGGGTCTGCCCGGGGAGGCGTTATACTTCTCTAGGTCGTTTGATATTTTGCAAAATGGTATATCAAAAGGAATCGAGGGGCCCATGATTCACCGTGTAGACGGGAATAGGTCCACTCCTCCTCGTCAAGGTAGCCTTTGCCGGTCCTAACCCAGAATGAGCCACATGCGTGTTATTTTTTGGTCCATCCCCCGAACCGACTATGTAAATTCCAACTCGATTCACGACATCCGTGCCTATGACGTCGAGTTCCGCCCGCTTTGATTCTCGATTTATCAACATGTTTGGATTCACACTTGAGGATTCAATGTGTCGAACCTTTCATTGTTGATACATCAAGTCTTAAAAACGATCGGAAAATCTCTATCGTGGCATGGATATTACGATCGAATGGGAGTTTACCAGTTTGTTCAGTCATGAACCGCCTTTGCTAACTTATCCCTTATGAAAGTTTAAGGACGAGCATATTTGTTTCAATTTCTTTGTTTTTGATAAACCAAGTGGTTGGGCCTTGTCACCCAATGACCCGTTTTGGGTCAAGAGGCTCAAATCCGATCACATGGTCATTCAAAGCAACTAAATTGGTACAGATAATGTTTGTTTAAGGGGTTTCATAAGAGAGCTAACATTTGTATGGTTGAGTCAGCTCTTTTTGTGTATGTTAATTCCTTTCCGTCCTATCTCCATTCCAAGAGTCTTAACACTTGTCGGCTTTGGCCTTTCCCGATATCTACTTAAAGGTTAACCTAAACCATAACCATTTCTACTCTGAGGACCGGGATTCCATCATTGTGAAATTGTTTAGAGTGTTTGCACCTGAACCTATTGGCCCTACCTTGTCCATACCAATTGAAGCAATGGGTGATAGACCAAATCAGGTTCCAAGAGCTACAAATGCCGAATTGAGAGGGTAGTAGATATCATAGAAGTGATGGTTACCATGATTCAAAACCTACGGATGCAATTGCAAGTCCAAGCGTCAACCATTGAGAGCATGAATTTGGTACACCCACAAGGATTGAGTACCTCTAAGCAAGTTGTGCCACAGTGTTTCTCGAACCCGTATTAGAAGACACAGAGGAGATTGTGTATCGAAACCTTTGGTCATTCAAAAGGCTCTCACATTCCGAAAGCTGAATGAGGAAGATGTCCCTTCCAGGGGATAGACCGAACGGATCGGAGGAATTGCTAAGAGCTATGAAGGCATGGGATGATCGGATAATCCGCCAAAGAGCTTTCCCTCCTAATCGGTCGGTGGCACGGACCGCCAACATTAATGCTAATCCATCAATCTCAAGGAATCGAACCACACTCCCGCTCCGCAAAGGTTGGAAAATAGAAGGCGGTTTACAAATTTGGGCATGACAAAAAATAGGGCTCAAAGTATTGGTACAGGCTGGAAAATTGAAGGTACTCACACCTCATCCTCTCGCCATGTCCACTTCCACCGAAGTTTCGAATGGATCTTTTCCGCAAATATCATAACCAACATGGTCACCATACTCGAAAATTGTAACGCTCCGAGGCATGCTATACAAAACCCGATAGATGCGGGAGAAATTGAGATCCGAGCTAGACGTAAATCAATGGAAAATGGTCCTCCCCTTCCCCATCACACAGTCAATGGAGAGAGGCATGGGTTTCAATTGAGACAGTCCAAGCTGATATCGAGGGGAGCGTCACATCTGGTGACCAAATGAACATGGTCTCAATCCAAGAAGTGCAGCATGGGCATGGGGTATACTTTTCAGAAATCTCTCAGTACAAGGTGGCCATGGGGCAGAATGATAAGGGATCGAAGGGAATGCAGCCCAAGATATCAATCTCGAGAGAATTCTAAGTCAACAAAGAACATCATGGCAATCACGAATCAAATCCCTCGGGTTTGACTGGGGTATCCCCCCTACCAACCAAGATCCGAAACCGATAGAGGAAAAGCGGAGGAGAGAAAATGATGCATTTTGAAAGTTTGAGAGGAAAGGTCCAACAAAGGCAAGCAGACAAGAGTCACGGGAAGATGGCGACCATATGAAGACAGATGAACCAATCTATCAAGCACGCTTGACAGCATGGATGAAGATGAGCGGAGATCACTCTATACTTGAATACACTCAATGGGAACTTCACAAAGAATGAGAGGACATTGCATTTATGTGGTTTCTCCGAACCATGGTCGGATAGAAACCTCCAAAGACAAGAACCCGATTTTTGAGTTTTTCTTCGACTGCACCATTGGCTAGATAGAGATGGAAGAAATCAAGATTCGAAGGCTGAGCAAGGAACAAAAGTCATAAACAAAGGCGATCGACATCGACAATCTGTTCGACGAGGACCAAGTTCTAATGCTCAACGGGGAAAACCAAGATGGAGATCCCGATCCACAACAATTCATACTCCCTATCAATGGAATGATCCCCAAACCCGAAGTTTTTTATGTTTTGTTTACCCGAAGATTTTGTCATGTAATCACTATAGTATGGCCATGTCTGGGCCCAAAGTCTACGAGTCCTTAAATAGGTTGAATCTTTTGATAGTGTTGACTTCGTTCCATTTGGAACCTCCTCTTATGTACCTCTGTTTTCAAGCGTTAATAAAGAAATTTTTTTGTGTCCACTTCTCCCAATCTCTTGTTTCCTAACTCTAACTTTAATGATGATAAGAATAATGAACCATATCCTAAAATTTTGCAATCCATCAAAGCCTCGGAAGAGAAGAAAGCCCAACCTTGCGTGAGGATTTCAAGATGGTCAATCTCGGCATGGAGGAGCAATTACAAGAGATCAAGATTGGTATAACCTTGACAGAAGAGGAGATAGCCCATTTGACAGAATTATTGAAGGGATTCCAAGAGGAATTTGCATGGTCTTATGAAGATATGACAAGCATAAACCCAGAAGTGGTATGGCACAAGATACCCTTGATCCCTAAGGTAAAGCTGCATAAACAGAAATTGAGTTGGTTGAAACGTGAGCAGACTTTAAAGACTGAGTAAGATGTCATGAAACAGTTCAATGTCAGATTCTTGGAAGTATCAAAATACCCAGAATGGTTGATCAATGAAGTTACTGTGCATAAGAAGGATGGTTGATTGAGAGTACGTGTTGATTACAAGAATTTGAACAAGGCTAGTCCTAATGATGATTTTTTTCATTGCCAAAGATAGATATAATCGATGACACAGTCAACCATAGAAAGCATAGAGCTGGGGTATGACTAATAGATCCAAAAGGGGAGTTCGCGCCATTTTCGCTTTGATTAGAATTCAAGTGTACAAGCAATCTTTGCGGGAGTACGGAGCTTGCATCACGGGACTTAGAACAGCCCTCACGATCAACATCAAGAAGTTGAAGGTTTGTGAGAACTTGTCCATCATTGTCTACCAAGTCAGAAGGGAAAAAAAAACCAAAGATGAAAAAATTGATACCATATCAGCAATATACAATCAATTTGGCTCAAGAGTTTAAAAAGATCAAGTTCGACTATTCTCCAAGGGACACAAAAAAAAAATACGCCGATGCATTGGCCACTTTGGCTTCAATGATTGGTGATGATCTTGTCGAATGCACAAGGCCCTTGGTGATCGAAAGAAGAAGACAACCAGCATATGTAGAAGTCAATGCACTGATAGTGGATGGTAGACCTTGGCTTGCACTCATAGTAGACTTCATTGGAGAAGGCATATACCCTGCAGAAGCAACAACAAGAGAAAAGAAGTCATTAAAATGATATGCTATGTAGCTTATCCTTTGTGAAGATATCCTTCATAAGAGATCCAATGATGGGGTATAATTGGACTTGTCGACGAAGAGCAAGCATAAACCCTCATTGAGCAGATACATCAAGGAGTCTGTGGGCCTCATACTGGATGCCTGATTGCTTGCGAAGAAGATTCTGAGAATGGGATATTATTGGAATACAAAGGAAGCAGACTGCGCGGAGTTTGTGAAGAAGTGTCACAAATGCCAAATCTTTGCCAATCTAATACATGTACAGAATTACACACTCTCGCTTGCCTCGTCCATTTTCAACTTGGGGTATAGATGTGATCACCCAAAGGCGTCAACTGGGCATGAGTTCATTTTAGTAGCCATCGACTACTTTACCAAGTGGGTGGAGGCTCAATCATATGCCAAGCTCACCGCCAATAAGGTAGCCAAATTCCTTCAAGAGCATATCATCTGTCGGCACGGGATGCCTCACGCCTAATCTCAAATCAGGGTCAACATTTCAGAGGAAAGGTACAAGAATTGGGCGAGAATTTCAATATCCAAAGGCACCGTTCTTCCCCTTACCGGCCACAAACTAATGGAGCAGTAGAGGCCACTAATAAGAACATCAAGATCATCCTCTAGAAAATGGCAGAGACACACACTGACTGGGCGGATAAGTCACCATATGCCCTATGGGCCTACAAAACTTCTATCAGGACTTCTACTAGAGCCACACCATATTCTCCGGCATATGATATGGAGGCGAGATTCTCGGTAGAAATGGAAGTACCATCCTTGAGGATCCCAATGGATTCTCTAATCCCCGAGACCGAAGGGCTTCGATCCCGTTATGAAGAGTTGAGTCTCATTGACGAAAGGAGGATGAAAGCAAATGATAATGCAAAGAAATACCAACAGAGAATGACCGCCACTTTCAACAAGAAGGTCAGATTTCATCACCTGATGGTAGGAGATCTTGTATTAAAAGAACAAAGAGCGTCTATCCATGACCCTAGGGGTAAGATTCGTCCGGACTAGAGCGAGCCATTCATAGTGAAGGAAATTTTACCAGAAAGGCGCTTCGACCGATAGATCCGGACGGTGAAGAGCTACAATATCCGACCAACCTCGATCAGTTGAAGCGGTGATATTTGACCTCTTCACCCTCCAAAAAAAAAAAGAAAAAAAGAAAAAAAAAGGAGGGTGCAGTTGGTCATGAAAGTCGACCGTTTTGGATGAACTTCACTACAGGTTTGGGCTAGATTCTCTAAAGAGGCTATTACACCCCACCACTCAGGATTGGTTCCATCATCTTGTCATTATTAAAGGAAGAACTTCCCTCTTTCTGGCTGAACTCTTTCATCCGTTCATCTATCCAACGGATTTCCCAAGAGTCACATATTGAGCCCATCTTTCATATATCTTGATATCAACCCTAGTGGGTGTGTCATTCCGAAAACAATTATAATGATAATCTGGCCGGAACTCTTATCTGTCGTTCATTACATTCAACGACGTCCAAAGGTTCCAAAAAGCCCTTCATTCTATAAGCCCATAAAGTGGTATCTCCTCGGAGAGATCGACCATTCCACATAAACAACCAAAAGATCCTCCTGATGGGAAATCCATCTGGATAGCTTCATATCAGCCACTTTAGGCCTTTGTCTTCTGTCACTTATCTTTGGATTTAGAGACTTAGGCTCAGACAAGGTCATACATATGTGCATTTCATGCCCAACTCACTAAGGTTTTCAATGTGTCTATAAGGTAAGAAAGTTCCAATGATTCCCCTACCAATTCTGTTGTGAATCAGAATTTTCTCTAAGTCGTTCCAGTGAGTGTTTAAGAACTTCTACTCGTCAGATAGAATGGCCATGGTGGATAAGGCATCGAGGGAGTGGAGTTGGCATAAAGAACTTGCTGAAGATAATTTTTTCTAAAGGAGGTACACTGGTATGCCTTCTCCAAATGGTGATAATAAAGCAAGTGCCCAAGTTTGTCAAAAGAGGTAATTCAAGGCTGAGGTACACATAGCCCGCATGTTCAAGAAGGTTTCGTCTCTCTCCGCTATGAGTGGCAAAAATGTGGTTCTCTTTGTCTTTACCCTCAATTGATACAATCTCGGGTAAAGAGGGGTATCTGTAAGCACCCCATTTTTGTCATCCCCAACCATGAACAAGAGTCTTGATGGGCATATTCAGAAGGGTTGCGGGTCAATTCAAGGTTTGGACGATAAGTGGTGATTTCAAAGCTGATGTTGGCGGGCCCTACAGCAAGGTCATGAAAATACCTTCGAAATGATACCAGAATCATTCAATTCCGATATCAAACGAAGAAGATGTCGCGATTTTAGTCGGATTGAAATTGGCTTATTAAAATCCAAGGGCTTTTTCGTAAATTATATCATAAATTAAGGATTTATTGGGCAAATTAATATCGATCGGACCTCATTCGACCATATCTTGATCGTTCGACCTCCAACCATCCGACGATTCTCATATCATGCATCCGCCACTCGTGCTCCCTTTGCCCGTCCTCTTCAAAGTGGACGTAAAGAATTTTGGGCCGGAAGCCGTCGCCGGGTCCCATGCAAAGTTGTCGATTGGATTATCGTCAAAACTTCAATTCTTCATATTTTGTTCATCTGACGTCCGAATCAGACGATTCAAGCACCAGTGTGCTCCTTTGTCCGTCCTCTTCAAAGTGGACGTGGAAAATCTGAGAGAGAGAGGCCGTCGAAATTTTCATGCGGAATTGCAAGCTGAGAAGACTCATAATAGAGAGAGAAATCAACCCAACCATTACTTACTCGGCCCAACCAAGTTCAAGCCCAATTTAGTCCAACCCTGTCGAACTCAAACAAGTCCAGCCTGACCCAACCCAGATCGAGTCGGGTCAACCCATGTGTATGCACTTTATGTACTTGTTATATATATACATTTATATTATATAATATATGTTTTATATATGATATATTATACATATATATATTGTATTATTATATTATATATATATATATATATATTATATTATATTATATTATATTATATTATATTATATATATAAATATGTATATATTCGGTCAAGAAAGGAAAATCCGATAAAGAGGAAGAGAGAGAGAGGGAGGAAGAGAGAGGAAGAGAGAGAGTGAGGATGGGAAGAGAGAAGAGGGAGAAGAACCGGAAAGAAAAAAAAGAAGGGGGGAGGATTCGGTGGAGGGAAAGAGGGAGGTGCTGCCACCTCCATCTTTCCCATGCCCCAAATCCCTCTCTCTCACGCCACCTCCTCCTCTCCTTGAGCCCCGCTCCACCAGCCCCCTCTCCTTCTCCATGCCCTTCCCTCACCGCCACCTCATCTCACCTTGCCACCTCCATTCCTTGAGCCCAATCCCAAAGCATCTGCAATCATAAAAGGGAGAGGGGGGAGGCGAACCAGAAGAAAAGAAAAAGAAAGAGGGGAGCAGCTGCTGCCCCAGAGAAAAAAAAAGAAAAGAAAAAAGGGGGAGGGAGAGCAAGACTCGAGAAGGAGGGAGAAGGGGAAGAAAGCGGCAGCAGCAGAGCTGCCGCTGCCGTGGATGAGAAAAAGAAAGCAGCAGCAGCAGAGCTGCCGCTGTCGTGGATGAGGAAAAGAACAGCAGCTCTGCTGCTGGTCTGGTCTATGGAGTAAAAAAAAAAAACAGAGAAGGGAGAAGAAAGAGAGAGAGGCAGAGAGAAGGGGAAGAAGGCAGCAGCAGCAGAGCTGCCGCTGCCGTGGAGAAAAAAGGAGCAGCAGCTCTGCTGCTGATCCATGTAGTAAAAAAAAAAAAAAAAAAAAAAAGGTAGATGAGCAAGAAGAAGATGGCAGCAGCAGAGCCGCCGCCACCGAAGAAAGAGGGAGCAGCAGCTCTACTGTTGGTCCATGAAGGAAGAAAAAAAAAAAAAAAAAAAAGCAGAGAAGGAAGAGAGAGAGGCCGAGAGGCAGAGAAGAAAACAGCAGCAGCAGAGCTGCCGCTGCCGTGGATGAGAAAAAAAGACCAGCAGCTCAAGACCAGCAGCAGTCCATAGAGTGAAAAAAAAAAAAAAAAAGAGTGAAACCAGAGAGGAGAAGAAGAAGAAGAAGCGGTAGCAGCAGTACCGGCAAATGGGGAAAGAGAAGATGAAGAAGAAGAAAGTTGAAGGAAAGAAGAAGAGGTAAGAAATTTTTACCTGTTACATACCTGAATTGATCACCTCATCAGTTCTATCATCAGCCCTTGATCTAGAATCTAAAGCTAGTTATATATTTATTGTGATGATTGAAAATTAATCTGAACTCTTGATATGATGAGCTGAACCCTTGAATGATGCCATGCAATCTGCCCTCTTTATTCCAACCATGATTTATTTTATCGATCCGATCATGAATGTTTGGAATCGTTATGAAATTGATGAATGTTTGGAATTGCTATGAAATTAATGATTTTGAAATTGATCCGGTGGATGCTTGAAGTAATTGAATGAAATTAATCCCATCACTTACTTGGAATTATTTATGGAATTGATCCGACCATGATTTTCATGTAATTGGTCCGATCATGTGATGGAAATTGTAGTTGGTCCGACCATGTGATGGGAATCTTAATGTGATTGGTCCGACCATATGATCGAAATTTTAATGTGGGTGATCCAACCACATGATTTGATTTTTATGAGAATTGATCATGACCATATAATTTTCATGAGTTGATCATAGCCATTGATCTGAAATTTTGATGTGATTTTAATTAATTCGAACCGTTAGATGATCTTTGGAAGTGATGTTAATCAATCTGAACGGCTGGATTGTGATCTTGACAATCTGAACCGTTAGATGGTCTTTGGAAGTGCTTTTAATCAATCTGAGCGGTTAAATTATCATGATGAATGATCTGGGCCATTAGATTATCTTTGGGAATGATTTAAATGAATCTAAATGGTTGGATTATGATCTTAAGCAATTTGAACCGTTGGATTGTCATCGTCGGGGATTTTGATGAATCTAAACCGTTAAATCTTGATCATGATTATTTTTGACGAATCTGAACGGTTAGATTATGATCTTGAGTAATTTGAACCGTTGGATTGTCATCGTGGGTATTTTGAGTGATGTAAATTGTTGAATCTGGATCATAATTGATTTAGATAAATCTGAGCCTTTGATTTCTTAGTCTGATCATGATAGGAGATCTAACCCATAGATCATAGCTATTTTGATGAGATATTAGTCATTGATCATGATTATAGCTATTTGATGAGATCTGAGCCGTTGATCTTGGCTGTTTTGATGAAATTTAAGTGTTGATCATGATCATCATTTTTTTGAAGAGATATAACCGTTAGATTGAGGATCTGATATCGTCTATGTCGTTATATCCATGCATCTATCATGTCCCTTGATTACGTTGTCATATTATGCGCTACCCAGCTCACATGCTTACAATGCTAGCTTTGTGCACACTGCCATGTTGATCTGCTTGCTAATGCCATGATTGAATGATGTTTATGTCGGCAAGAACTTATTTTTCGCTACACCCTAGTCGAACTGCCATGCATGTACACTGATAGAAGACATTCCTAGGTGTGGGGACATGCATGTAGGCACCCAACATTCATGGGAAGGGTAATAATGGAAAATGATAAAAGTCTTAATCAAGATCATGAAGCTTAGCCCAACAATTCCAAATCAGGGTTGTAAGTGACAAGGGTAGTTTAGGACGAT
The DNA here is from genome assembly GCA_028583415.1 of Protea cynaroides. Classification (NCBI taxonomy): domain Eukaryota; kingdom Viridiplantae; phylum Streptophyta; class Magnoliopsida; order Proteales; family Proteaceae; genus Protea; species Protea cynaroides. The sequence continues at coordinate 94,638,714 of CM053275.1, read as the reverse complement.
CCCTACCCCTCGCTCATTTCCCCTAGGATGCGGAATCTAGATAGGTTAATGTGAATCCAACCGCGAGATCATCTAGGATCATCTTTCGGTCCAACGGACCGCCCATATTCGACCCAAGTGGGTCACCCAATGAACAATGCCACTTCGAACTACGCGGATCCCGATTCTTAGGAAAAAACCCTAAGATACGTAGGTAGTCTGGGAAACTCCCAGATACGGTTCCACACCTCAATCAATGTGCCCACAAACCTTACTCCCTGAGAGTACAAACCTTACTCCCTGAGAGTACAAACCTCACTCCCTGAGAGTACAAATCCAACTCCCTGAGAGTACAAACCCCACTCCCCGAGAGTAAGGTATAAGAAAAATCCTTACTCCCCGAGAGTACAAACCTTACTCCCCGAGAGTACAAACCTTACTCCCCGAGAGTACAACCCTTACTCCCCGAGAGTACAACCTACTCCCCGAGAGTACAAATCCACTCCCCGAGAGTACATACATATTCTACTCCCCAGAGTACGCATCCTCAATCCGGAAGCCGTACTCCCGAGAGTACACACCCTTAGCCTTGCGAGGCTCTATCTTGAGTCGTACTTGCGAGTACAAACCCTTAGCCCCGAGAGTACCAAGCTCTATCCTGAAGTCGTACAAACACGTACTCCCCGAGACTAGCAGGCCTATCTTGAAGTCTGCCGAGAGCACGCACCCCTAAATCCTTGCGAGGCCAATCTTGAGTCGTGCTTGAGAGTACAAACCTTAGTCCTTGCGAGACTATCTTACATTCTACTCCCCGAGAGTACGCATCCTCAATCCCCGAGCCGTCTTGCGTCGCACCCTTAGCCTTGCGGGCTCTATCTTGAGTCGTACCTGCGAGTACGCACCCTTAGCCTTGCGAGGCTCTATCTTGAAGTCGTGCTTGCGAGCACGCACCCCCCTTAGCCTTGCGAGGCTCTATCTTGAAGTCGTGGCTTGCGAGCACGCACCCCTTAGCCTTGCGAGGCCCTATCTTGAATCGTGCTCCCGAGAGCCACACCTTAGTCTTGCGAGACTATCTTACACTCTACTCCCTTGAGAGCCACACCCTACTCCCCGAGAGCCACACTCTACTCCCCAGAGCCACACCCTACTCCCTGAGAGCCACACCCTACTCCCTGAGAGCCACACTCTACTCCCTGAGAGCCACACCCTACTCCCGAGAGCCACACTCTACTCCCCGAGAGACACACCTTACTCCCCCCGAGAGTACAACCCATGAAACGAACTACGTTGTACCCGATTTCCTGGACCTCTGGAATACGTAGGCAACTTGGAGGACTCTCCAAGTACGGTACCTCATCTTAGTATCCTTAGGTTCCCCATATCCATATCCATATCCGTATCCATATCCCTCGTTCACTTCGATCCATTTAGGCTATCTCTAGATTCAATCTCAATCATCATCAAGCATAAACTTCAACTTGAATAAATTGAATCTAAGAAAGCTTAATCATAATCCACATCCATAAACCTTAACCACTTTCTGTTTCGAACTACGTTTTTGGACTTGATTTCCAGGATTGGAATACGTAGGCAATTTGAGACGTTTTGGACATCTCGATTCAGTCCATCACCGAACCATCTTTGGTTCGGTTCATTGTATATTATTTTATTTATTTTCTTACTTTGAGAACATGTTTTGGCTGAACTTAAGCTAGAAGAACTTAGTAACTTGGCATAGGATCCCCCCATGAGCCCTAGTCATCATCCATTGACCATGAACAATGTAACCATAAAGTCTAAGGAAAGTAGAATCACATAGGAGGCCGATTTTTGAATCGGGCGGGCTTTGGGTGCCTAACACCTTCCCAAACTGTACTTTGAACGCTTACCCGTTCTCTGTTGGACCAAAGCCGATATGTTGGGTCACGAGTCAATAGAAGTCTTATCTCAGGATGAGGCTACATTTTAGGTCCTAGACCTTAATCTAGGTGGCGACTCCAAATCATTTC
>CM053275.1:94265113-94636226 GCA_028583415.1 Protea cynaroides | reverse complement strand
CCCGCAATGTGCAAAAATTGTTAACAGATATCTCAAGAAGAAACTACAATAGAATTAGAGATAAAATCAACTTATACATCCAAATAATGTTTTGTCCGACACAAATGATCTGTTAGCAGATATCTAAAGAAGAAAGAACTTAGAAGCAAGAGGAGAGAGTTTAGTTTACATATGCTTATAGAATTTGGGTGATTGTGGACTTATTGTATATATGAAATTTTAAATAAATATGGATTATGTTTTTTGTTTTTTGGTGCAAAATAGGGATTATGTTAATAGGACTTCTGTAATTATAGATTTTTTTTATGTACAATGGTATTTTCTATAATGTGGGTGCAAACAAAAAAAATACTTCTGTTACTGCACAATTAATCGAAGCAGCTTTAGATCTCTCTCTCTCTCTCTCTCTCTGTCTCTCTCTCTTATTACTAGTGAAGATCCATAGGGAATCCATTCATTGAAGTGAATTTGGGGGGAGAGAGAGAAAAGAGAATCACTGTGTTGGTGGATTGGTTGTTTATTACTATTGTTGAGGATTGTTTTCACATATTAGATGTTGAGAATAGTTCCACTTTGCTTAAAGATTAGAATCTTGGGTGTTTTTTATATGTAAGAGTCCCTCCACTTATTACTTCGAACTTTTGAATTGAGAATTTCTGCATGATATCAGAGCTAGCTCCAAGTTCTTTCTCATATGGTTTCCATAAAAAGGGACTTGGTCACCCAAAAATAGGGGGATACAGTAAACCCTAGAAGAGCTGGTCCCTAAAACGAAGGGATGGTCACGATGTGATGGTCTTGTGCGTGTTCCTATTTCCACGAGTACCACTACATGTGAGGTGGAGTGTACAGAATTTTTCCACCTATGAAATGTTGAGAATAGTTGACATTGCACAGAGATTAGAATCTTGGATATCTTATATATATAAAAGTCCTCGTTTACTGATTAGAATTTTTGAGGTGGAAACTTCTACAACTATTACGTGTTGTAGTTCGGTCCCATCTTTCATGAATTTTGCCTTGCATATTAGGATCGGCCCTTGTGACGCTTTCCAACTCAGTTGCTCCATAGGATCTTAGCCAATTCGATCCGATCCGATCCGATCCTTAAATACCCGCTTCTAATGAGTTGAAGAATCATTACAGTTTGATTTTGTACTTTGTACTTTTGGGTGTCATTGTGAGCTTGGTGGTGACTTTAAGTTCCTCTAACGGTGACAAGGTGGGCTGTTAATTAGTCCCAAGAGTTAAATGTGTTTTTTATTGACCCTTAAGTGATCATCTTTATCTGGTACTTGATTTCGATTTCGTCATTACTATAAAACGCATTCTCTCCACTTCTCAATTTACTTTACAGTTTGAAATCGACCAGCATGAAAAAAAGAGGGATCCAAGTGTATTGTAATTTAATGTATTTTAAAATTAGTAATTTTAAATATTATTTAATGTTTTATTTTAATCTATTGATGACATGTGTGAATAGTCAATGATCAACAGACGTGTCATTTGAGAAGGACACGGTCTTGGGGCATGTCTATTGGAACCAATCTTTAGTACCTGTTTGGTAACATTCTACTCTTACTCTGTTTTTCATTCGGAGTCTCAGAGAATCATTTGGGAGCTAGAAAGTGTTTGGTAACACCATGTTGATTCCAGCTCCCATGGAGTCAATCGATTCAAAAAATGACTCTCAAAATCAAAATTTTAGAGTAAAAAAATACTTGCTTTTCTATAACTGGAGCTAAAAGAGAATAAAAATTCAGAAGTCATAGCCCACTATCGCCACCATTCACCATCCACCCCCACCATTCACCATCCACCACCCACTACCCACCATCGCCGCCACCGCCACCACCATCCACCACCCACCACCCATCACCAACCACCACCAGCACCTGATCTGGAATCCATTCCAGATTCATTTTTATCAAACAGTCTCCTGCTCTTAATGAGATCTGGAATCGATTCCAAAGCAACGTTACCATACAAGCTCCTACTCTCAATGAGCATTGGGAAAAAGTGGGAGCTCAAAAATGACTTCAGAGCAAGAATCATGAAGCCGGAGTCAAAGTGTTACCAAACAGGCACTACCCATGTTCTTTCTTCTCATATATATGTAGAGAGAGTAGGCTTAACCATTTTCTCTAACAGTGAACAAGTTATCAATCTCAAACGATGGTTTTGCTATCTTTCATTGTTTTTAGTTTTATCTATTGAGCACAACCCAATGGTGTCCTAATGGGGTTGTTTTATCTTGAGAGATTGGTTCATAACAATCTAGTTGCACCATATGATCTAAAGGAAAGTGACATGTGGCACGACTCAGTCTTGCTGATTCCTTAAGTTTCTAACCGTTCTTGTAGGTACTAGATGCTTCTATGGTGCAGAGAATTGGTAATCGTCTAACCATGATTTGTCGTCAATTAAGATAAAATCTCTTATTCTCTTTTGCATTTATAAATTGGATTAATATTTTCCAACAACGCATAAACAGCAAGAGGTGAATTTCTCTTCAAAACCCTATTCCTAGTTCACCTGCACGTATGTGTACCTTCCACTGGATCTCATCATTGTCCATACCTAGTGGGTCCCATACCCCATGAATAATGATGAGATCCTGTGAAAAATATACAGGTAAAGTGAACATGAACATGTGAACGATGAATGGGTCCGGCTGTTCGGGTTTTTATGCATCAAAAGCCCCTTCCTAATGGGCCCCAATTGCTTATATTGATAGCTCTAACGAGCCCATTTCGTACTACCCAATTAAATACTGGGCTACTGTTGCTTAATATGAGCTGAAATGGGCTTCGATTGAATTGAATAAGCCCAATCCAACATAATAGTCATATTTAAGCCCAAGCCCAATGTTTCAGGCTAGGTTAGAAATCACCACCTTTCTACGCCAAATTCTATTTAATTAATACGATTATTTATGTCAATGTTAGAAAACTAGGGTTATTAAGGAGATTACAATCGGAGAGAGAGAGATCCCTTGTCAATCCAAATGCACTATTTCTATGAAGTAAGCTACATTTTTAATATTATTATTTGTTGATACAGATTATTCACATGTGTGATGCATGATACTATGATTAAAAGAAAATAAGTTCAATTAATTTTCTATTATTTTACAGACTAAAAGGAGAAAAAAATAGATAAATAAACATAAAACAGGGCAAACTCAGCCTCACAATCTTATTGAATAATAGGTATAATTATTGATGAGTACGTGATATGATCATCCCCAGACATGTGACATAAATCCCCAGACATGTGACATAAATCTAAGTTCAACGTCTAAAAGAATTTGAGCCAATTTCCCGAATGAGTTGAGAAATTGAGTTGAATTCTCGCTTTGGATAATGAGTTGAGACATCAATAATGAATTGAGATAGGTCGTGCATTAGAGGAAAGCATAACTGCAATGTATCATTCAGCAAATAACTTGAGCAAGAATCACATGCCCATAAAAAAACCACTCAGCAGACATAATCATGTTTCAAGTGGCTCATGTGCCAAATCCACTAACATGATTGAAGCACACCATTCACAAGCTGACCCACATGATCAAACGCACAAAGACGAAAGGTGTCACACGGCAATTCCTATATATCTTGTCCCACCAAGCCACCACGTGTTAAAGGAATAAACAATTTCATCACACAAAATCAGCCACGTAATACACAAAGAATGCCACATCAACATTCCAAAATACGTACATCAAACCAGAACCAATCTAATGGTTCTTATAAACACCCATCAGTTCAAATGTAAATGATTGAACATTTTTCATTCATACGACATAACTCTCTCTCTCTCTCTCACACACACACACACACACATACACACACACACACACAAAATGCCCCACAAAACAGGAACTTGGATTCTTCTTTCCGAGTTCCATACTGTTTGATCTCTTACTGACTTGAGTGTCAGTGGGGTATCAGGGTTATCTAACCCACACACATGATCTGTTTTTCGTTTTCTTCTTTCCCCCCCCAAATCCCCCAATTTGACTGAAAATGTCTCCCACCTCCCTTATTTTTGAAAATAATCTCTCCCATTCAATTTGGGGATGACATTCATCATCGCCAATATTTTTTGGACTATTATACCCTTAGATTGACTTAAAAGAGATTTTATCAAAATTGTTTAATTGAATTGAATTTAAAAAATATATTAAAAATTAAAATAAAATAAAATAATAAAAAGAAAGAAAAAAAGAAAAAGAAAACATGATATCCTTTAATTTAGTAAATCTATTTAGGTCTGATTTATCAACTCTCTCAACCTTTTTACGACATGAACTCTCTCTTTTTCGATTTTTACTGTCTTCTTCTGTCATTGCTCCAATAATTTCTCATGCCTTTTTCTTTTTTATTGTAGTTTCTAAAACAATTTCTTCTCCATTTTGATGATTTTGTGTATTTTCTTGTTGTTTTTTCTTTTACAGAGGAAGATGGGCTTGTGGGAGGAAGATGGGCTTGTGGAGTTGTAAAAAGGTTTTGTGTGTTTTCTTGTTGTATTTTCTTTTATAGGAGAAGATGGGCTAGTGGAGTTGCAGGAAACAACAAAGTTGCGAAATCGAGGGAACAAAAAGATAGGGATCGGGATCGCTCGAGCCGAAAGAGGGGATAGATTGGTTCATGTTTTAGAGATGAAGTAGGAGACGATAGTACGGAAGAAAGATAGTATAGATGAAGAAGAAGAGGACGAAGGTGAGGATCCTGCTGCTACCTCCGAAGCCTGCATCATCGTCGTCTTTATTGAACCATCATCACCAACGAAAGAGCTTTCCACCCGCGAAGATTGTTAGAGCAGCCCAAACGTGGAAGGTTGCCGATTAGATGATCGGAGTCTCAGTGCCAAGGAAGGCTCGGTCAGGCAGAGCGTGCATTGGGGAGGAAGGGGATTTGATTTCAATTATATTTATCTGTGGATTTTAATCTGATTTTTAATTTTTCTGAGTTGTTTTACTTTTTTGCAGTGTTTGCCAAGAGACTGGATATCAAGCAATGTTCCAAGTGGAGGCAGGGCGGAGCATATTCATGGACAATAGAGAGGACGATGAGTCATGGTTCTTCTAGTGCTGGCGGTGCTTTTTTTTTTATGCTCTAATGGCGAAGAGGCGGAAATGGGGAGGATTCCAGTATGGGGTATATAATAGGTTGGGAGAGTTGATAAATTAGACTAGGATATCATGTTTTCTTTTTTTTAATTTTTAGAAAAAATTACACAGACATCATTTCTACAATTGAGAAACTATACAGAACTACTCTCTCTTTACAAAAGTTATAAAGACTACCATCTAACAATGTTTTCATACACTCTCATCTATACCGTTACTTACAACTTAATAGGAGAATGTCAAATTTTTTTAAGACAGAAATACCCTTAATGAATGTAAAATGACCTAAATGGATTTATTGTTAAGTTCTCTAAAAAATTCAAAGTTCATCTTTCTTCTCCATAAAATTTGCCGTTTTCTTTTTCAAAGCTCAATGTTTTCTTCTCCACGAGTTGGCGTTTTCTTTTCCTGGCCAGATCTCACTGCTAGCACCACCAGCATGTTCGTGCTTGTTTCAGGCTTTGGTCCATCGAGCTTCCCAAAGAGACTAATGGGTGCAGAGGAGAGGGGTCCCAAGATTATGAACAGTATTGTTGATTGTGAGAATTGATTTCAGAGACCATTAGACGTCTAGCGACAAAATCTCCGTAGGGTATTGGACCGGTAACAATGAATGGGGTTTTCAGGTCGTCCGTGGTCGATCTAGACTCTTAATTGCTGTCCATGTTTTTTGGTAGGAAAAGATCTTGTTCATGAAAAAGAGGAATGGAGTTTGATTTGGCAGAATGTGAACGAAATCAATGATTGCAGGACAGTTGTAAGTCTGAAACTTCGGTTTTAGGGATAAAGTTTTTGTCTTTGTGGCCTGTAGCAGAGAGACATTTTGGAGGAGAAAAGCATATGATGCATGTGTTAGGCTGCTACAGTTCCATCATGAATCGAGACCGTCCACATTTGATCACGGATATGGAAGTATTAAATCTTTATAGTGGGACAGTAGGTGGGCCCATTTAGAATTCATTTGACCCATCCATTATGTGTTCGTTGTTCGTTGGACATCCAGAGAAATGGGCCCCACACATGGGTAGCAGTAGATCTTATGTATGGCCGTGGCGTACCAATGATGGATGAATAAAGTAGATTGTCAGTAAGTTCAAGTTTGTTTCATTGTAAATTGGTTATTTTATATTCATTAAAGGGATTTTGGTCTTAAAATTTTTTTGACATTTTCTCGTTAAGCTGTAAGTAATCGTGTGAGTGAGAGTATATAAAAATATTGTTAGAAGGATAGTCTATGTAGTTTTTGTAAAGACAAAGTAGTTCTGTGTAGTTTCTCAACTGTAAAAATGATGTATTTGTAATTTTTTCTAATTTTTAATATATTTTTTAAATTAAATTAAATTAAACAATTTTGATAAAATATCCTTTAAGTGAATCTAAGGGTATAATAATCTAAAAAATATTGGTGATGACATGGTGATGATGAATGTCATCACCAAATTGAATGAGAGAGATTATTTTCAAAAACAGAGGGGTGAGAGATATTTTCAGTTAAGTTAAGGGTGATAGCTTTTTAAGATTCCTGAAGAGAAGTGGGAGAAATTTATGCTAATTAAACACCATTGGAGCTGTTTCATTGTTTCAAAATTTGGATTGGAAAATCGATGGAATCAACTGATTTGAATCGAAATTGGTCATGATTTGAATATTAATGCTAATTCCGCTAATATATTGACTCAGTCAGAATGCTTTTTTGAATAAATATAACTAAAAAAAATGCCTTTTCTGCTTGATTTAATCCAAACTAAGTTGGATTTGATTCAAATAAAAAAGAAAAAATTACATAGACACTCCTTCTGTAGTTGAGAAACTACAAAGAACCACCCTGTCTTTATAAAAACTACACAAATTATCCCTTTTAACAATGCTTTCATACACTCTCATCCACACCGTTACTTACAATTTAAGGGAAAAATATCAAAAAATTTTAAGATAAAAATATCCTTAATGAATGTAAAATGACCTAAATGGGTTTATTGTTAAATTCTCCAAAAAATACTCTAAGTTCATCTTTGCATCTCCACGAGTTTACCGTTTTCTTCTCCATGGGGATCCATTTCAGCCCAAAGTGAGAAAGTCTTTTTCCAACATGATCAAAGCTACAAAGAAGTCATGCGGATGTTTGTACTCAACATCGGTCATCTGCAACTCGTCACAATGGCTATCAGTGGTTGCGGTGGTGGTGTTGGACATAAACTCCAGGACATAAACTCCATGACCATCCTAGAGCAAGCTCTAACGATGGAGACCTCGTTTTCTCCTGCTGCAAAAGAAACCTGAACAACAAGAAATTTCAGGAATAATTTAATAAGTAAATTAATGTTGGACATTTAGATGTTTCAAATGGACCGACCATCGTTCTCTTCATTCTCTCCTGCTGCAAATGAATAATGAACAAATGAAATTTAAGGATAGAGATTTAAGAGATACACCGTTTTATGCCTACTGAGACATACACCGTCGAATGCAAGGCTACAATCCAGCCGCAGAAGATGAAATCCTCAATCGACTAGAAGAACGCATCATAGAATTTTTTAGATGAACAACTTCTGTTTTCTTTTTTTTGGATAAATAATAAAGATGAACAACTTCTGTTTTCTGTAGTTCATGAGATTCCATTTAAAGAGGAAAAAAAAAGAACCACATAAGGCTGAAAAAAATTGAAGAAAAAAAAAAAACCATGGCCGGAGAAGAAGAAGAGCAGGAGAAAAGCCGAGGAAAAAAGAGGGGAAAAAGAACCGAGAAGAAGAAGAAGAAAACAGAAGAAGAGCAGAGGGAGAAGCCAAGAAAATTTTTCTGTTGTTTCTCTCCACGAATTAAACTTAAATTTTCCAAATAATTTCAGAGAATCAATTGAAAGACAATTACCAAAAGTAAGAGCATAAAAAAGGTCAATCACAACACATTCAGAGAAGTTAGGGTTCAAAATCAGTAAGAACCCTAATAGCAAAATCAGCAACGTTTAATTCTCATTGCTTGATAGAAATTCAAGGAAATAAATTGAAACTGGAGCAAACGTCCCTGTTCCAATTAGAAGCATAGACGGTGAGACATCGGCATCGTCATCGATGACACAGAGGAACCATAGATTTTCCAAATAGCTTTAATGATTTAAAACTCTAATAGCTTGCTTTCTTCTCCAATACTCAGGCTGGAAAACTCTACTACTGCAACTCATCTTCTTTGCTCATTCTGTCTCGTTGTAGAAATAGAAACACAAAGAATCCATGACTAAAACCCTAGGATGAGTGTTCAACACACCCATTGGAGTTTCAATTTTGGTTCTCTCCCACCTTTTTTTTTTTATTAGTTTCTCTGGAACCCCTTCCCTCTTCCCTTCGATTTTGGTTGTACTCAGTATTCTGATTTTTTTTCGTCATCTCCAAATTCCAAATTCCCCCACTCATCTACCATTACAAAACCAAATCAACAATAAAAAAACAAGGGTTTTTCTTATTGACGGTGGATTTAATCTGATAAAAAATCAAATGTGGTTTTTTTTCCCCCTTTTTTCTAGTGTTGATTTATGTGATTCTTTCTATTCCTTTGAATGTCTGTTCTGTTATTCTCCTCTGGGCAAATTCTTCATTTAAGCATAGAGTGACTAACGCTAATAACAAATTAGGTATGGAAAGAAGAAAATGGCAACCCGTGGAGAAGAAACATGAACCTAGGGTGTTTTTGGAGAACTTAATAATAAACCCGTTTATGTTAGTTTAGATTCATTAAGGGTATTTTATCTTAAAAAAAAATTGACATTGTTCTTTTAAATTGTAAGTAACAATGTAAGTGAGAATGTATGAAAGCATTGTTAGAAAAGTAATCTTAATAACTTTTGTAATGCCAACATAGTTTTGTATAATTTGTCAATTGGAAAAGAATGTCTATGTAATTTTCCTAATAAAAAATGATGGAGGCCCGTCTCAATTGGTATGCAGGAATGATTCAAGAATGGACTGCGTACAATTTGAGTACAAAATCAATCACATCCAATAATCGCTGACAAGAATTTATTGTAATCATATCAATTTATTTTAAATATAAATAAATACGATAAATCATACTAATAATTACATATTATATAATATATTATATAATTAATTATATTATATTATATATATATATATATATCAAAGAGAGATTAAACCTAGCTCGTCATATTGCGCGTGTCCCTGTGGAGAGCGAATGAAGTCAGAGAAACGTGGTCGGATGACGTCAGACATTATCGATATGTGGGACCCACCCCACTTTACCAACACGGCGTCACATGGATAAAGTGCATATCAGTCCGATACGTATCTGGCATTCCGCTCCGTAAAATCCTGATGCCAAATCGAGGATCCTTCCTGGAGTAGGTAGGAAGGGTCCCAGACTCAGTCTCAGACAGAAGTCATCAATGGAGTCCTCCGCTGACCGGATTCTGTTGTCAACTCGCTACATTTCAAATCTGACAACTCGGAATAGGTAATCTGGTAGCAGTGAAATTCTTTGTAAACATTTTAAAATGAGGGAAAGGAAATAGAAAAACCTTTTAAGGTCTGTCTTCTCCTCAATCGAGAATCATCGTTCTTCATTTTCTCTTTTCTTAATTGTGTAAAAATTAATTTAAATCTTGCGAGTTACAACCAGAATCATGGTGAAGATTCCGATACTGAATTCAGGTGTCGGATTAAATGCTTTACTGTTCATATCTTATCTTTTGGTTCACTGTTATTCCTCCGATGAGGACGGTGGTTTCAATACCTTCTCTGTTTCGAACTTCCGCTACTCAGAAATCGAACTCAAGCCTTACGACTGGCGTTACATAAGAGGTTCGTATGCTTAATTCTCCGCATATGCTATTTCAGTACTTTGATTCACATACCTATTGACTTGCTTTTTTGTTTTATTTCTTTATAGAGATTAGTTGATGATTGGGGACTTTTTTTTTTGTTAACGACTTCTTGTCTACTTGCTGAAATTCTTATGCTGTGTTTGGATTGGAAAGCAAATTTGGTGGTTACTTTAGTTGTTGAAAGAGAATGAAAAGTTGAAAAATGGAACAAAAGTACTAGGGTGCAGAAATTATCGTTTTGCCTCTTATATTCTTCAGCTGAAAGGGTAGGGAAGAGAAATTAAAATGATCGGAGCAATTTGTTAATGTTATTCTTATTACTAGTACTAGATTACAGGAGAACTGGTGGAAAGGAATTTTATCAACTACAAGAGACTATTATTTACAAATTATTTTATAAGCTGTGAAACCAGAACATTATTAGTTTAGGAGTCACTCTGAATTAGCCCAGCTACACGTGGAGTTACCTTTCTTGCATCATCAGAACGCATGACATTTTTCAATTATCAAATTAACTGCCACACATCAGTCATTTTTTGAAGTAGTGACTTTTTGCTGTTTATTTGGAGCAGCAAAATCAGCCTCATAAAATCTAATAACAATGATAAGAGTTTCTCTTTGATAAGTAAATTATACGATGATAAATTTATTAATTTTAAAGCAATAGTAATTTTTGTGTCAATATAATAAGGCTATTAGCCTATTATAATAGCCTTATTATGCTAATAGCATAGCCTTATTATATTAAACATACTATAAACAATAGATTTAAAATAAATCTTATGGGGATTGGTAATTATAACAATAAATTATAAAATAGTATTAATAATTAAATATTCTAATGTTATATGTAGCACTGAAGAGGTTGCATAATTGAGGAAGATGAAGATTGGGAAAATTGTAGGAAAAAATAGTATTCCAATATTTGAGGTGCGGTACTGCATGAGTGTTGGCGGGTTGACCCTGTTGACAAAGTTTTTATGAAGATGATTAGCACTAACAGAATACTAGATGAATGGGGGAAAATTTTCTCTCTCTACAACAACATAAGAAGATTGGTCACTCACAAACATAATTCTGCCTGGAGATTCCACTCTTCTTTTAATAATAATTCATTTTGTGGCATGCCATATTGTGCATTGTATTGTATAGTATGTCTAGTTATGGTACTTGAATGAATTTTTTGTTCTAATTTTCGGACTAGAATTTTCTAATTGGAAAGTTATTCAATTTCCAACACCACATAATCAGGCAGGTATTTGGATTAGATACTTTTCTTTCCAATAGGTGAGTCTAATCCTTTGTACTTCATTTGTTGGAGACTCCACACTCTGTGGTTAAGAGAAATAGGTTTTGAAATCACAATTTGTAATCAAATTTCTGTCCTCACTTGTTCCCAACCCACTAATCATGCTATATCTTACTACTCTTGTTTTTATCCCTTTGACTTGCTTCAGTTGATCTGCCGCCTTGGTTCTCTTCAATGTCCATCACACTAAAGACAGATGTAGACATTGTAAGTATGATTACCTTCCTCATAAAATCACAGAAGTTATCCAATTTGTAGATAGTTGCCTGAATCTTAAGTTCGTTTTGTTGAACTTCAAGTTCTCCAGATGCTGGTTACATTTTCTAAATGTGCCCATTATACAGTATACACATACCAGTCTCAACTCAATATTAGAACGACTGGATGACCTGGAAACTTGACTCCTCAAACATTCTATCTGATCTCATTAGTGGGAATGCAACAGCATCGGATTGAGCCACTGAATCAGGTAGTTGAACTGGCTGAACTGGTCATCATGGCTAGTTAAACTGTTGAACTTAACCAAGTATTGAATCTTTTATGTTCTTTTTCATTTGAGTTCTACTCAATGTCTTTGGGCTGACAGAAGTTTGTTCACTGGTTCAATCAAGTCAGATTTGCACCACTGTCTGGGTCAATATCTTGGTAGGGTGATGGTGATTAGATACCCCCCACCAAAAAAAAGAAGAAAGAAGGAAAGTAATTAGATTAGTTCTATGTTTTAAAACATGTTGCCTTTAAGTATGAAAGGTAAAACGATTACATATTAGGTTTCTAGGTATCTTCTGCTGCTTTTTGTTGTTTTATTATTTTTATCCTTATCTGTCATGTGTGCAGGATAAAGGGACCATAAAAAGGCTACCTAAGAATATACTACCGTTAATATGTTTCCGAGACCGCAGTCTCCCTCTTCCAGAAATTTCAGACTCTTCATTGAAAGGTTTGGGCAACACACTTGATGGATATCACTATTTCAGTTTTACATTGTGCACTCTTGGTTTCAGTTTTTGGAATTATATTATGACACAATTTTTCTTATTACTAAATAAATGGTATGTAATTGTGGTGCGGTAAATATGATATGGTTTCTGGTTTATTTAAATCAACATTGCATGAAATAAGAAATTTGAAGTCTTTTCACATGTATAACAAAAACTTGAAGCATCTGAACTAATATTGAATATCAGGTGCGATGTCTTTGAAGCTTTCCAAGGTTTGGTGGATACACCCACCCGAATTACATTATATATATTGGGCTTGTTAGTTTGGTATCTTGGTGCTTTCAAAGAGGACTCACTAAAGCAGTTTATAGTATGGGAAAAACTACCACAAAAAACATCTTTAAGGAGCTTGTCAAATGCTGCAAATTTTTTTCTTGATGAAAATATGAAGTTTTGCATAGAAGTTATCCTTTGGCAGATTGGGTACACTCACAAACATTTAAGAAGCATCTCAATGACTGGAATCTTTGGAGTTGGCGCAGTACCTTGCCTGAACATGGGAGAAATGCTAAAAGCCCCTAAATCCAGTGCCTTGGATGGTCCTTGACTCCCTAATCTGTTTCAACTTTACAATGCTTCCATATTCAATTTCGATAAACAATATAAAAAGTACATGAAGGATCATTTTTCATAGCCAAGTTTTTCAATTCTTATTGCCTGGTCTACTGCATGGCATTCCATGGTTATATTACTTCTGCGACAATAATTGTAATTCATGCTGTAGCAAAGGTGGTGTTGTTGGTTTGTGAATTGTCTATTTCTACTTATGTTCTTAGTGCCATAAGGGCTTTTTCTAACACCAGTTTTCTTTCTTCTTTGTCATAGCCTAGTCACATGATGATTCAAGCAGCTAATGAGAATCTTTTATTTTTGCAGCTTTAGGTACTTTTTCCAATATATCTATTGGAGGCATGCGAATACATCCAAGTGAGGAACAGTGCCACCTTTTGGAGAAAAATATAACAGTGACATTGACAAATGAGCAGGTTCTTATCTGTTATGATAACCTGTAAAATGCTAGATACTTTGTAAATGCAAACTAGCTTAATTGTGATATAAATATGCCAATGAGATTAAGGCTTAAAGACTGGCATTTGTTGCCAAAATACAACAACAACAATAAAGCCTTATCCCAACTAAATGGGGTCGGCTCATTTGTTGCCAAAATATATGTGGAATATTTGTTTTGGACTTTTTATTCAGAAAAATGAGCTAGTATTCAAGGAGTAAGTCAACTAATTATGAGGGTCTCTACTAACTAATAGACTCATGTAGAATCTATTAGAAAAAAAAACTCTCATAGTCTGATTAGGACCAAATTGAAGTTCAGAGAATTCCAGATTATTTAAGTATGTTGGTAAAAAGTACATATTGAAATCTATAATAGAAAAAGAACAAAATCGTGAGGAGGGAAATTCAGATAAACAGTCCCCAAAATGCAGATATTGGATACATTTTTCCTCTTCAATGCTATGTCCACTATCTAGTGGTAAATACTTCAGGGAAATTGATTAGAAGAATTTGATCTAAGCATGGTTACACATCTATCATGTACTGATGTAGGACAACCTACAGTTTCAGAATTTTAGAACTGAACTACTAGGGAATCGTGGAGGGAATTGTATGATAGGAGTCATAGGACAAAGAGATTCAGGTTTAAATAGATGGAGGAATCAGCAAAAAAAGAAAATATAAACTTATGATTTTAGATTAAATTTAGGATATAGGGAGAATAATGATAGGTTTGAGAAATAGAAGAGAATATGCAAGAAGATTAGAAGAATGAATCTGAACTATTATGGGGCTGTGAACTGTACGTATGAACAGCAACGTTTGATGGTTTACACGAATAAGAAAGTGGATGAGATAGGACGAGTGGTCTCAGTTGGGGATAGGATTGCACATGTTTATGGATTAAACAAGATTTGACTTCTCTGTGCTATGATCTTCCCAGTAGGTCATATAGGAGCTATTCCCGTTTCATTTCTATTCGTTGTTATGATGTTGTTTTTGAGCTTCAAGCTTCTAATGAGCAACTCAATTTATAGTTCAAATTTTCTTAGCTTTTTTTTTTTTTTTTTTTTTTTTTTTGTGGGGGGGGGGTGTGGGGGGTGAATAAATATATATTAACAACACCCTGAAAAAGGGGAAGACGAACCTAATAAACATTTTCTTAGCTTAAATACATCATAAATTAAAATCCTTATTTATAAAGATCATTTTAAATCCAATTAGCTCTTGGATTCCGAAAATGACTTCAAGACAAATACTCAGGTCAAATATGACTCAAAACCCGAATCTTCACAGAAATGGTAAAGTGATTCTTATTAAGTATCCATTTCAACTGTATTATAAACAGAAAAATTGGATTGGATAAAGGGCATACCCGAGCCTACCGCTACAGTGGGGTTTGGGGAAGAGCAGATGTACGCAGCCTTACCTGTTTCTAGAACAGTATATTTTGATTTGTATATCCCCTAGAATAAAAAATTGCTATATTAATCCTTTTGAAAATAACTGAATCCTTAGCCGATCTGATTCCACATCGTGCATACACTTTGCATGGTGAGGAAGTCTCTTGTGAGTTGGGAATGAATGGTTCACAATCCTGGAAATGCTCCTTATAGTTCAATGAACAGGGAAAAATATAATACATCCTAATGAGGAGGCTCGGTTTTATGCCGAATGGACTAAGCCAGTGCACCACCAAAAACTCTAGGAAAGACAAATATATAACTTTGCACCCCTATATAAAGACGCACCTCATGTGCTGTTTGTGAACTTGGTGGATAAGTAGATCATATTCAAACCCATTTGGAGGAGACTTAATATTTAATGAATCTAAAAAACTAATTGTGATCTATATATCATTTTAATACTGTTTTTAAACCGCCATTGCACATTGTGCTTTGACAATGTAAATTCCCTATTGTGAATTTTTCTACTTTTTGCTTGCCCTGATCTCAAATTTTCCAAGAGTCTTGGTTCAAACCCATAGGACCTTTGAATAAAGATGACTGGCAGGTTTCTCCCGAATGCTGCATGGTTCTACTACCTTAATGGATAATGTATTTATAAAGAAAGAATTGAATAAGAATAAATAGGTTTTGCAACCATTTATTCCAAAAGCTTGTTCTGTTATGAAGGGCACACAAAAGTGTATATCAACACCCCTTGCACATGCAGGCCTGCACATACATGGCTTTACACGTGACCATGGTTCGAGGGGCTGGTCGAATCTCAGTTTTGACCAAAGTCAAGACGAAACCTTAGGTCGGTACTAAAAAGTTCCAAGTTTTAATCGAAACCTCTTTGTTTTGGTCCACCTAGCCTTATAAAAGTTGAGGTTTCGAACGAAACGTGTCTATTTCGTCAGGTTTCGACCCAAACTTGATCAGGTTTTGACTCCAAAGCTAGGAACAATATACGGGAACAACACTTATTAGGTTACACAAGAACAACACTTATTTCTTTAATTTTATATTTCATTTACTTAAGATATTATTATAAATAAGCAAACACCCCCCATTTGAATCCAATAAAAATAGTCTAAAATTCAAATTCCAAAAAGATAAAAAGTTAACCCTCCAATTCGAAAACAAAAAAGGATTTTTGGGTGCAGGGGGCGATTTTTAACTTCCAAATTCCAGAATTTTCCCCAAATCTAAAAATTCCATAAATTTTATTGTAGTATAGCATCACTAAAACCAAGAGTGTGTCAAAATAATCTCTTGCTTTGATGCCCAAGAAATTATTTCCATTCAAATGAATTTAAACAGCATTCACGTACTCTGAACAAGGTTTGACAGGATTCAAGCAATCTTGGATTTGTTGGAAAGCTGATTACGCTAGCTTTGTAACAAATCTGAGATTGCTTGAATCCGAGTTATGTTGAAGGAGTTACGCTCCGGTCATACCTTATTAGGATTATGCGAATGTTGTTTAAAGTTGCCATGGATGAAAATAATATTTTGAACATCAAAGCAAAAGATTATTTTGGTGCACTCTTGGTTTTTAGTGATGCTTTATCATAATAAGATTTATGAAATTTTTAAATATGGGTAAAAGCCTAGCATTTGAAAGTTGAAAATCACCCTCGCACCCAAAAATTCGATTTCTGTTCTTGAACTGGAAAGTTGACTTCTTATACTTTTGGCATTTGAATTTTAGACTAATTATATTGGATTCAAATGGGGTTTTGCTTATTTATGAATAATATCTTAAGAAAATGAAATATAAAATTAAAAAAACTATTACTTATATAATATTAGTCATAAATAAGTGTTGTCTACTTAACTTTAGACACAATCTTAGATCTCTGCGTATACTAGCAAAACTTGGGTCAAACTATATATATATATTAAACTAATGTAGAAAATATGTGTAAAATGGTTAAAATAGGTTACACAAAAAATGAGATCAAGAAAAACACTTTTGGGTTTCAAAACCAAGGTTTCGAGATGTCCCGTGAAAAATCCTAGGTTTTGACTACAAATTGGTCGAAACCAGAGACAACTCTGTTTCAAGGCTGATCGAGACCGACACTTCGAACTTTGCACATGACACCAATACGTAGAACTAGGGGTACAGAACGTAGGGGCACAACATCACGAACACGGTTTTCCACATCTATTGGGGATTTAAACACCCGGCTTCCTGGCTCTGGTACCATGTTTCGACCATTTATCCCAAAAGCTTGAGTTGTCAAGAAGGGCACTCAACAATATATAACAACAAATAACAATGGGATATAAGTATAAAACCCACCAAATTTACAGTATTGAGGTCCAAACCTCATGCAAAATACAAATTTGATTCAACACCTTGTTTGGCATGTGCGTCTTACACCCCCCTTTTTTTTTTTAATTGTGTTTTCTCCTTTTCCATATCTCCTTAGAATCTGGTTAGTGACTGGGAAGAATTTCCAACTGAGAATGTTTTCTTGCAGATCTCTCCAGGAGTCTGGTATTTTGGCCTGTTCAATGGCATTGGACCTGTGAGAACACAATCGAAAATGGTAAGCACCATTAACACAAGCTCATGAATGCCTTCTCCATGGTTTGGGTTGACAAGCAAGGGAAATTAAGGATTCTGAGATTTTTCTTACCGACATCTTTGCCATTTTATCTGATCTATTGCATGCTTCTCTTTTAACGATGTCCTTTCTTCCCACTGCCCCACTTGGTTGATTTGCACTGACAAAGGTTTGTGCTTCATTAGAAGCAAAAAGGTTGTCTTCAGAAACCATAAATGGGCCAAATGTTATTTGGATGTTCTAATGTCAAGTCATCCATCTTCCTTCAGTCTGTTATGCTTGTTTTAAGCCATAATTTCGGCGATTTATGGCTTAGGTCCACATTTTCATGATTCTATCGCTTCCTGATTATGAAGTTCACAGAACCTGTTGACTTTACTACTTCTGCAACAATGCAGATTTCTCGAGGCCCATCATACTCCTTCTGTGCCAACATAAGTGTGGAAGGATGCACAACCTTGACAATGTTAGGCCCATATTGCAACCAGACAATTAATCTACTTACTTGCGCAAGGTCTGATGTCTATGGGGGTCCAAAAAAGCTTTCAGTTTCTGACATGTACAACAAGACAGTAGAAAATGTCATTTCTTGCAGAAATTCTTATGAAGCTAAATGCCATGGAAATGATGAGTCAAATATATACTCTTTGGAGTTATTAGGGACAACAGTGCAGTTGAGGATTATGGCAACAGGTGTCAGGTTCAATCAAACACACTCTGCAAATGACACAGAGGATTATAGTGAGATTATTCTTATGTGTTATGCTCGGCATGGTTCAATTCCACTCACAACCTCATATGATTATTCAAGTGATATAAGTAAAAAACCTTTGGTTGTTGATTTACCAAAGGAAGGTCGCTGGTACTTTACTATTCAACCCATTAATCAGTCAGATGTGCATGGGAGGATGCTAGAACGGAATATCAGCAGTAATATTTGCTATTCTATGGAGTGGCAAGCAATTGAATGTCCTGTGGGAAAGAATGGACCCAACTGTACATGGCAAAGCTATATGCTTCAGGTGAAACTATTGATGGACATTTTTTTCCTTAACATTTTATTTTGTTAGTTCTTCCATTTTTGAGTTCCCATTAGTAGGTTCTGTTGATCAATTTTAATTGTCCAATATGGATATATAACCTTAATTGATGTATCTAAACCCAAACCCACTTTCTACTTGGGCTTGATTCAGAAGCCTGATGAGTGAATCAGCAGAGGAATGATGATGATGAATCCACCAAGTTTAACAGTCAAGAAGGCACCAGGAAAGACGAGGGGTGTGTACGTAAGCACTGAAAGGTGGAAAAGATAGATTTTTGGTAGAAAAGATGCCAAAAACATAGTAACATGAATTCTTTCGGTCGTTGTATTGAACTCTATTATGGAAATCTGATCTCATTCTCCATAGGGCCCTTTTATTTGTTCCTCCTCCAAGATTTGTTACGGAAGAAGGAGCTGAGAAGAAGGCATCAATAACAACTAATTTTATTATGGGACAGCTGATGACGTTCATAGCAATCTATCGTGCAACTCTGCATCTAGCATTGGGTATTCTATTGTATCTTAGTTCAAGCCTTTTGGGGGTTTATGTCTCCACCGTGGCCCTTGTTGGGCAACAAAAAACATTCACAAGGTTGAATTTGAATTGAGGATTTGGATTTTCATTTATACCACCTCTCCATCCCTGGGATAAAAAGGGGGGAAAGACAAAAGGATTAACTAACCATGGATTTTATTCCTTAATTCATTACAAAGATTTCCTACCCCACCCAATATTTGCTATTGATAAAGAAATAAAAACTGAATGAAATACTAAGTAGGAAATATGACCTTCTGCTTCTTTCTTTGGCTCCTCACGTTTATTCAATTAAATCGGTAGAAGTCCCGGGTAGAATATTGTGGCCAAGATGATATTGACCTGGTTATTCTACAGAAACTTTGAGAACTTACAAAGAACCAATATTACTAAATCATTTTGTCTTTCCAATTATTGCTGGGTAGCAGGCTCACTTCAGCCCCTAAATACTGCAAAGAGCAAAATAGGATCTGCCATACTTGTAGCTATAGGCCATGCATGAAATGAAAGCTATGCATGAAATGAATATCATAAAAAATACAGCCCTCTAAAGCTTGATACATTCTTCTGAATTCTTTCAAAATATAAAAACTACCCCCCCTCTCTCTCTCTTTAAAATAAGTAGGTTGCCTTTTGATTACTTTGCTGCCCAGCTATGTAACACCTTTTCTGACTCCACTTATCAACTGTATCACCAGTCTTTCTGGGTTTCAACCGAAGGCCAAGATGCATCACATGGGATTCTGCAGTTGCTTCATTTTGAATATTTATGCTTGAAAAAGAAAACAATTAATTATTTGTACTCTTTCATTTTCCTCCTATGAATCTGTAATCTATTCAATTAATTATGTGTACCCTTGGGTTATCAGAACTTGCTTCAAATTTTTCTTGTTGCTTTCTCATTCTAAATCATGTCTAAGTGCAACTTAGTTTCCTAATATCTTTTCTTACTGTCGATGCTTGAAGAAACTCATCTGCAAGAGTAATGTATTGACCAACTGAGTCTGGTTGTCTGCAGACGGTTCTTAGGAAAAACCCATCCGCTCCTTTTGAATCTTACTATTTGCCAATGGATGAAAAGATGTCCTTAAAGGCTGCCAATTTTCCTCTTGAGCCCCTTTTAAGCAACATATCTGTTGGGGACAAATTAAATTTCGCGTGGACCTATTTTATTATGGACATTCCTCGTGGTGCGGCTGGAGGAAATATACATATCCATCTAGAGTCAGATGCAAAACTGGATTATGAAATATATGCCAGATTTGGAGGATTACC
This sequence comes from Protea cynaroides, assembly GCA_028583415.1. Lineage (NCBI taxonomy): Eukaryota > Viridiplantae > Streptophyta > Magnoliopsida > Proteales > Proteaceae > Protea > Protea cynaroides. Next base: position 94,616,061 of record CM053275.1, on the reverse strand, counting down.
ATCTCTTGATACGTGGGATTACTACTATGCAAACAAGACGAGCTACAGCAATGAGTCCATGTTTTTCAAATTGTATGATTCAAGTGATGAAGAGTTCGATTTTTATATCCTATATGCTGGTGAAGGAACTTGGAGTTTTGGGTTAAAGCATCCAGTTCATACTAGCAGTTCTTCTAAACATCAGACGGATATGTCTATTTCTGTTGAGAATTGCCCAAAAGGATGCTCTTCTCAGGGAAAGTGTCAGCTTGTTGTGGATTCCAGTGGATTGGCCTTGTACAGGTTAAATATTCAGTTTTTATGCTTTTTCCTAAGATCTCTTGAATGATTTCAGTGTTATTCTTCATAAGGACTTCAGAGTTAGTTTTAATTTTATTATCTGCATGAGGAAGTTACAGAGCCTGTTATTGCTAACCTTCACCGCATGTTGATTATCAGCTACTGTGCTTGTGATCGGAGACATGGAGGCTTTGATTGTAGTGTTGAAATTGTTTCACATAAAGGTAATTTCATTTCAACTTATATTAGAACTGCCTTTGGTAATTTGTATATTTTTGGCAATAAGATTAATGCAATCCCAAATCAGAAAATGAAAAGTGATTGTGTGGTCAACTCTACTGGAAAATAAAATTCCTCCCAACTAGCATTTGGGTGCTTGCCTTGTGTTACCATTCCATCCATCTAGGTTCATATTTCCTATTAAACCATAATATTCCCTTTGTTTTCTGGCTACTTTGGCCAAAATTCTTTTCAGTCTTCCCTTGACCTTTTTGTGCCTTAAACTTGCAGCATATCAATACGTTCATTTCTTTCACAAAGAAATTGTTAATTCTATGTAATGTTTCCGTTTTTTTTTTCTGAAATTTGGGACAAGGATCAGTTCCAAGGCTGTCGGTGTGGTGGTTTGATGACTAGGCATTTGTGCCTCTTGAATTGATGCCTTGGCGGTGGGCTTTCAACAGCCAAAAACTGTGATGGTATTTTTAATTATGGGTAATGTTGTATTCTGACAGTGATAAAGGCCTCAAATATGCAGTAAAATTTATTGTATGAGACATTAAACACTACCACAAAAATAGGAAGAAAACTATAGTTATTTGAAGTTGTAAATACCAACAAAGAAAGGAAAGCTAACATGACAGAGGTCTGATGATTGAAATTGTTTGTGCATTGGCCAGAAAATCTATAGTAGTTGGATCTTATCCAATCTGTTGAAGCCACTTTAAAAGGGCCTAGCAGTTGCCTTACTCATTAAATAATACCTAATTGTTCATGAAAGCAGCTTAATTGACAGCCTTTCCAGTGGCTCTAATCAATCTATCATTTGACTTGGTTATGCATCTACTAGGTTTAATATTTGAGTTATTGCATGTTTTTATGAAACAATGCAGGGCATATATGGCAGTCCATTGCTCTTATTGCATCAAATGCAGCAGCCATACTACCTGCATTTTGGGCACTTCGTCAAAAGGTAAAGCCTACTTTTATGTACTGTATAAGGCTGAAAAGTTTCAAGAATTTAGAATCCCTGTTATTGAGGATTTTGTGGGACTGCCTATAGTCCTTAGAATAAGCATGAAGAAATCAATGGTACTTATTATTTCTCTCTGATTCCTTATTAGTTTGTCTGCTTTGAACGATTTAAAAGTTGTTAGAGGATATACATAACATAGGTGGTTTTTGTGACCTATTCATCTTTGTTTGTCCAATACTGCAATCCAACAAACTCAGATGCACTTCACATTTTTTATTAAATATATTTTCAGCTGAAAGTTTGAACTGAGTCTCAGTTCTATTAGTTCTTCCTCTCTTCCAATAATTTCTCTCTATCCATTTTCTTTTAAATCTGTGGTTTTTATTTTTTTTTATTTTATGTGATAAACCCTAACCCATGGATTCTGTGGACTAATATTGTTCTCTGTAGGCATTTGCAGAGTGGGTTCTCTACACTTCTAGTGGAATTTCAAGTGGATTATATCATGCATGTGATGTAGGCACCTGGTGTATTCTTTCCTTCCATACTCTACAGGTAAATGGGTTGCTTTTGTAAATCTTTTGGTTGAAAACTTAAAAGAAAGATCAGGGAATTATAAAGATGAAGTTCCCCTTAATTGAGGATTACCCATGAATGAGAAGCTAAAAATTCAATCAGTTTTTATTCAATGCTTGTTTGGGCTACTTTATCCATATTGGACAGAATATCGCAAGTTTTATTTGCATTGGAATAACAACCACCAACAACCAATGGGTTCTTGTTGTCTCTGCGCTTTTCCTATATGTTACGAGGATTCAGCGTCCCCCTTGCCAAATTGTGGATCCATACATGTGGAAGGGGATTTGGCCACAGGTGGAGATTTCGCGTACACACAAACAAAAGAAGAGGAGTGCCCGGCAAAAAAAATGGAGAAATGGGAAGCGCAGCAGAGAAGAAGAAGATGAAAGATGAAATAAGGAGGGGAGGTCTACCTATTCCATTGGGGTTTCCACCTTTTTTGCACCAGTGAAGAAAGAGGAGAGGGGAGGGGCAGGAAAGAATGAGAAGATGATAAGGAGGGAGAGTGCAGGGAAGCATACCTGATTCTGTTCAGGTTCAATCTCCAACATCCAGTTCCTGCCTTTTTTTTTTTCCAGGGGTTGGGGGGAAAGAGGTACCTAAGCTCTTCTCAGACACATGGTGTAATAGATACTAACTAAAAACCTCTTTTGGAATCTTCTTTATATCCCAGTAGAGCTATGAAAATTATTTTTGGGTTCTCTGGTCTGAAGACCAGAGAAATCAAGGGCGCAGGGACGGGGGTTCGGGATTTGTGTGCTTTTGAGTGTGGATGACTCCAAACCATGGTCTTTAGCTGGTCGGCCTACCAGAAAAACTTTAACCATAAAAGAATTCATTATATATTAACGCTACTGAAAAATTATATTCCTCATGAGTCCCCAAATATTAATTATTTTTTTTATATGCAATGTCCCATATCCTGTATTGGGGTGGAACCTCATCACTTATACCCACATCCTGGGAACATTAGCTTCCATTTTAGGAGACCTAGAAAAGCACTAGGAGAATAGGCAGCAGTTGTTCATTGATAATGCTAAGAATATCCAAATAAATGGCTTCAAAAGTATCACCACATACAGTTTATTAGTGAAGATCAGATACAGTATACTTGGAATCAAATTAAGACCAATAACAGCATCAGTAAGGACTTGATGCCAGTTGAACTCTGTATGTAGACATAACGACCTATTATGCAGCGGAAAATATGTCCTTATATGAGGTGGAAATGTGAATTATTTGTGTCACTGCCCACAAGTTATTAAGATAAGTATTCATTCAGTTTATTATCTCTGTATCTGCAGAACTTAATTTCAATATTGCAAAAAATTACGTAAATAATTGTATAAAGTGAAGTTCCTAACAATAGCCGGCTGGTGCAAAGGATTTACAGAAAAAGGGGAGCACCTTAACTTTTGTGCTTCATATCTATGTTATCAAAATAATTCTACTGTTAGATTTGGTCTGCCATCAGTAATGAAGGCTGTCAGGTTGCCATTGTGCCAGTTTATTAGTAAAAATTCTAATTGGGATATGGTTTCAGTTTATGGACTTCTGGCTTTCTTTCATGGCTGTCGTGAGCACTTTTGTGTATCTCGCTGCTATTGATGAAGTTTCCAAGAGGACAATTCATACATGTGTAGCAATTCTTACAGCTCTTATGGCTGAAACTGGTGCAACAAGGTAAATGGATGTGGTTTTATCTGTTCTTTTTCAGAGTTGTCATGGTAGATTGTTAAATGTAATTTTCCTCCGCAGGTCTACCAATATCATTATTGTCATATCTATAGGAGCTCTAGGCCTTATCACTGGATGGCTGATAGAGTTCTCTACTCAATATAGATCAATATCTTGGTCGGTAGAATTCTGCATAAATATTCTTGGAAGGTGTGTTCCCTTTACCTGACAATATGCACAGGTTTTGTTTTAAATTATGAATCTATCTGAGTCCTGATTGAAGTTAGATGCTCTTAGACTAGCTTTCTGATTAGTGGTTATTCATCATTTGTGTGACCTGGATATGTGCTGTGTACCCATTGAAGTTTACTCACGTTATTATCCCACGTGGTATTTGTGATTTTGTTCCAATAAGGAATAATAAAAACTAAAAGCAAGTAATGTGGTATTTTATGTGATTATGTTCTAGAATTGTATGTATATATAGGTAAGAAGTGAAGTGAACAGTGAAGTTACCCATGGTAATTTATCTATTACTCGTTCCCCTAAGAAAGTTGAGGAATTTCTCTGCTACAGATGGCAAAATATTAGAGGATGGATGAGCTATTTGTTCATTACATTACGCAAACGTTTCCGCTGGGCTTTTGTTCTCATGGGTTTTGTTGCATTATCCATGGCTGCAATTAGCTGGAGACTTGAAACCACTGGAAATTACTGGATTTGGCACAGGTATAATGTGACCTCTCTCTCTCTCTCTCTCTCTCTCTCTCTCTCTCTCTCTCAACCTTCTTTTTATATCTCTAATCGTTTTGCAGTGTCTGGCATGTCAGCATTTACACATCTTCCTTCTTTTTCCTATGCTCAAAAGTGACTATTATAAATGATGAAACCCATAGTCATGCGGATAGAGAATATGAGTTAACTCGGCAGGATTCATTCTCAGGAAGGTAAAAAAACGGAGAGGTTTTAGATGTCCCTTGAGGGGGAAACGATTTTGGTTGGTGAATACATATATTTATTTCTATTGTACAGCCTCGTTCTTTCTCACTAATTAAGCCAGTTTGTCTCTCTCGTTACTTAAAAAATTGCAAATGTATGAAGACGATGCTAAGCAATATAGTTTTGACGGTTAATAGCAGGGGAAAGGTTTAGATAAATGTAATGAAAATTTTGGTAAGGGCGAAGGACTTTTCATCATGTAAATATGTTTCTAGTTGTTTGGGAAGTTCTGTAATATATGTAGTTATTTATTTTATTGAGGGATTAAATCTTTCTTTTTAATTATGATATCTGTACTGGAGTACTTATATTGACTTTGTATGCATTTGTGGTGTTGATAAATTGGTAATTATGATTCAGAAGGTTGGTAGGTGATGCAACTGGCTTGACCATGTGTCACTGTATCATTACTCCTTAGTTTTTTTAAACTGTCTGGATTATATTGTTCCTATTTGGGAGGTGTGAATGCTCACTTTTAAGTAATAAAAAAAATATTAAAAAAAAAGCTCGTTGTAAAGCAGTGCATATAAAGGGACTAATCCTGTTCTGTTATGTTTCCACCTTAAACATCTCCAGCTTTAGTGGAACACAACAAATATTATCAGCCCTGGTGCCTGTCATCGAGCAACAGACTTTGCAGCTGAACTGGGTTGGTAATACCTGAGATGGGGTGTGAAGTTGGGTAAGTCTTTGATTGAGGTTCTAGACTTGCTCACTGTTGTGGCAATTGTACTGAACCTGAGCTGGACAGAGGTCGTCTCAAGTTGAGCTCTCCCTCCGGTCATGATCCAACATTGGTATGCGTACGGATTGACTTCAACCACTGAATCACCAACTTGAGACGAGTCCAGTCCTGGGCTGACCAAACTCTTAATCATCATCCCTTTGTAATGCCCTAGGCCATTGTAGTGCCCAGCCCAGGCAGTTAAGAACAAAATTACTTTCAAGTCCACTAAATCATTGAGTTGCACTCCGGACAGGATCTTATCTGGTAACCACCCCAAGCCTTGGCAGCCATCGATAAGGTGTGGGACCCACTTCTGGAGTACAGGATCCACACTACAACAATTTTGAAGTGTGTGAGTGGTACCATGCGAGAAGAGGATCTCCACTTGGGACTCATGGTAAGAGATTCTCATTTACCGGTAAGGGGAATCTAAGGGAAGGGAAGTAAAATTTTTAAACTTTAAATGAAATTTTTTTTAATGATTAAAGCACATGCTATCATATTACTATCTATGTAACTAATTTCAAATTATTTTACATTTAGTTTTTGACTTACAATTTTTTTTTGCATCCAAATCCCCCCATTTGAAAAGAAAAATAAATTTTACATCTTATAAGTATCAATACCAAATATATTAAGAAATTTAAGTAATTTATACAATCATGTTGTGTTATAACTATAAAAGTTTCTCTTAAGTTTAAAAATTTCACTTCCCTTCTCTTCAATTTCCACTACAATCAAATATAGCCTTTAAGATTCCATAACTTTGTGTTTCATATCTCGTCTCTCAGTCGCTTACAAACCACAGCCTACATTTCCCTAACGCAAGTGGAATATTTTCGGGCCGTCTATCTCATATGGACCTTTTTTTGGGGGATGAAAAATTGCGAACCCTTTGGTGGGAAGGTTAAGGTGGAAAAGGGGGATGAAAACTTGCGAACCCTTTGGTGGGAAGGTTAAGGTGGAAAAGTTGGGGAATTGATCCACTTACTGGGGATTTTAGGACAAGAATAATTAAATGAAGAAAAGTCACATTTTTTTTTTCATGGAATTTTCAAATATACCATTCAGTTTCTTCTAATTTACGAACAGTGGTGATCATCTCCTCCACGTAGAAGATGTAAGAGGATCCCCAGATGGCCAAGGTAGCCATCTTGGAGGTTGCGGCTAGTCACAACTTTACCATTGTTATGGTTGAAAATTATCTCGTCGATCTGCGATCTGAGTTACCTACAATCACAGAAGTTAAACAAAGGAGTTGGACGATTAAGCTCTGGATATACTCTGATGCCTAAGTCAGATTCCCAATGTAAACAGTCAAGAGACAGCAAGAAGCTATCTCTAGTTTAAAGAGAGAGAGGATCGATGAGAGAGTTTGAGTATATGAGAGAATGAATGGTGAATAATGAGATTGTGAGTGTCCTTTACCTTGAGAGATCGTCCTCTACTTATAGAGATTGGGAAGAAGTATGGAAGTACCTCAGAGAAGTAGATCGCCAATAGGACTGCCAGGTGTCGCTCTGAGGGACACCCAGGTCATAGACTTAGAGTAAGGGTGGGAGACTGTAGCCAAGGAAACTAAGTCGGCCAGCAATAAGAGTGACACGTGTCACCATACGAGTGGTCATATGGCCGTAATGGTCGACATTGTATTGTACTAGAAGAAGGACTCCTACGACGTAACCTAGTCGCCTTAGGACTCTAGACTCCGATCAAGAAACGTAACCCAGCAGGATTATGCCTCTGACCAGGCGCCATGTCCTGATAAGACTATGCCTCCGCCCAGGAGACGTATTTGGATAGAACTATGACTCCAAACAGATAAGGCCGAGCGCCACTTTATCACGTCTGGTCGACCTAGGTGATTTTTGATGCCATGTGTAAGATTTTCATTGGGTGATATTTTCCCCCATAACTTACCATAAACTGTAGTAGTCGTTGGTTATGCTACTTGAGAGAGAAGAGCAGACCTTCAAGAGGCGACATGTCCGAGTCAGATCACTGCACTTGATCATTGCCTTCAACATCCCTCACCAAACGGACTCCTTGAATTCTGGCAATCTAATGTTTAATTCCTACGATTTGGTGATTGTTGGATTTTGAATTCGGATCATCTACATCTACATATACTCTTCATGGGATTCTATTGCTGTCGATGTGGTGTGGAATTTACCTTTAGAGTGTGTCACTGAATATAAACAGTGATGGAATTCTAGGGAAGACACAAATACATGCAGATGAACTATTATCCCGAATTTTCTCACTCATAACTAACTACTTCCTTCACTATGATGAAAATAAATAAAAAGGGCATCTTAATGCACGAGGCTCTTGCTATTGAAGGGTCTCGGAGAGTAGAAGGTAAAATCATTAGTGATCTTATTTGTCCATTGATTTCCTTTCGGCCACCCAAGGTGGAGTGAAAAAAAAAAAAAAATTCTCCATGAGAGAGTCCTTTGTAAGGGTTTCAAGAGAGAGAAAAGTTGTTCCATTCCATAGTCATTTTCAAACCGTATCATAAGGGCCAACAACCCGGATTGAGATTGTCTCTAGTTCGTCCAATCGTGAACGGACAGACTGGATTCAAAGAAAACTTATATCAATACATTGGGGGACATGTCTTTTGAATCCAATCTGGGATTCAAATCGTCTCATCCCTGAGATTTGGGAGGCGTGGCGGCGACCCCACTGGATGGTCGCCATGTGGGGGTCGATGAATCCTACCCCTCCGTTCGAGCCGACACTCTCTTGTCGGCTCAGCTTGTAGGCTCGAATGGAGGGATCGGATTCATCCAACCTCCACATGGCGACCATCCAGTGGGGTCACCGCCACGCCTCCCGAATCTCAAGAATGAGATGATTTGGATCTGCCCGTCATGGACTGGATGACTGGACGAACTTTGGAGGATCTTTTTCCGCAACAACCCCCCTCTCTCCCTCTCTCTCTAACATTTTTCCTGTTTTTGGTTGGCAAATGTCTCCCAAGTAGCAGCTCAAGTGGTTGACATCGAGAATCGATGCTATGGAACCAATGTATGGTAAGTAGACCTGTAATATCATGATCAGTGACTTGTATTATACCTGTTGTGGCATCCAACGGCTGAATTCCTCCTATCAGCGAACTGAGTAAATATTCTTTTTTCTTTTTTTTGGATTAGAAAAAGAGTAAATATTCGAGTTTTCCCCAACACCCCCCCCCCCCCCCAACCATTTTATGATGTTTTTACTTTAACAAAAAAACAGAAAAAGCAACGACCAAAGAAGAGGGGATCTGATACCCTTTCTTAGTGCCCTTTTCGACCTGATCTCCCTCTGAGAGACTCAGAAACTAACGGAGCTGAGTGGTAAGCTTCTCCGTCTTATTAGATAGTTAGGGTTTCATTTTCCGGTGAATTTCCACTGGTTTGAAGATTACTGTCGTTTCGTTACCTGTTTTCGAACATTTCTAAGATATTGATTGATTATTCATTTAATTTGAGCTTTTGACTCTTGGAGATCTGTCTGTTCTCTGCGTTCCTGATTTATTTTGTGTTTTTTTTTATGTGGTTGATTGATTGTCATCTTTCATGCTTTCAGTTTAGGTTGGAGACCGAAATTTCGCTAGCTGGTCCCTTTTTTTTTTTTGTGCTTTCTCAGGTTCGTAGGTGCTAAATTTGTGCATATTTAATTTTTTGGCTGCATAAAATCGTTCTTTTATCAATATTTTGGCTGCAAAATCGCCTTCTCTTTCTTCTTTTTCTCTGGGAGATGTTTATCTCTCATCGTGTTTAGATCTTGTGTTAATACTATGACATTTGGATACTAATTCTCTTGTCTGTGATTTTCGTCTGGTAGATGTCATATTCAAGAGAAGGAAGGTGAGTCATCCTTCACTGAACTTACAGTTTCTGCCACTTTAATTGTATGATTGATACGTACAGAAACTAGTTATATGGTGATTGTGCTCAGGTCCGCGTCTCCCTCCCACTCCAGATCAGAGTCTCCTCCTAGGGGTCGTAGGTCAAGATCACGGTCAAGGTCGAGGGGAAGGAGTCGCTCAAGGTATATCTATCAGTTTGTTGAAGCTGATCTGTTCTGCATATTCTCTCTGAATTTTCGTATTCATTTCTACCTTATTCTTTAATACTGATATTATAAAAGGTCTTCGGATGCTGTTTGTTGCTGAATTTTCATTGCCTTTCAATTTTTTAATTATCACATCTTGGATTTTGTTATGTTTGTGGCAATATTGGTGGCAGGAGCCGAGATTCTGAAGATGCAGGCAATCCTGGAAACAACTTATATGTAACGGGCTTATCAACAAGGGTCACTTCCAGTGATCTTGAGAAATATTTTAACCGTGAAGGAAAGGTTCGGGCTTTCCTGTTGTAGTTTCCAGCCTTAACATTAGAGCATGATTGCAAGTTAGAATTTTGTATGTAATTGGTTTTCAACTTTCAGTTTCTTGTTGATGCATTGAAAGTGAACAATATACATGTCTACTTAAATCATTAGCATCTTAGATGATACCTCATACCAGTAACTACACTCTATGAAACACATGCATTGGAAACAGCTAAAAAATTTTTAACTTTGAAAATAATATAGAATGGAAGTTCAGAAAGCAGTTGCTGGCATGTTTTGAGGTGATAAACATCCTGAAGAAGTGGCTTTCCCAAAATACATACCACATGAATCAGGGTGTTGCCAGAAACAAGAAAATGCATGTGCTACCGTTACTTCTTGAGTTTGCTTATGCTTAAAATAGTGAGGGTATTAGGAAGAGGAGTTTTTTTTTTTTTTTTCCCAAAGAGAAATTAATTAGTTCTCATGACCCCTGAAACTGTTGCAACTTGTGTCAGATTTTCTTCTATGAAAACCTTATTGACAAGTTCTGTTGAATATTTGTTGTGATCGATAATTCATGAAACTCAGAACAGTACTGGATACTATCAGAAAATTTTGCTTGTGACCTCTTGGAAATTGGATCCCTTATTCTAGAAATTAGAAATCTTTGTCATGTTACCAGGACAGTCTATATGGGTGTGAATGTCAATGGTGTATAGATGATTTAATTCTCAAAATCCAGTATTCCCACGAATTAGTTCAGATTTTCCTGTACAAACCTCATTGATCAAGCTGCTTGAATATCTAAAGTGTTAAACCCATAACTCGTGAAAATATCTGAGCAGCAATGGATATTGCCAAAATAATTTTTCCCCCTTGGATCCATTCATCAAGAATTTCTGTCATCTTGCTTTGTTAAAAGCATCCCTTTTTTCCTTTTAAAGCACTTTGATTCCTTTGATCTTCTTCAAGAACTTTTATTTGATAGAGATCTGACAAAATTGTAGAGATCTGACAAAATTGTTTTATGGCACTTGATTAATGGCCTTCTAGAGAAGGAATATGTAATCACCATAATTATCATCGAACTCGTTTCATTTGCCAAACTATCATCATCACTATCTTAAAGGTTTCTATAACTCAAAATAAGGTACTTAAAGCCAAAAAGTGATGTAACCCGGACGGAACAACATACAATCATCCTGGATTAATCAGCACATTTTAATGTGGATGCTTCAAACATCCAAGTGAGTGCTAAACCAAAACTAGTGAAATGGTGATCATAGTTGTCAGGGCATTGACTAGGCTACCAGGCGGTCTTGTGACACCTTGGAAAATCAGGAGCCTTGGTCGCCTGGGAGGGTGCCCTGTCAGTCCTCCAACGCCTTGGTTCGCCTTGGCTCCTTGACAACTTTGATGCTGATCCGCATTTTCTATTTTTTAGTATGTGTGCAATTTTTATTATGTATGATGAATTACTAATTAGCAAACAGTGGTTTTACATTTCAGTTAAAATGCAGGTGATTATTTGTTCTAATTCCAGATTTTATATTTCTATTGAAGTTTTCTTGATTGTAGTATACCGTACATGGGAGCTAAATTTTGAGTCATAGTTTTAGTGTCAGTCAGGTTTGAATTTAAGTTGAGCCATATGCAAGGTTGATTCACAACATTAGCTGGTGCCACATTGGCTGTTGGTGTGATTAGTTGCTTTTATGTGCTGGTTTTCCTGTTCTAATAATTACTAAACCGCCAACCATAGTTTTCTACCATCTAAGCCTAGTCAATTGGGTCCATTTCCATAAGATATTGACCATCATCACAGTGTCTGTGGAAAGCTGATGTGGGAGCACCGATTAGGGTTTTGAGATTGCATCTCATAGGTATTATAATCATTCCATTGGTCCAATGAATGCATTCACCTGAATACTTTTCAGAAGCTTTTCAAGCTTACTGAATAGAGAATCAGTAGCAGATCTGATGCTTTATAATTCATTGCTTGAAACTAGTAATTCTAGTGTAATAAGCTGTCTTTCGTTTTCGATTGTTTTTTTTCTATACTTATGTTCTTGGTAGTTTGCTCCCACAATTTTAGGAACATTAAGTTAAAACTTTGCCAGAGTACTTTTGTAGAACAAATAATTTGGTTCCTCCTTTTTAGTCCTACAGTCATACTCTCAGGTTATAGGACAACTCAGTGATCTGAAAAGTTGTTTGAATGACTCTTTGTCAAACCTATAAGTGAAAAAATAGTGATTATATTTTCTGGGATTAGCTGTAGCAAGATCTCATAATTTTTTTATTGCAGGTGCTGGAATGCCATCTGGTTTCCGATCCTCGCACAAGGGAATCACGAGGATTTGCATTTGTTACAATGGAAACCGTTGAGGATGCGGACCGCTGTGTCAAATATCTAAACCGTTCTGTGCTTGAAGGTCGACTAATCACTGTCGAAAAGGTATCAATTTCTCATAGGTGGCAATGATTATTGTGTAGAATGTGATTGAGTAATTTGCGTGATACTTTTGTAGTTCTCTATCTTCAGAAATGTTGCCTGATAACTTTTGGCAGCAGGTCTGGTGTGTGTAGCTCCATCGAACTCACAATCTAAGCTGTAAACAGTTGAAACTTCCCCTTCTCGACATGAGCTCTGCATCGACATCCAAAACTCATCGATTCAATCCGACTATTTAGCAGAGGGTTGTATGCCCTGTATTTCCTTTCTTAATTAATATTAGCATCTGAGAATGACCTGGAATTTGTTTAGACTGTCTGGCAGCTTCTTTATCGTCATCATTCTAGGGGGCAATCTCCCATTCTTTTTAGGAAATTCAGAGTATTTTCTGCCAACTAGCAATATGATGGAAGTGCAGTGATTTCTTTCAAAAAGTAGCTGTATTTTGTCACTGCTATGCTATTTGTTTTTTACCTTCTGCGTTATTTATGTACGTGCAGGCAAAAAGGAAGCGTGGGAGGACACCGACACCGGGTCGATACCATGGTTTGAAGGACAAAAGAGGTACATTCAAGCTCTGCACTGGTCATGTGTTTAATGGCCTGTGATTTGGGTTGGGGCCAATCCAAGCTTGGCAAGAGACTTGTGAAGTTAAATGAGAATCTCCATTGAATATATGGACGACCACACGTTATAGCCTCTGGCAATAGGTTGGTTCATGTAAAAAAATTGATGCAAACCTGGACCTCCATTTGGCTCTTTGAGGATACGTCAGATTTAGCCCAACTTGCAGAGGAAGGGGACGTGCCATGATTGCATTAGTTCTGCCCTGATCCTGTACACACAGGCAGTCAAGTGGTGGCCCACTTAGCATCCTCCTCTGATGGTTTTAGACCCACATCGGTTGTCATATATTACTTGGCTTTTATCTCTCAGCAACCAAATTCCTTATCTTGAGCTCTTCTTATGTTTCACTCATTTATGCAGGACGCGGTCCCAGACGGTCTCGTAGCTATTCTCCACGTAGACGGCAAGGAAGAGATCACTGGAGGGATCGTAGAGAACGATCTCGTTCTCCATATGGAAGCAGAGGTGAAGAGTATGATTCACACAAGAGGCGCAGGGACCGTTCTTTGTCAGCTGGTAGTGGGCAATCCTAAAGCAGGTTCATCCATTCCTCTCAGTTATTCAATCTAGACTTCACCATTTCTATTATATTGTTTTTAACTTTTTTGGAGTGGATTATGGTTGGATGCCTGAATTTCTTTGTTATCTGTATCTTTAATTTTCTTTGCTTGTTTCATGTAAAAAGTGGGAAAGGAAAATTTTTATGTAAAATAGATTTTTTCACTGTTTGTTTGACCCAAAAAAAAAAAAAAAAAAAAAAAAACGGAAAATGCAAAAAAGATATTGAAAAAATGGGAAGGGAATCCCATTACGGGTTCATTATTTGTGGTGTTTTTTATGTTGCCCTTGTCAATTTATTTTGATTTGATGCAATGTTGTAAATCCAGGTCCAAAATCTATCCGAATTGTATCAAGGGATCGGACTAATCTATAGAACCAATGGGAATCTGACACAGGGTCAATACTATATATAATAGTATTAAAATTAAGATTGGGTCGGGGATCGGATTCTAGGTTTAAAAGCAATATGAATCGGCCCGAACCATGATGTGATGTCAGGCACGGTTGTATATAACTTCCTATCATAAAAATATAAGAAAAAAAATTATGGAGTAAATTTTCATATATAACTTCCTATCATAAAAATCTTACTGGTTTAGTTTGATTGCAAGGGAAGTGAAAGGGAATGGATGTGAAAATTTTTGAACTAAAAAAGAAATTTTTGTAAATAATATGATTGTATAAGTTACTTAAATTTTTAAGGAAAATTATTAATGTAACAAGGTATCTTTTATTTATCCAAACATAACAAGATATTAATTAGTAATTACCCTCTTAAATCACATGTATTGTAATTTAAAATAAATTTATGAGGATAGTTTTGTAAATTACTGGTTGAAAATAAATTAAAAATAGATTAAAAACAAAATTTAAATTAAATTTCATTAAGAAAAGATTAAATTGTAATTGAGCAAAATCATCGCAAAGGTCTCTCCCTCTCCTAGTCTCCTTCCATCAGTCGACCCCCTCCATCTCTTTTTTGCAATCTATCGATTCCGACTTCTCTAATCCGTCTTCCCTAATTTTTCGTTCCATCGTTCTCTCCCCACCGTGCATCGCTGCCCATGGGACAAGTGTACAATTTTAGAGAATACAAATAGCTGTGAGAGAGAAAGAGAGAGAGAGAAAGAGAAACAGAATGGTGAGTTTGTTGCTTTTGAGATTCGTCATGCTTGTCAGCACTTGCATTCCACTCAGCACTACATTATCGATTTTGTATCCCAAAATAGAAAAGCATAAGTCACAGTATAAAAATCCTCTGCTGCTCATCTGTCGTTGGTCAAGGGCGAGATTTCAGTCGATCCACTTCCCATGGTAGATGGGCCGACTGATCACCAGCCATTGGATCAGCAGGAGATCCCCGGGAGATGATTCAGTTCTTAAGTCACATCCCATAAAATTTCATTCACAGCTGTAGACGGAGATGATTCAGTTCTTAAGTCACATCCCATAAAATTTCATTCACAGCTGTAGACATAAACAACTTCCTCAAAGAAATAGAACACCACACTCACAATAGATAGCAAGCAACCTCTCCATCTTCTCACGCTATCTCTAAACTCGTCCACTTAGATTCTGAGACCCCTCACCCATATCTCTTCTCTTTCTCCAACCCCAAACTGACAAAGACTTTAATTAATCTCCATCGATTGGGGGCTTAGTTACTCGGAAGACAAACAAGGGAAAGTGAAAGAGCAAGGGACGATCAGACGGAGAGGGAGTGAGAGATCATAGAGGGGGTGAGTAAATAATTGAGATAGAACTTACATCTGCTTCCGCGGGATCTTAGTTGCAGTGGTAGCACTGATGAGGAAGTGATTCTAAAGTCGAAAAATCATGAAACAATAACCAATCCCAGGTAAAGGAAGAGGGTCTTTGCCTCTCCTCCCTGTCTTACCTTCAAACACAGCCTGTCCCATCCCATCCCATCCATCCCATCCATGGTCCCTCTCTCCGCCTCACACCTTCATTCCATCTCTCTCTCAATCACCGGTTGGAACTTAAAGAACCCAGGGTGTTGGACGGTCGTTTTGCTGTTTCAATTTCGCTTTGAGGATAACTCGATTCTCATCGGAGCAAGGTAGGGCAAGACCAAGGAGTATGATATGAAATACCAAAAATGCCATTTTAAATGTCAATTTAAAATATAATCATGAGATTCTAATGAAAGAAAATGTAATGTCTACTTTGCCCCACCTAACTGATCCTTTAAAGTTCTATAGCTATTCCATATTGGTCTTCTCATCATTTTGTTATTTTTTCAAACGTTACCCTCCCTTGTTACACGAATAACAACCCTCTAAGCATTAATAATGATACTTATAAGATGTAAAAATTTTTTTAGGGGTTTGGATGCAAAGTTAATAGCTAAATATGTAATGATTGGAGTGAGTTACATAATCATGTGATAGTATATGTTTTAATGATTACAAAAGTTTCATTTTTAAGTTTAAAATATTCACTTACTTCCTTTTAATTCCCATTGCAACCAATCAGAGCGACAATGAAACAAACTAGGGTTGTGCAGGGTCGGGCTTCTTGAAATCCCAGCCCAACCCTGAGTCCACTTAGGCAGGCCCAGAACAGACCTGACCTTGTCTCCGGACTTGAAAAATCCAACCCCGGCCTGCCTTCAGGGCCAGGCTAGGCTGACCCTAGCTATGATGAGGGGGAAAGGAGATGCAATGGCTAGACCAAGCTGAGAAGAAGAAGAAGATAAAAGACATGGTTGGTGGGTTCAGTCAGGCCAGGCTCAGCCTAAGGCCTCAACCCAAACCCAACCTGGCCCTGACTCAAGACCATAAATTCTCAGCCCTGATCTGCCCTCAGGGCCAAAGAATCTCAACCCAGGTCTTGTTCGAACTCAAGGTGGACCAAGGAGGGCTTGGGTCGACAGGGTCAAACTTGCATCCCAAAACAAACACTCCTTATTGTTAATTTTCCATTATTCACCTTCTTATGTCCCAACTCCCAATTCAAAATTTGCTTTTTACCCAAAAAAAAAAACTCAAAATTTGCTGTGTGGTTTGGTCTAGGATGGAACTACAAATTGAACCTCATAGCACCTTGACGGTGGTTTTATCCATTGATGAGAAACCCTGGTGCTAGATGCTGTTTCGACGGTATTAGCTAGCGGTCGTGTAAGCTAGAAACATCTTAGTACGATCATCTCATGCTGTTTCATAACGTTTCTATTCCATTGGAATGTTTCCAAGGTAGTTTTTTTTTTTTTTTCTGTATCTGTTCCTCAGAAGTACTTCTGTAGGGAATTAATATGTTTCTCTCTCCCATCTGCAACTTCCTTGATAAACTTAATCTTTTTTTTTCTCACTGATAAACTTAATCTTTCCAGATCAAAGTAAAATAGAAAGAAAGAAGAGAGAGAGAAAACATTAATAATTGATATCCTGTATCCATAATTCAACTAACGATTCTATGGTTCAAATAGGAAGAAAAAAAAAATCCCACTGCAATTCTTGAACCAATAAGAAAAAGAAAAAAAAATAACTTATTGAATTTCCCACGGATGAGAAAGAAAGAAGAATTCAACACCTCAAAATAGAATAAAGAATATCTACAATGTCTGAATTTAGAACTTTGCAAACAGCAGATTAACATCATCTCTTGCCAAAACCATTGGGAGGACGCGGCAGCTTTACTTGGATGGTCGATACGTGGCTTTTGGGTGAATCCGAGACCCACGTTCAAGCCGACACCCCTTGTAGGCAGGCTCAGCTTGTCCTCTGGGTGTTGGCTTGGACTTGGATTTCGGATTCACTCAAGAACCACGTGTCGGTCATCCGAGTAAGGTTGTCGCTGTCCTCCTAGAACCACTGAGAGGAAAGGATGCGGATCCAAAACGACATGCACCAACAATTATAGTGGCCGGGCAATTTTGACTGCAATTGTAGCTAGATGGGAAAAATTAAGAGAGAGAGAGAGATGCTGGGTAAAGACTTTTCATGGGTTTGGTTTTTTGCCTCTTCAATCCCTGTTTAAGAAACGGAGAAAGAAATTTAATTGTGTTTATGTGTTTCTCAAAAATTGTGTTTCGGTCTTTCTGGATACTTGATTTGTTCCAAAAGAAAAATTGAATCGGTATTATCAAACGTGTTTATGTTGTATTATTGTTTTGGAGGAATAAAAGAATAACAGAAACACTACGTTACCTAAGGCAGCCAATAATGGATCCATTGCATTAAGAATATGATAATGTTTATTGATATACCTGAAACTGCTGACCAATGGATAGGCAACACGTGGCAGAGTCCATATCAAAGTGAAGATTAGCTCAAGGCGATTAGATATAAAGTAAAACCAAATTAATTCTTTATTCTTTCTATTACCCAGTTCATACGTTTGAGTTACCAAAAAAAAAAGTTCATACGTTTGGATTTCTGACTTGAGTATCAGAGAATCCAGTACTGAATGATCTGACGACCTCAAATCAGTCGACACACGGATTCAAATCGTCTCCTGCGACAGGAGGTTCCTATCGCCGATCCAAGGAATTGGATTCAGTCTGGCCGCCTGTCAATACATTGGGGGGTGGGCCGACTGAAATCCGACCCTTGGCATGCGGCAGGACCGCAGGAGAGGATTTGATTGCATCGACACACAGCTTAATGCCAGCTTAATACATTGGGCTGAGCTGTTGGAGAGGATCCTGATGGCTTAATAAGTGCCTTTTCAAATTATGATCACACAAGTTTTTTTTTTTTTTTTTTTTGATGACTGCTACATCATACCAGCAGTAGTTTTATTCTCAGAGTAGGTGTAGATCCATCAGGCTAGCACAATGGTTTCGTAGACCTCAATTAGTCTTTTTCTTCTTTTTTTTTTTTTGTAGAAAACAAATCTACTCAATTAAATTAAGAGATACAACTATGACAGAACAAGAATCCACAAGCCATGGATCGGATATGGGCCATCTAACCTCCCCAAAGATAGTTAACCTTCCTGGCAAGGGTATGCGCTATTGCATTAGCAGTCTTTGAAATAAAAGAAAAGACAACAACAGCATTTGTGGGGATAAGACTCAAAATGTCATTGACCACCGATCATACATGAATATCCCCTTGTTGTGAATGCACTTTTAACATATTAGTGATTTCAAGACAATTTGATTCCAATTGAATCTGATTAAAACCTATTTCCAATGCAGAGTGAAAACCCTCCCTTAAAGCCATAGCTTCCCCATAAGCAATAGAAGAGAGACAAGCAGGCTTTGAAACTGCCACTAGAGAAGTCCAAGTAGAATATCTCAAAATAAACCCCACATCACCAGGTTTAGATTCCATCCAAGCGGCATCAGTATTAACCTTAACATGACTTGCTGGTGGAGGCATCTAAGAACATTGATTCACATAAATGGAATTTACCTAGTCCAAATGAACACTGTTTGGACTAGAAGGAAAAGCCACTGATTCATATTCCTGCCAAATCCTTTCAATCTTCACAATAACCTCATTAGGAGAAGTCATAATGTTTTCAAAATACATGGCATTACGAGCCTCCACAGATTCCAACACACAAAAGAAGCAAAAGACAGGATTCTCCTAATGGACAATTTAGATAATTATTTACAAGCTGATAACTGTAACAGCCATTCAAACATTCTCAAATTTTGATTTTGAGGAACCAAAAAGTTGAAGGAAGAACCAAGCCACACCGATCTAGCAAACGTGCAATGGAGAAGCACATGGTCAATCGTCTCCATACCTGATCTACAGCGATGACAAACCAACTTAGTATGGATTTGACGATGATGAAGAGCTTCTGAAACTCCAATCCCATCCACACTACAGCACCACAGAAACTCCTTGATTTTAGGTAAAGTTCTACAGCTCCGTATAAGTTTCCACACCTGTTTGGGAACTTGCTGCCACAATTGTTGATGAGAAGAAGATGGTGCTTCCCGCCTAGCTTCCTGTTGCATATTAGAGAGAAAATGATAAACACTTTTAACCGAAACATTACCATCTTTAGAGAATTTTCAATAAATTTTGTCAAGCTATAGAAAACCAAGCAATAGAAATCTGTAAAGTAGCATTCACCTCATCTTGTTGACCTCAATTAGTTTTAAGTTATAGTGAAGAGTAGACATTTATATTCTCTATTATGTGCTATGTTTGGGTGAGTCCAATTCAATTTTACCATGTGTCAAAATAAATAAATGATCTAAAAAATATAAATATTTGAAAAATCATTGGATATTAATAGAAAAGAAAATATTGAAGTAAAAATAGATAATATAATTGGGATCTAAATCGTCTCCTCAACCATGATCACTTGTTGGTACATGTGTCAACGAAGATCAACCATACAGTCACAGTTGACATGATTGACCAAAGGAGATGATTTTTATCTATATAATTGAGTTAGACCCCACACTTAACATCTCATTGAGAGTTGTTTTTTTTTTTTTTTTATACATATCTCATTGAGAGTTTGAAACACAAATATAAACTTATCTCATGGCCTCATGCAATATTATTATTATTATTATTATTATTATTTTTTGCATAGATGAATTCTCATACAATAATTTTGATTTGTCTAATCGACATGCCACATGTTAGATATCATGCATAAAAATTACACTTCCCATAGACCTCATGTTAGAAATTTTTTTGTACTATTGTTGCTTTCTTTTTATTTAGTTAAATAGTTAAACGTCATCCAAACTTACCTCTTCCGGCAAGATCTAAAAAAAAAAAACCTTCAAAAAGGTAAAATCTTTGCTTCTTTTCCGTTTCAATTTCTAAGTCCTGACAGAATCTTTCGGACGATGGAAGCCAACCCATGTCCCATTTTTTTTTTTTTGTAAAAGTGAAATTTATTTAGTAGTAGGGATAGCCGTGGTATCGACAAGAAACAATTCGGACAACCATGGAATGGAGTCTGCCCAACTAACCTCCCCCTTACAGGTTACAGTCTTCCTTACCAGGGTATGAGTGACTATGTTCGCCCCCCTAGGAACATACTTAAATGTTACAATAGTTCCTGAATCCTGAACATCTGTGTTAAGTAAACATTTTACATCAAAAATTACAGACAAAGCAAAATGATCCAAACCATCTCTGTGCTCCAAGCCTCCACCAGACAATCAATAACTTGTGATCAGTTAGATTCGATGACAATATGCTTGAAACCTGAGCAAGGCCTTCCCGAATAGCTATGGCTTCTCCTGTAGCAGTAGTAGCAATAGTATGGAAAGAACATGACCTTGATACCGCAAATAAACTTTTGCCATCAGAATCTCTCAAAATAAATCCAATACCTCCATAACCTCTGTCACCACTTGAAAAATTAGTGTTAAGCTTAACTTCATTATTGGAAGGAGCCACCCAACGCACCATAGGAGCAGGTAACTCGTCAACACCTGCAGCAATCTCATTAGAAAGAAGAGAAGCTGCAAGAGAAGGAAAAGCCACAGTGCTAAATTCTTGCCAAGCCTGCTCAACTCGTCTCACCACATCCATAGGAGAAGTAATTTTGTTATCAAAATAAAAATTCATTTCTTCCTTTCCATAAATACCAACACATAAATGAAATATAAGACAAATTTTGTAGGCATTGTGACTTTGTTAAGTCTCTCCCAATAGAAACGTTTAATAGCCAATCATAAAACTTGACCTCATTAGATTGAGGTGCATGAATAGCCAAAGAGCAAGCCAACCAACATGCACGAGCAAATGGGCAATTCAATAAAACATGTGCAATAGTTTCATTTGATGCACCACAACGACGACAACAATTATCCACCTCATATTTCGTCTACACAAAGCATCAGAAACTCCCACTCCTCCAGCACAACATCTCCATAGAAACTCTTTAATTCTTGGCAAAGTTGTAGAGGTCCAAATTAGAGTCCACACCCTTTTTGGCACCCGTTGCCAATCATATACATAGGAAGTAGAAGGTTGTGCCAATACCTGATCTTGTGTAATATTAGATAAAAAATGATATGCAGATTTAATAGAAAACTTACCATCTTTAGTTTCCTTCCTTATAAGCTGATCTGTCCCTTGAAACCAAGCAATGGGTATTTGTGTATTTGTTGAATTGAATCATTTCAAACTGCCGAAAGAGAGAATGAAGGACATTAACTTTCCATATATGATTATTAGAATCAATTAAATCCGACACCAAATTAAAAGCACAATCCACGGGTTTAGAAGAAACAATTTTATTTCCTCGAATACTGGGAATCCAAGGATCATTCCGGATATTAATCTGAGTTCCATCCCCCACCTTCCACATCAAACCCTGGCATAAAATCTCTTTACCAGCAATTATACTCCTCCAAGTCCAGGAGGGGTTTGAGCCAAGCTTCGCATGCAAAAAGTCAGACATTGGAAAATAAATAGCTTTTAAAAATCCGACCCAATTGCATTTGGACTGGAGAAAATTCTCCAAGCCAGTTTTGCAAGCAAAGCTTGGTTTTGAAGAAAAGGGTCCTGAAGACCAAGTTTTCCATCCCTCTTGGAAAAACACAATCTATCCAGGAGATCCAATGCATGACTTTTCTGGGAGCACCTTTAGACCAATAGAATGCCGCTGCAGCTTTTCTAATAACATCAAGTTGAGACTTTGGAATAGAAAAATGGGTTCTTGAACTATATTAAATTTACAACCATTCAGTCTTAACTCTTCTTTTCTTGGTTTCTCCATTCCTCCAAGAGTTTTCAAGAGAAAAACACAGGCTGCAGAATGAGGATAGTGGATTATCAATAAAATTTTCCGGCAAGGTAATAAGAAAATTTTTTGGGGCATCGGGAGCATGGTTTTGGTAGTCTGTATGGATCCAGGTCTAGCGAAGGGGGCGTAAATGACCCCATCAATCGGAGAAAGACACATGTCGATCATAAAAAGACACGTGACCAACCACATGCAAGAACATAAGACTACTACCTCAAAGGTTGGATACAACAGGATCCGATTGTGAAGATCTCGGGATAGTGATACATGGTCTACCCAGATCATCCATGTCTTCCCATTCCCAACACACAGCTAGCTGGAGACGACTGACAGTCCGTCTACCTGCAATCGACTGTGAAATATCCAGGATTCATTTGTGGGCTCATACCAATTCTCCTTATTTGACCCGTAACTCCAACCCACACGACAACTCATAACTCACTCAGTAGGGCAAAGAATTCGGGATAAGGATGACCTTATGGCATGATAGCAATCATAGCAAATCCCTCAGGGAAAATTAAAACTTCCACCACCCGATGCCTCTCTTATATATACCGTAAACTCAAACCCTTTCTCTGTTAGACCCATTTTTTGGGAGTTCGGAATTCGGGATAAGGATGACCTTTATGGAATGATAGCAATCATGGCAAATCCCTCAGGGGCAAATTAAAACTTCCACCACCCGATGCCTCTCTTATATATACCGCAAACTCAAACCCTTTCTCTGTTAGACCCATTTTTTGGGAGTTCTGATTCTCATACTGAGTTCCCAAATTGCTTGTGCTTGGTTCTAACTTAGGCATCACAATAGCCTCAGAGATTCCAAACTCGCCCTCATTTGCTGTTTTGCTTCCTCCCTCACAAGTCCGACCAGTCAAAAGAAGCTCAAGCAATTACCGACCGCAACATGTCCGAATCAACCGATAAAATTTCGGCCATGATATTGTCAGATACCTAGAACTAAAACCATGATTAGAATATTATATAAGGATTTCAATAAATATATATGATTATATCCCACACTTACAAGAATGATCTACTTTATTTTATTTTACTTTTTTTAGTTAAAACCAAGAATGATGTACTTACACCAACAAATATCAAAAAGGAAGTAAAACAACAAATCCTCCCCAACAAGTATACAAAGACACCACCGCAGACGTAACACGAGGAAGAAGAATACAAAGACACCTTTATCCGATGTCTAAATGCGGCACCAAACCCCAATCCTTTTGGAACGAATCCACTTTGAATGTAGCTGCAGAATGCCTGGTTTTGAAGACCCACCGAGTGAGAATGCAATCAAATAGGGATCAGTTTAATTCAGAGCAATTCAGGCTTTGCGGATTCACTGAATAACAGACACCATTCTTCCTAACACAAGGCTCCAAAAGCTCCGAATTTCATTCAGCCGACCACTTCTCTTCTCTACTGGATGAACTTATCCGGGAATGAGAGGACATTGAACGGTTGCAATCTGAAGCAGAGAGATCTCTGTAGTCCTTACGGATACTCCATAAGATCTCAGCACACCTCCTCATGGTCGGCCGACCCTGTTTTGTTGGAGCCAAACATTGTAAGGATAGCTCCAAAATCTTTTCTAGTGCAAGGATAGTTGCAGGACTCCTTTCTACTCTTGGGTCCAATGTCATAATCGCATCTCCATCAGTAAACTTCTTCATTGCCTGCATTTTCACCAATTCAAGCTCATTTAAATTGAAGGGTTCAGAATATGACAATTATAAGAACGACAGGAATCAAGGATAAGCCATTATTCGAGTAAGAAATAGTACCCATCTAGGAGTAATCCGTTCCTTAAGTTCCTTCTTCGGCTCAATAGGACGCCTTCCTGTGACAAGTTCGACCATCAACACCCCAAATGAGTAGACATCACTCTTTTCAGTGAGCTGATAAGTCCTCAGGTATTCAGGGTCCAAGTAGCCTGCTGTTCCCTTCACCTGGGTGGATACATGAGTATGCCCTGAATCAGCATCAGCAGCCAAGCGAGCAAACCCAAAGTCAGCCACCTTGGCCCGGAAGTTGTCTGTCAGGAGGATATTTGAAGACTTGATATCTCTATGGATAATTGGATGATCTGCTTATGACACCAAAAAAAAAAAAATTCATAATTTTTTTTCTGACAAATGTAAACCCATTTAATGTATGGATGCTACATTGGTCAAGCCTATTATGAATAGTTTAAAGGCCTTGATTTATAGCATTCCATCAGCTCTAAAACTTTTTATTGAGAATAATCTCATATTGCTAATGAGATTGGAATCTAGGGGTCATATATATGGAGAGTTCCTCCACTTATAAGTTCAAACTTTTGAGTTGGTATCAAAGTTCCAAGTTCCTTCTCATAGTAACCCTAAAAAGAGGACAGATACACAAAGAGGGACGATCACCCAAAAAGAAGGACAGTCATGGACATCTCACCCAAAAGAGGAACGGTCATCTAAAAATAGAGACAATCATGGACATATCACCTGAAAAGAGGGACCAACCACCTGAAAAAAGGTTATGTATTGCCACCTATACTACAAATATACAACCTAATAGTGGGACTACATATGAGGGAAAGTATTCAGAATGGATAAAGATCCTCTGTAGTAAGGCTACCATGTAGTGAGGATCTCATCCATTCAAAGTGGATCAGCACATATCCCGATCCACTCAAAGTGCTTTGGGATACATATAGATCCACTTTAAGTGGATGGGATCCTCAGTGCAAAGGTGGCCTCACTATAGAAGATCCTAATCCTACTGGGAATAGTCCCACATTGCTAATGAAATTGGAATCTTAGGATCTTGTATATAGAGAGTCCCTCTACTTACAAGTTGAACTTTTAAATTGAAAACTTCACACTTTTGGCCTTTTGGCCTATCAGTCAAGTACTTAACAAACTATATATTACCTGTATACATATGAAGATAGGTAACCGCGTGAGCCACATCAATGGCAATATCCAGTCGGGCAGCAAAGTCCAGAATTTTGCCATTCATCCCTGCATATTGCTTCTCACAGTTAAATGTCAAATACCTTCTCCCTTTTAAGTATTGAAACTGGAACAACAATAGCAGAGGTGCAAAATGAAGAGCAAGACAGACCAGAACACAATGAACTAACTAACCATCCAAGTGTTGTCTGAGTGTTCCGTTAGGAACATACTCAACTACAACAATCCTTTCGTCTTTCTCCTCCAAATATCCGAAGAACCTCACTAGATTCAAATGCTCTACCCGTGCAAATGTCTGGATCTCGCTTTGGAACTCCACGCTCAAATGCGAATCATAAACACTCTGCAAAGATAATAAAAAAAATAGTACCACATTCACTCAATCGAATTCAATTTCAATACCATTATCAAAAAGCCAAGAAATGACTGATTTCCCAACCTTCTTCGCACGTTTCACAGCGACAAAGGTTCCATCCTCAAGTCTTCCCTTATAAACTGTTCCATACCCGCCTTGTCCAATCTTGAGCGAGGGGGAGAAGTCCCTGGTAGCTTTGTAAATTTCCTCCATGGTGAATTTCACACCCATTGGTGCCGTCGTCTGGGTTGAATTGTAAGATTTGCCATAGATCCCTTTGCTGGAACGATGATTCTTTTCGCCATTACCAACTAAAGAAGAATTATAGTCACGCAAGAGTTTTAAATTTAGGGAAAACTGTCCAAAGAATCAGAGAACTTTGCTTCTCATAAATATTTGAATAGCAGACACACCAAAAAAAAAAACACAAGAGACAGAGATGCCGACATAGGTTCAGAGTTTGTTTCAGGACTAGATCCTTGAAAAATTCATGTCCTTTTCAAATAATCGAGGGCGTCAGACCTTCCAAAAGAAGCCAAAAAGAGATACTAAAAAAAAATTGAAAGGAAGGAGAAAGTGCTCCAGTGTCCGGAATCCAGATAAAGTTAACCGACTGTCAAAAAAAAATATGGGAAATTTTTTTTTTGTTCCCCCGAAATTCTCAAGATTTGAAAGTGTAAATTACCAGAAGGAGCTCTAAATTCATGGAAACCTCTATCTTCTGTAGTAGATATGGTCGCCGGAGGAGTAAAGCAAGAACCGACCGCTCCCGCTAGAGTCCTGGCAGCGATCACCACTGGGTTCCTGCTGGAATTCGATTTAACAGAGGAAACGTCCGAATAAGGGGAAGCTGCTGAGAATTCTGATGGTGATTTCCGTTGTTGGCTGTTCGAGCTCTTCCGACTGCCTTGCGATGTTGCAGGGCTTTTCGCCATGTCTGATCTCTGAAATGGGACCGGAGGTTATGGTTGGCGCCTTCTGCAACGTAGAAGAAAAAATATCTGTTTAAGCTCAGTCTTCTTCTATTTTTTATTCTTATTTGGCCGGTTGAGTCTTACAAAATCTAACGTACGCCTTCGGTGTTTTTGTTGTTATCCGATGCTACTGACCGCGGAGTTGGGAGAAAGTGGAAAGAGAGTCAAATTATTATTGGTCAAACATCTAAAAAGATCAATGGCATTAGATACGAATCTAACGGTTATAACTGCTTCATCAATCATAACCCTTTCTTTTACTTTAATATGTGTGATCATCCAAGTGACACATCTTAGCATCTCCGACCACATATCAGAATTTTGATAGTCCCTTTCGTGTGAAATGATGGACAGCAGATTGATTCCAATCTGATGGATAATTTATTGTGGTTGGTTAGTCTTGTACTCTTGCTGGCAACTGTTAGATTAGAATTATAAGGGAAGCATGATAGGAATATTTGAAAATTCAGAAAAATCTTAATTGGTCGATTGATGGCGCGTAGATTAGGAAGTAAAAAAAATAATAAAATAGTTGTACGCCAACACGGAAGGAAACCCCTATCGGCTCATCTTATCGGTTCTGATAGAGGATTCGAATCCAACCGACGCCCATGTGTTTGAAGTGAATAATATGTGAAAGAGGGGGAGAAGATTGATATGGGAGTTTAGGGTTTCTACAACTTCTCAATTCTATTTGCAATCTCTGACGAAAAATCTCTTAATCGTAAAGATCCTCCAACAATATTATCAAGCAAAGGTTCTCAACGAATAACAAATTACAATGGCAAAAGTGAGGTGTTGTTATCTTATTGGACTTCACGTGGTGAAAGTTGTCTTTGTCCTTTTATTTCGATCAAAGAGGAAAAACGAATAAGTATTGATGTCATTTGTTATGTTTTGCAAAAGTAAAATAGTAAGTATACGAGTTTTTAAATATATTATTGACATTAAAATTTTATATAAGAAAGATACATCGAGTAGAGGGAGGTTGTGTTTAATGATCCTCACAGAAGGTGCATAAAATTTTCCGTCTTTTTATTTTTAATATTTGAGAGAACGATTGTTATATGACGGCATCCTTGAACTCTCTTAGATGGAACAGTGAAATAACCACCATGTGTACGGGATTGATCGTGTCGCTACTAATGTGAGAAGATCCTGTCGGATTGAAATTCTTTCCCCATTATATTTAATACTTCCTTTGTCAATTCTATGATTTAAGAAATCAGAATTGGAATCGATGAATTGACATTTCGATTAGCAATTCTCCAAACCATCGAATGAATCATAAGATATCAAAGCTTGAAAATTCAGTAACATAAAAGAAATATATCCATTATTTTTTTGTTCGGATTTAATCAGTCCTAATCTTTTACTCCAGGGATCATACTGCAACTTGTCTCTTATTCTACAATTTATCATACCTAACAGTTGTCAAATGTATTTTTATATTTTAGTAAATAAAAAATTATTTTTATTAATGATTTTATGTAAATAAGTTTTAAACAAAAATAAAAATGATATCATATAAAAATTTTCAATGAATAGAAATAATTTTTTATAAAAAGATTATAAACAAAAACAAAAATAATATTATAGAGAAGCTTTATTACAGAAACCGATCCCCTCCAACCTGGATTGAGATCGTCTCTAATTCATCCAGTTCGTCCAGCCATGAATGGGCAGACTAGAATCAAAGGACATGTCTACCAATACATTGAGGGGCGTGTCTTGTGATTCCAGTCCGTCCGATCGTGACTGGACGACTGGACGGACTGAAGACGATCTTTTTCCCGTCCAACCCACTCAGCATCGTTTGATCTCTCTATAATGGCAAGAACATGATCCAACGGATTGTGCCGGAGCCGAATACTGATTCAACTCCGGATAGGATCGAGATCGAGGAGAACCGAACCGATCTGCTCTCAATTCCATATTCGATCACCAAATTTAAGTGACAGGTGAACTACCGTACGGTGGATGTTAGCTGTGATGTGTAAAACTTGGCAACTGCTACCACTTATCTAACTTCTAAAATTAGATTAGAAGTGGTGGGCCCTTGTCGATCACGATCCGATTACGACTCCGATTGGACTTGAGTCGCTTGACTCAACTGATTTTTTTCATAATTGCTTTATACACACGTAGGAATCCCGATCTGATGGATGACTCGGCAAGTTGGCTCAGTATTGATCTCCATCAATTCGGAGTTAAATCAGAGATCGGTCTGACTCTATTGAAATATGAAGAAACTTGACTCAACAACCAACTTCAACCTTCGGTGCAGATGACGCGAATGTGTTCGTAGGGAGTTGTAGAGGAGAGAGAGAATGAGGTACTAGCATATAGATTCGTATTCAAATCCTCTCTTGTGGTCCTGCCACATGTTAAGGGCCGGATTTCAGCCGGGCCACCCCCCAATGTATTGGCAGACGACCAGACTAAACCCAACTCCCTTGGATCGGCGGCAGGAACCTCCTGCCGCAGGAGACGATTTGAATCCTATAGATTCTGCTTCCATATTTATATCAATTAAATTAAAAAAAAAATTGACTTTTTTTTGTGAATATGTTAATCTTAAAGTCAGTGTTCAGATTACAGATCATTGAAATAATAGGGGGTCCCAAGGACCTGACATAGGGAGGGTATTGGGCTCTATGCCAGGCCCATATTTGAGCCCAGCCTATACTTCAGGCCCATTTAGACATGGGAGTACAAGCTGGGTTTTTCCTTGAGTTATATGTATAATAGGGAGAGAGTTCTCTACAAAGCCACTATGTGTTGAAAGAATCTCGTATATTGCACAAATAGATATGCAGGAGTTGGTAACTTGGTATCTTCAATTGGGCCCTACAATATTAAAAGGTAAGAGAGAGAAACTATGAGGATAAGAGAGAAAGAGTTATATAAGAGATTTTGAGAAAGAATTACACGATGGTATTATGGGGATTTTCTTGCCATATGCATCTTTTAAAATATTCTATTACAATGACATAACTAATTTATTTACTTATTTTTTATTTTTTAATATAATCTAAGAGTAAATGCAATCTACATGCAATGTGATGGTTAGTCTTTACCAAATAAAAAAAAAAAAAAATGTGATGGTTAGCCCCATTTATTCTTATAAAATGGCATCTATTGGAAGAGACATTTTTTCCCATGGTTAATGTCAAACTCTGTGGTGCATAAGGTTTATGTATGTTGGGTATAAATAATATCGATTTATGGAAGTACGACTTGTGGTCGTTCTTAAGCCCTCAGCCATTAGGGGCAAAAACCATCTTTCCACTAGAAGGTCATTCAAGAGCACATCCGACATTATCTGCTTAAGTAATGGGCAAATCCAACCTCAGATCCAACCTCAGATCTGTATTGGAAAGGTGCATAAAGCTATACTGAAAAGGTGCACAAGACCCACTCTAGATCGTAAAAAAAAAATGGTCCAAATCTCAAGGTTAAACCACCACCGCATTAACTTCTACCATCTCTTAGTTTTTATCGTTTGTACGAATTGTACCTATTTTGGTTGTTTTCTACTTAGAGTCCTAACTTAAGTATCAAAGCGACTTCAATGAAAAAATCCAACCTCTCTTATATTATTCTTTTATAATTTACAATAAGTTTCACCTTGATAATTCTTGATGGATTCTAGTGGCAGCAATGTCCATAATTGTAAAATCATCATTATAATTCATGCAAAAAATTTAGGCATGAATACAATTTTCTGTATCACTTCTGGTATACAAACGAAGCGTGTTAAAATCCCTTATTTGCTTCCACTTAGATCCATTTAATCCTTATTTGGATCATATTTTAAGATTCTAACATCAACTACAACCCACGACTATATAACAACATCAACCAGACCCATTTAACTGACAGTATAAACTTAAAAAGTGAAAGACATTTATACTTTTTTAATTTTAAATTCCTTCCCCTTTCTTCTTCTTCTTCTTCTTCTTTAGTGAAATCCCTCAATCCCGGAGGAATGGTTTCTACTTTGTTCCATATACTAAAATCCTAATAAACAATTAATCTGGCTTCCTCAATAAAATCCGATGAAAATCCGATGAAAATGAATTAGGGCTTTCAGCCAAACAATCCTTCATGGCAGGGTTTAGTCGAAGATCGGGTTATGTTGGCTCGCAGAGGAAATGGTGTCTTTCATGACAATAAAAATGAGTCTGTTGTCATCAATGTTGATGCAAGACGACCCATCATGAAAATCTCTACTTTTTATTAGGGCTTTCAGCCAAACAATCCTTCATAATCAGGCTTAAACCCAGACTCATGCAAGACTCCAAGCAAAAGAGTGGCCTCGCGAAGATTCTTACTTCTGCATACTGAATCAATCAAGATGGTGTAAGTGACGAGATCAGGCTTCAAGTTGACAGAATTTTGTATGTCTTCAATGAGACCATAAACAGTACCTAATCTTTCAGAGGTGCCGAATGAAGAAATTGTAAGTGAAGGAATCGAGGGGAGAGATTTTGAGCAAGAGTTCCTTGATCAATTCAACAACATGGTCTTCGCGACCGACATAGCAAAAAGAATGAACAACGATGTCGACAGAGTTCTAGTTAGGAGGAAATCCATTCTGCTCCATAAGATCGAGGGTTCTATGTAGAAAAGAAGGTCGGGATCAGAGGGGGTCTTGCAGGAGTGGGAGAGAAGGATGTGGTAGGTGGAGTGATTAGGGATGAAGAAGGGTTGGGTCTTGGTCTTGAGGTGGAGGAAGGAGAGAGAATCTTGAAGGTTGGAGAGGTCCGAAAGATTAGGATCATTGGATAGGATGTTGCCCGGTTTAGTCTTGAGATCTAAAAGAACGTTAATGGCGGAAGAGTGCAGTCGGTCTTCAAGAAACTGGGTTTATTCTTTATATCCTTAGAAGCTTGTTTTAGAGCTTGATATTCTAGAAACTGAACCTTATTTGCCATCCGCTTCCAATTATCGGAGCTCAAGAACTCTTATTTGCCATCTGGTTCTCATTGCTGGAGCTTGAGATTTGTTTTCTTCTGTTCCTCTCTGCATTCTAAATTTTAGTATCTGCATTTCAAGGTAAAATGGTCTTTTACAAGTACAATAAATGTAGTATTGTCCTTCAATTTTAAAATGTTAGCTAACATCACCATCTAACGAAAGTCTATTAACAGAATGGGTCTTTATGTTATATGTTGTCAATATTTGGGGTGGTAGTTGATGTTGTCAGATAATCGTTGTTGGTAGTTGATGTTAGTTCTTAGGTAGTAAATGAAATTTTCCCTTAGATTTAACTTAATAATTACATCGAGTTGGAATTTAGTGAGCCAAGTCTTATCAGGTTTTAGATTAGATTTTTTTTTTTTTTTGGGGGGTAAAGAATTTAGATTATATTCAAACCATATGAGTAATGTTTCTATAAATGGTAAGTCTAATAAACTTTTACCAAAAAAAAAAAAAGTTCAATAAACAAAATAATAGCCAAGAACATTAATATATAATAATATAAAAATGCGTATTATTGAAGGAAGATATTATAGAAAAATAATCACTGAAACAGTACCTAGTCTATCGAACAAATTTCTTTTTTACCACAACTTAAAAAAAAATTAAAATTACAACGAATGATTTTCCCCATTTATAAACTCTCTGAATATGGTTTTATGGGGTCTCAAATCTCAATCAATTTGCAATGGTACTGTTGGATAAATAAACTACCTGCATATCAAAGAGTGTCAAGTGGCATTGTGCAAGGGCTTGTCCAACTATTTTGTGAGGCTTCACACCTTAAAAGGGATAATTTCGATATCCTCGATGATCCGAAGAAAGTAAGAATCTAATCTTATATTGTTTATGTTGTGTTTTAAGATTCAAAAACTGAAAGTTTCAAAATTTTGACTTACTTTTTGCTTTTTTGGTTTTGGAGGGAAATTTTTCCACTTGTGTTTTTTGGATGGTTTAGCCTGTAGGACTTCTTTTAGTCCCACATTGTTTAGAGAGATAAGATTGAGGGGGAGAAACAAAAAAAAAAAAAAAAAAAAAAAAAAAAATTTTTTATATATATATATATATATATATATATATATATATATATATATATATATATATATATATATATATATATATTGTGTGACCTATAACATTTTGAACCCTTAAATGAAAAGATGTCTCTAGAGGGAAGGGTTCGGGGTGCTTTTCACACACGCGCGTATCCGTTGGTTTATTTTTTGGAAGGGTATGTCTCTTATGTATTTGAATACGTAGAAGTATGACATATTTTAATGGATACGTTCATATCTATACAAATTCTAAGAAGTTTAATCTCAACCATTGATCTTTATGATTGTTGGGAAGGTTAAATCTTGACATTCTATTCAATTGATGCACCTATTCATCACAACTCATTTGATGGATACAACTCTCCATCGTATCCATTGATTTGGGATTTCTTCCTCTATTAATTAGAAAATAGTCCTAAGGCTTAAGGTTACAACAAGTTTAACCCATATAGAATTCTATCTCTTTCTCTCTCTCCTCCAATTTTATTCTGTTTTTAATTATCGAAATCATTCTGATTTTCCTTGAGTGTTGATTATAGCCGTCGGGATTCTGATGAATACCACTTCTTTGAGTGCAACCTAAGTGGAAAAGCTTCAACTTCGGGGTTGTTTTATCTTGGAGATTAATCTCATGAGAACTCTTTTGCAAATAAGGGGTGAATTAATCTGAAGGATAATGACCGGTGGTACGACTCAGTTCTATCCATATTGCTGATCATAGTTCTTAAATTTTGTAAGTAATTTATATTAAATATTACCGTATTTGTATACTTTAAATATGATCAATATTTATTATGTAACTATGTGATAGTCTTAAATTTACTCTAGAATATATTTTACTACAGTTTAGCTCGATGAATCTTGCCTCAAATAATAGACTATTGAATCCTACCATATTCGGGGTAATATGATATGGAATGGATCTAACCCCTAGAGGTTTTTTCACTTCACTTCACTTCACTTCATCTCATTTTTATGATACAAATTACTTTCTACTGTCCCAGCACTATTTCAAGAAAAATCCCTTCCGTTGAGATTTGTAACACAACAACGGTCTCCAAAAAAGCACAGGTTAGTATTTGAAGATCATCAACAGTAAAGAATATATTGCCTCTTTTAGAGCCAATTCTTCAATGGCCTATCCTTTCTCTATTTCCCTCGAAACTCCCCATAACTACACTCACCACTGGAGACAGGTGTCGTAGAGAGGTCCCCCAATTCAATTCCCGCCCCGTTAGCATCTTCGTTTCGAGATAAGGGATCACTCCATTAGGTTTTTTAGGTCCGGAGCCAACCGGTAATGGACCTACTTACCTTGCTTGTGGACTAGCTGCAGAGCTAACCCTTGTCCTATTGGTTTAGTGGTTGTGGAAAAATTAGGAGGGGGAAAGAAGGGAAGCAGATTCAAAGTGAGCAAGGAACTCACCATGGGTCCAAAGTCGTGGGTTGAAGGAATGCCATCATGGAATAGCAGTACAAAAGAAAGTAGTTCGGATCTCTGTTAGTTAAAACGCGTTTTAAAAGCGTACCGTACTACCTTATCGTATTTGACCGTTTAAAATGCGTATTACCGTATTGACTTCAAAAATACTTTAAAATACTCCATACTCCAAGCTTTGCCATTTAAAATACGTTTAAAACGCGTACCGTTCCGTTCCCGATCCATATTTTAATATGCATCGTTCGTAAGTAATGAGTCAATTAATCCCACATTGTTTAATACTTTTATTGCTTTCTACATGTAATCGATGTAGGGTTAAAGGTTGGTCATTTCCTCATAATTGCTTCTAAACTCATTGTTGTATTACTTTTTTTTTCATGGTTTATGATTGGACACATCATAAATATCATGTGTACCCATTGATTTTGGTATAATTCTTCAATTTTATAGGAGTATGTTGTCTTTTTTTTTTGTCGTATCGTATCATATCTTATCCATTTAAAACCCGTAATGTCTGTTTTAATTTTTTTATTGTTCTCGGAATCTTTGACCCCTTTTTTTGACCGTACTATTCTTGTTTTACTCCGTTTAAAACTCGTTCCATTCCGTTACGTTTTTTTGTCATTCCTATTTTAATTAACTATAGTCCAATTCTCGTTTCTAGGGATCTTGTTAGAGTAAATAGTGTGCCTAATCAAGCAAGCATACGCATGACAGAACATAGCGCGCCAGAATTAAGTTCTCTCAATAGACCAAGTTCTACAACTGTTTACACTTTGAAATACCGACTTACACATCAAAGGCACCCGAGGTAAAAAAAAAATCCGATCACTCCTTCTACCTTCCCCATTTCTACAAGATCCACCTTACAAGGAGAATTGCGTGACTTCCAACATCAACATGTACTCATATAACGATTTAAAAATAATGCCATTTTGGTAAGGCCTACCACCTTTAAGTACTCTATTCCGTTTCAACATGAGTCCATACTCCATACATA
Organism: Protea cynaroides; assembly: GCA_028583415.1. Taxonomy (NCBI): domain Eukaryota; kingdom Viridiplantae; phylum Streptophyta; class Magnoliopsida; order Proteales; family Proteaceae; genus Protea; species Protea cynaroides. The sequence goes on along the minus strand of CM053275.1, from coordinate 94,581,162 downwards.
CAATAATAAGCTAGCTGTGCTATCGTACCTCGTCTACGGTATCGTACCTGGTATACAGTATCGTACCAGGATCTATATACAACAATCCAACCCGTCTATGGTTGGGGTGTACATGTTTGCTTGTGGTCCTTGCGTTGCGTCTATAAATAGAGAACGCCTTCCACTTTGTACGAAAAAAAATTGCAGAGGCCAAATGCATGTGGGTCCCATCACTTTTTTTTTTATCAACTCCGAATCAAAATCTAAAAATAGGGACTATAATGCGCTCCAGCTGCCAAGCGGACCCCAAACCAATAGTCAAATCAAATATATAAACAGTTCGGATTTCACGGTAACTTGCTAGGATAAGATCCGACAGAATGTGTCTGACACGTGTACGTACTCTTATTATTATTTTCTTTTTAACAAAAGTAAATCCGGCCTGGCTTACGTTATCGCTTTGGCTGGCTCACTTTGACATGGCTTGGCTTTGAGCAATTTAGTTGGCTCTTAAACTATACTTCAAAAATTCGAATTTCAAAATTCAATCCCCGCCCGGCAAATAAGTCAACTAACACTTGTGAATTCTCCCTAATTTGGATTTCGAGTTTCAAAATTGGATTCAAATCGTCTCCTGTCAGGGGGTCAGTAGGAGATTCGACCGATGCTCCTGATGCCCGACATATAGGCGTCGATTGAATTCGAACTGTCCAGTCATTTGATGAGAAGAAACGCAGAGGATGTCAGCTTATGCACCAGTATTGACTAGATGGCTCAGATTCAGTTGACGCCCACATGTCGGACATCAGTTGCATGTAGTCGAGTCTCTTGCCGACTCCCTGACAGGAGATGATTTGAATCCCTCAAAATCCATATTGGTTTAATTGATTGAAATCAAATTGACCATTTAATATACGGTCAAATCACAATTTTATAGTTTATTTGGTATGAATCCAATTAAAGATCAATAACTGATCGATCAATTACAAGTAGGACAATGTTCAACTTATAAAGACGGATTAACTTTGGGTATTAGAACGGTGGGAAATGATCAGGTACGATATGATATGTCATTTCTATTCATGCATCAGTATTAGGTTCAGTTTCCTTTCGGATGAAAATTTATGATCTATTAAACGTTAAAAAAAAAATACATCGAAATACATGCGGATCCATTTTAAATGGGTGAGATCTTCATTACAGGATTACCTTCACTACGTAAGATATTTTTCTAGGTTCGGATGTTATCCTATAGTTGAAGGAACTTCAGCAGTAATTCAGAGACTGAAATTCACTTGATGTAGATACCAATCCATAGGTGTGTATGCCCGGAGTAAACTCCCAACGGTTGGGGAGATTTTTTCCGAAATTGGGGTTCTAAGGTGGTTATCGGTCACCTAAAGCCGAGCCGAGTGGCAAAAGGCTCTTCTCCCTAGTTTCCAGTACTGTTTGAGTCTGAGAGAATCCGAGGACTCGTACTGACCGGTTGGAGCCGGTGAGCCGGTGAACCTAGTTTTAAAAGCGTGACCGTACCGGGAAGTCGTTCCAAATAGCAGTTGGTAAGCATTTACTGTGTTGCAGTTTCTCTCTCTCTCACTTACTACAAGGAAAAGGACTTCGATCTATTTGTAACTGAGGATAGCCATGGTTTGAGGTTTTACTCTTAATAGGAGAGTAAGGAGCGTTTCATTCTTGGATTCTCTTCTATCCACTTTATTTCGACGCTTCGATTCCTCGATACATCTTCAATTTGATTCTATGCTCTGCATTAAACTGCTTGATATTAGATTTTTTTGTTATCGGAAGCCCTTTTTGTTCGAGGAAATCGACTGCATTTCGTGTATTTGTTACTAATCGATCCTTTCATATTCGAATTTAAGGATTACGAACAGGTATTTTAGTTTCTTGTCGAATTTTGCATGCATTTGGTTTAAGATCTTCCGATCATATGAATTCGTACATTTATGTAAGTTTAGGTTACTGACACTGTTTTCTACTGTTATTTGCTCATATTGAGTTTAGCTTGATCTTGCATGCTTGTTAATATAGTTCAAAGATCAGCTTTTATTTAATGGTGAATCTAATTTAATTCTGAATTTTATTGTGAATGCAGCGTCAATTGTTGAGAGAACATCGATTAGAGAGATTAATGATTTTTATTGCCTCTTCCGAATTTTTTTCTGGACAGGTATCTATCTTTATTTTTGTTTATGCCTTCCAAAAATTGCATTGAAACTTCAATGTCTTCCTGATTCTAGCCTGATAACTGAAAAGCCAACTGATTTCAAGCTTGGTGTTTACAGGTTAGCCAGAATACGATGTTATCTTTCGCTTGTTAATTCAGACGGACATAAAGGGTCGGCATCCATTTAAAACGAAACGACCGCCATCTATTTATTTCCATCAACCAAGTCCGTGAATTGGAGTGATTAGGTATAAATATACCTATGGCTCAGTGTGTTTTAAATTAACTGTCAGAGGTAAGAAATCCCTTGTCGATGCAAGTAGGCAAACTTAATTCATATTAGAACTTTGTGATTTTATCAAATATTTTCCCTGCTTAATGTAGGAATCAGTACTCCTGATCCGGTAGAAGCCATCATCTATCGGCCAAGATCCTTATTTTTCTTTCGGACCGGTTGGTTGATGGATCACTAGGCGAGATCATTTGGAAAACAATCAGATGAAAATCCGCAGTTGCTGACTCAAATCAATGGGTTTTGTTCTGCGAACTCTCCGAGTTTCAAAATTCGACATATCTAGATTTTCAGAAATTTAATGGGGGACAATTTCACCGGATTTCTCCTTTTCTGATCAACTGGGTTTGATTAATTTATATCCTGAGGAGGAGTAAACTTTTTATTAATAAAATGCTGGAAGCTGAGGTGTGTTCTTCTCGGATTCTGTCCCCTTGTCGTGAGGAAAGTGGTGACGAGGAGCTCTCTGTTCTTCCCCGACACACCAAAGTCATTGTTACCGGAAACAACCGAACCAAGTCAGTCTTGGTGGGTCTGCAAGGGGTTGTTAAGAAGGCTGTTGGCCTTGGTGGCTGGCACTGGCTGGTATCCTTCTATTCCACTCTTGATGGTGTTTATTCATTTTCTTTTATTTATAATTTTGAAATATTTTTCCCTCTTAAATATTTTCTGATACTAATTGATTCGATCTTGTGGTAAGAAAATATTTGCTTAGATTTAACATTAATTTCTGGTTTTCCATTCATCATTGAACTTTTTTTACCAAAGGGATTGTGAGTTTATCTAAGGAGGCATTATGGGTAGCCACTGATCTATGGTACGGGATGTTGACCTTGCGCAAAAACAATTCAATAGAAACTTCCATCCTAATTATCAATGTAATATACTTAGGTTAGTTGGCCAAATTGTACACTTTCATGTGATAAAGGATTCAATCAAACAGATAAAATCCATGATGTGGACTCCATGACGTGCTTGACTTTGTAGATCGGAAATAAAAAGCTGTAATTGGATTCTTCTTTTGCAATTTCCATTCCATAAATTAATTTTAAAAGCCCTGTCTTTTGTGGGGCTGGAGGGTTTTTTGATAGAGGATCAGAAGATACATGCCTCATAACTGCATTATTTGAGTCCAAATGTTTATATATTCTTTGAATTTAATCTTGCAGTTCAGTGCATTTGTACTGAGAAAGGGAAGGGCAGCTAAAGTTGTGATTTCCTAGTAGTAATTCTATTAGTGATTGAATGCTTTACCTGTACTGTTTTCATCATTTATAAATAAGACACTTTTTTTTTATGGAGTTTTAGGTTCTGAAGAATGGTGTGGAAGTTAAGCTACAAAGGAATGCTTTAAGTGTCCTAGAACCACCCACAGGAAACGAAGATGATGATGATGACCGTGATTTGGATAATTCTTGCAGCAGCTCAGACATTGGTGAGAAGGAGAATTATTTCTGTAAGCCTAATGTTTTAAATAATTTCTGGAAGAATGCTTTCTTGAAGTTGAGGTCTGTTGTTTCTTACCGTGAGGTTTCTTACCTGCTTCTCCTTGAGCAGCCAGTAGCATTCAGTTCCACAAGTCAACCAAGCCAAGAGTGAGGCATGCAAGGCCATGGATCTCTGCCAAATCAATTAATAGAAGCCAATGCAGAGAAATACAGTCCAATATCCACAAACATCAACCGGTAAGAAATCAAGAGTAACAGTATCCATAGAATATTTTGACATTAGTTGAATATTCATGTACCATGGTGACGTTTATACAACAGTTAATCTCATATGTGAAAGTTTGTCTTGGATCATCAGAGGGTGAACTTGGCAAAGCTTGGAACGAATTCATTGTGGAGATATTGGAAACGATACGATCTTGTGGGTTTGATTAACTTTTTATATTTCAATCTTATATGATTTCATTGTTTTCCAACTACAATTTTAATTTTATTTAAAGAACAGTAGGGAGAGCACTTGCACAAGCAATGTGTGTGCATTGACTACTTTTTAGCCATGCAACAAAGCTTCATGTGTTTTTGTTATAATGGTAATTTAGATAAATTGGCAGCCTGCTTTAAATGGTTCCAACTGGTTTGGTTGGACAGAATCATATAAAACCGACAGTTATTTGGTGGATCACCTTTAAGATCAAATGGTTTTTATTTTATTTTGTGGCAAGAGTTAACTTGGTCAGGACACCTAATTTCCCATGGAAGGATCAAATGGTAATTTTGACCATTGGATGTGTAAATGGTTTGGATAGGCCACATATCAAATTTCAAGCTCAAATTCAATTATTTATATCCTTATTTAATTGCATACCTTGCATCCATGTCAAATTTCTAGATTTTTTTTGAATTCCATTGGCCGAAACTTGACATGTGCTGGGTATGTAGCTTACCAATTGATTTATGAAATTTAGCAGTATTGGGGATAATCCCACATTGGTTAAGTTTGGAACCTTGGGTGCCTTGTATTAGAGTTTTAGGTTCCCTCCTTACAGTCACCCAAAAGAGGGACTACATATGTCACGTGTATTGCCACCCAAAAAAGGACAATACGTGAGGAGTGTCGGGAATAACCACATTGGTTAAGTTTTGAAATTTTGGATGCCTTATATACTTGAGAGTCTCTCCACTTATAAGTTTGAGCTTTGTAGATAGAAATTTAACAAGCAGGGTATGTGTTCTTTGTTAGACTTTTATATATTCCAGCATTCTTGACCTCATATGTCACATGTATTGCCACCCAAAAAAGGACAATACCGTGAGGAGTGTCGGGAACAATCCCACATTGGTTAAGTTTTGGAATTTTGGATGGCTTATATACTTGAGAGTCTCTCCATTTATAAGTTTGAACTTTTTAGATAGAAATTTAACAAGGAGGATATGTGTTCTTGGGTTAATGATTCTATTTCCAAGGGAGCTGACCTGGTTTGAATTTTATTGTAGGCGAGGAACAATCTTCCACATCCTTCGAGGGAGCAAATGGTGGATGCTGTAAGGCGGCACTTCTCTTCCCAGGTTGCTCTCTCACCCTATGCTTCTCTCCAATTTGTTGATCGTTATCATATCTCTTAGCTGATGATTATTTTGTTAACCATCTGGATATGCCAGCAATTGGACGAAATTGATGTGATCGTAGGATTCATTCAAGCTGCCAAGAAATTGAAATCCATGGACTCATAGATGGTGCGAACTGTAATACTTGAGCCTATCTGCGGTGGCTGGAAGCCTGGAAGTGAGTTATGGGATATCCCTATGCTTGTATAATACATATTATTAGTCTAACCTTAAGTAGCTTTTAATTCGGCTCTTGTGAGTACTGATGGGCCAAATCCAGATTCTAATGTTCTACTCTGTTAGCTTTATCTTCCTAACCATGTAGTAGGTCTAAGGTGGGACCTTGTTAATTTAAGCCGTAATGGACATCTGGAGACAATCACAGGTGAAGATTAGTTCACCTGAAGACTTCTGAATCGGCTATTGTACAGCAATGGTCCTGTGTAATCTATTTATAATTGGGATATGCATGTGCTTACTCAACAGGTCAAGTTTTCTGGTGCATGATGTCGAAAAAATTTGAATAGTGCCCGCCAATAAAAATCTAACGGTTTGATTATTACCCTTATAAGTAAGTAGCCAATAGAAGATACAAATTGTTATGCTCATGATTATGCAGGGAATGAGCTTTTAAAGGGTCCTGCTTTATTGTTCATTAACATGATTGCTTTTCATTGTATGCCTTTGTTCCATCATAGCATATGATTGATCTCGCCTTCTGTTTATTCAATGTAAACATTTAATAATGAGAACTAGTATCATCAGGTCCATGCTTCTAGTAGTTGGTATCGGAATGGTTTTGTATCGGTTCTGACCATGGCCTATCTTGATCCGATATCTGATTCTGTTTTAATCAGTACTAGTATTTGAAGAAAGGGTCGAGTGGCTCTTTTTATGGAAAGCAAACTTATTCATCTGTACCTTGAAATGAAAGAACAGATCGGAAATACCAATACCTGAACAGTGTTGTTTGCTGTTCTTCCGTTAGCAAACGCAGCTAAGAGTTTCCTGAGTTATTCTGTGTATGGGGACCTCGCCAGGCTGTGGTTTGATGTCACGGGATATTAGAGGGTCATAACCAAATTTTATGATAGCGACGGGTGACCCCATTGGAGAGACAGGTACCATAATTTCCATTCCTTCTACAAGCTGCCAGTCGATTGTCTTGAAGTGCTGACTTGAGTACAGAAAGGTCCCAAGTCCGAACAGATCAACTAATTTGTATTCCTCTCCCCTAATGGTTTTGGACCTGCTGATCTTTGATCTAATTCAAGATCCCAATCTATATTAATATTATTTTAATAAAGATTAGATGAGTTAGTTTTCTATTGGATCTGTACACTGATCTAGATAGATTGGATAGGTTTTGAACATGGTTAATATATCCATATTTAAAACCATGGTTCTGGTGCCTTAACATATAAAGTGATGGGAAAGTGTACTCAAAACCTGGTGCTGCAATCCATTGGTAGGTCACCAACCAGCTGCGCTAAGTAGTGGTTCTCCCGTCCAAACAATATAGCTGGACCGTTGACCTGATTTAACTAAAACCCAAATCTAGATTATGGCGACGTAGCAAGTTGGGTAAAGAAAATGATGTTTTATGCAATGTTTTAGTTAGAAAGTAACTTCGTTAGCTTAAATTCAAGGCCATGTCTACCTAACACCAGTTACAACCAGCCATAAAATTTCCTGGACTTGACTTGTGTGATACTTCAGTGCCGATACAGGGTGTTACACAGGATCAGACTCGGATTATCCTGATCAGAATCAACTGATCTGGCCAAACTGATCTCGGCCCCTTAAACCCTGGTTACCACTCCTATCTGCATGTCTGTTGACACAGCCACAAAAACCATGCACATCCAGGCACTACACTACTAGACTCTAGCTCTAAACTGATAAAGTCATTAAGAGAATGTAGAACTGTACAAATCTCTTAATTGAATCTTGATATTTTTTCTATAAAAAAGTAAATTCAATAGAATAAAAGGAAAATATTAATCACACCTCCTGCAGTATGACTTAATCTTACCCACCCGCCTTTTTTCACTCTAATATTACTAACACCCCCTACTTTTGAAAATATGGTTCACTCAGACCCCCTCCGGCTCTCCTTCTCTCCCTATTTTTTTCTCTTATTTTTCCTCTAAAAGGTAAATGTGAAAATAAAAAGAAAAATATAAAAAACAAAATGAATAATGTTGGGGTAAGATAGTCTTTTTAACTATTACGTGAGTCTAAATAATATTTGAATGTCTTCAGAGGGTGTTAGTGATATTATGACGAAAAAAAACGAGTGGATGAGATTAAGTCATACTACAAGGGGGTGTGGTTGATATTTTCTCTAGAATAAATATTTGAGAAGGTTCTTCTCAATTAACTTGCAAAACCAACATAGTTTGGATCCATTTGTTGTGATTTGAGGGAAGTCTTCTTCGTGCAATCCTAACTGGGTCCCTCTTGTCTCAAGTTGTACAGTTGGTTCAGTGAGTGATCCAACGGCTGGAGGAGAGGATTGCACAACTGGAGATGAGTTCCTTCCACCCTAACCTGCCACCTGAAACAGTGCTGCCATCACAAAATACTTTCAAGTGAAGCTAAGTTAGGTACATCATAATATCAATCAAATAAATTCAACCCATAATGTGAAAATTAAGTTCTACAAGATAGGAAATGAACTGTTGAGATTGAAGGCCCATACAGAATATGGTAAGATTTCAAGGAATAAAAAATAACGATAGCTTGAAAAAAAAAAATCATTTTACATCTAGTAATAAAAAATATCTACGTCTTTGCAGTTCCTAGTTCTTACCCTGGCTCTGAAGCAAAGCTGGTCTACAAGAGGCACCACCATCTAACCCCTATATGTTGAGTAAGGAAATTAGGAAACCCTCATATCAGAAAAAGGGTATTAGAAGGTTCAGGTAGGCAAATCTCAGAATTTCAAGCCCATGAGGTCATTATAAAAATTCTTCTTAGGGTTAGGGACTGTATTGGTCAGATAGGAGGTTCATAAAGAACTAGCATTTTAAACTTCCATTTCAATAGTATATAGAAAAAAGAAGAAGAAGAAGAAGAAGAAGAAGAAGAAGCAAGAAATGAAATTACAAGAACGGAAAAAAAATCCCCACGCTGCCCATATGGGGATCCATTCCCGTACCCTCTAACATTCTTGATATTTCTCTCTCCTCCCCAATCATGTGGGGCATTGTTGACAATAACATTTCCCGTGCTTCCATTGATGTGGAGTGGCAGATTCCCCTCACACTGACAGTGTGTGAAACCCTCTCCCTTATAAGAAGCCATTAAACATTTATGAAACATAAAGGTCTTGTAGTCCTCACCTTTCCATGGAAAACAGGGCTGATCTCTAAACAACCACCACTGATGATGGTGCTTGTCAAAACAAGGTCTGAACCTAGCTAAGAAAGCTGAGTATAAATTCATCTTCAACAGGGTGAACCAGAAAATCCACATCAGACATGTAGCGTTCCTCCTTCATTAGTCTAAACAATGTTCCCAGTATATCATACAACTCTGAAGCTTGAGGGTGAGATCTATCACATGATACAAATGTATGAACCACACCAGAAATTTCCATCCAGCTACAACCAGGCACTTTATACTCACACCTGCCCCTCATAATTTTGCGTACTCTTGCTACATCGACCCATTGTCCAATGGAAGCATAGAGGTTAGACATGAGGACATAATTCACAGGTTTATTTGGCTCTAAAATGGAAAGTGTCTCTGCTGCCCACTTTGCTAATTCTAAGTTGCCATGGACCTTACAGGCTCCAATGAATGCTCCCAAGGCATTTGAACCAGGTTCAAAGGGCATTTTGGTCAAAACATTGAATGCTTCATCCAGATGACCAGCTCTTCCAAGAAGATCAATGAGACAAGTATAATGTTCCGAATCTGGCACAATTTCATGGTCCTTGGTCATCGATGTAAAGTAGCGTAGTCCCTCTTCTACTCGGCCTCCATGACTACAGGCAGAGAGGACCCCAAGGAATGCAATTTGATCCAGTTTCACACCTTTGGACAACATCTCCTCAAAAATTTCTGTAGCTTCTGTGAAAAGACCATGAAATGCACAAGCACCGATCATAGAAGTCCATGTAACTATGTCAGGATCTGGAATTGAACTAAAACACTGAAATGCGCTGGTGATTATACCACATTTGGAGTATGCATTAATGAGGGCATTTCCAATTGACAAGAAGGTCTCAAATCCATTTTTTACGACATGGGCATGAACTTGGACGATTTCACTAATTGCAGGAAGACTGGCACATGAGCTGAGGATGCTAGCCCATGTAAGCTCATCTGGCACAAATCCTTGATGAATCATATCCTTAACAAGCTTCATAGCTTCCCTTCCATTGCCACACTGTCCATATCCCACAATCATGGTGGTCCAAGAAACAACATTGCGGGAAATCATTCCATCAAAAGCCCTGTGAGCTTCCACTATGAATTCGTTTTTCGCATACATGTTAACAAGTGTACTAGCCACAAGAACATCCACATCGAAGGAAAGCATAATAATAAGACCATGTACCTGTTTCCCCAATTCGCAATAACCAAAAACCCCACAAGAATTTAACAAACTGCTAAAAGTGAAATCATCCCCATTTAAACCATCAGAACGCATCAACTTAAAGACTCCAAAAGCCTCTTCTGTCAATCTATTATATGCATAGCAGGAAACCATCACATTCCACAAGACCATATCTCTAAAAAGAATTTTATCAAATAACTGTCGTGCATCTTCCACTAAACTATACTTCGAATACATATCAACAAGAGCACTTCCAACAAAACAATTCAAAGCTAAATTTGATTTGATTATAAAGCAATGCAACTGTTTCCCAATCTCAATGTCATTTAGCTCAATGCTGATGCGGAGCAAACCAATAAAAGTGATATAGTTAGGCTCCACCATTTCCAAAAGCATTTTCTTGAAATATAACAAACCCAGATTATGGATTGACTGAAAACTCTTACCAGAGCCAACTGCCGCAGATATCATTGTATTCCACGACACAACATTTCTTTCACACATTTCATCGAACAACCTGCATGCATCCCCAAACTCATTGCATCTCATATACATACCCAAAAGCTGATTTTGCAGAGATTGTCTGCAATTATATCCTAATTTGAGGATATGAGAATGTAGTTGTCTTCCTTCAGGAAGGAAACCCATTTTTGAGGAAATTCTCAAAACGTATGAACAAAACAAAGCGCTTAAGTGGGATACATTTTCATGGTTCGCTCTAAAGCTCTCCAATGAAGCTCTGAGACGTCCAACTGGAAAAGACTTGTAAGTTTTATTACATGGGTCTTCGTGTTCTTCATCATTTCTGGGAATTTGAGCAAGAGCCTTAGACGAGATGGCTGGTAAGTGACGCCTGAAATTATCAGTGAGCTTCAAAGGTGAGAGGAATTTACAGTGCATGGAACTGAAATCTCCTTCGGCGCAGATGTCAATTGTGCCACATCATCTACCACGTGGTCCTAATTCATGAACAATGGTGCCAAACTCATCTTTGCCTTCGGATTATCATTGTTTGATTAATCTTTCCTGTCAAACCTTCAACGGCGAAGTGTATGCCCTCTCATATTCCAATATTTTATTATTTTACAAAAAAATAAATTCCCTTTATTACCAATTCGTTCATTATTTAATTATGGTTCTCATGTGTTAATAATGGAAACGTGTGAGAATGATAGAGTCATGTATTGCATGGGGATTGCAATGACATTTTTGAAATGGAGTTCCTAACTTTAACATCTTCCTCATCCAAATATCTATAAAATAAATAAGGTTCACGATAGTTGGTTGCCATGATTATAATGCGCAGATTACTTTAGGGATATTTTAATTCAAAGGTCATAAAGTGGATGGTGTTATTGGAGTTTTGTTTCATAAGGGGTTCGGAATTTGGAGTTATAACGGAAAAATGCCACACAAAATGATTTTGTTTTATACCAAGGTGCAACAATATTCTTGCTTTCAATGAAGGATCGAGAAATTGGGACTTTTAAAAGCATTGCAACGCTCTCATTTTGCCTTATATAAACGAATTATTGAATTCCAAAGGTCGACTTGAGAGATTCTTCTAATTCTCTCTATCACTGATGAAAGCAAGTCTTGAAGACCAAAAATGAAATCCAATGGTCCCAATTGGAAGTTGTTCAATAAGAGGGAACCAACGATTTGCTGGGGCAAGAGGAAGATGAGCTTTAATTGGAGATTCTATTCTTTCTGGTACAGACGTTTCGGTTTCTATAAAAATGGAAATGCCTTACGACTAAGAAATGTCTTAACTATAGTTCTCGTCCGTAATATTAGAAATAAGCTTTATACCTAGAATTAGACTTCTTATTGGGAAAAGACCCCCCCCTTTTTTTTTATAACATTCTCAAGGCCCTTGATCCGCTTTTAACCTTCCCCATCTATTCCCACGCATGAATTTTGCCATTGAGAATCTTTTCGGCATGCATCTAGGTTCTTTTTGTTTTCATGCATGCTGATGTTTTCTTACATAAGGTGGCGTAATATCACTTCCTTAATATTAATGCGAGGGGAGATCTCGTTGTTGCATAGCTCAGGTCAGAGCAACATGCCATCAAACGTTCATCAAGGAGTCCCATGATCGGGCATGAATGTCCAAAAGTTGTCATTGTATACTCCTGTGGGTCCATCGGAGAGAATTCAACCATAAATAAATGTGTGAAAGCCAATTTGCCGAAGCAAAGACTTACTAATTAAAGGGTTTTTTTTTTTTTTTTTTTTTTTTGGATGTTTGACTTACTAATCAAAGTTGTTTGTATTGCATTAGGATATAACTTTTTTCACTAAATGAAAAATAAAAATAAAAACAAAGATACTAATAAATAAATAACTCTGAATTCAAATCTCTTCTATGTAAATGTATTTTTCAAAGGATTCTAGTACAGTCCATGGGATGTGGAACCTACTTCTAAAACGTGAACGGTGATAGAATTCTCTAAAAAATATATGTACAATGGAAGTGAACTACTCCAATAATTCTCCCCAACCCTCCAAACTACCCATCCTCAACAAGGAAAAAATAAAATAAAACTATGAGAGAAATGCATATTAATAAGTCTTCATTCTACTTTAATACCATACTGGGAAACATGTGATTGAACCCACAACTGGAATCCAACTACAAAACTTAAAGCTGAAATACATAATCATAATGCCTTTTTTCCCATTCCCTTTCCCTTTGTTTGTGGATAATCAATAAATTTATTTTTGGATTATACATTTGTCTCTTTATTTTTATTTTTTTTCCTTTTTATATAAAAATCCATACTACAAAAAGGTGTTCAACTTTTTCTTTATGCTGGAGAAATTCTAAATTTTGATGGCTTAGGCTTGTTATATACTTGTAGGGACTGATATCATCATATGCTGTGGTTTATGTAGCTTGTGCTTCTCAATATGTATTAGATCAGCTGAATCGATTGAGATTGATTCTGATACAATATTAATTTCCTATGCCTGTGATTGGATCAGATCGATTTTAAATTGGCTGATCTAATCCTTTAAAAAATTGGACTTTTTGGCGTTTCAACCATCTATGTTGAATGATTGCCACATTTCGACCATCTATAATTTATTTTGTTTTTATTTTTTATTATAAAAAAAAAGGTCTTGCAATTAGCCCGATCCTAAATGATTTCAACCAATTCAAACAGATCAGATACCGAAATTTCCCCAATCAAAAGATGCCATAGTAGAGGAGAGAAAATTTTTACAATATATTTTTTTTAAAATTGATAACCTATTCCATGTTATAATATTAGGCCAGGAAACAGGTGCAAGAAAATGCTTGAGACTTACCTCCCAGTCCATGATTAACCGAGCGGAATTCAATCATCCAAATGAACAGGTGTTTGCTTCCTTTTTTTTTTTTTTTCTTTTTTTCTTTTTCTATTTATTGTTGAGAGTTGAAACTTTTGAAAGAGACTGATAAGCACCATTATTATTATAATAATAAAAGGGATTATGGGTTTTTACCAAAATAAAATATAAGCACCATTGTTATTATAATAATAAAAGGGATTATGGGTTGCTTGTGTGAGTGAGGGTAGATTGATATACAAATCATGAAAATTGTGAGATCATATGTTGTTAGCTGTCGATTTCTGTGTCTACTTCCCACCAAGTCCCCAGCTACTCAGAGTTCACCCAAAAAAAAACAGATACCCGGTCACCTACACATAACTCAGAAGTTGACCTAATTTAAGATTGAGTTAACCATATATTACCCATGGACACATGTCATGTCTCATGTGAAGAAGTTTCTTATCTGCTACATCAGTCAACGGATTCCAAATTAAAAAATCATGTAAGTCCAAGATTATTGTTAGGAAAGAGTTTAATAATGAACCCTCATAGAATTTTTTTTTTTTGGTATATATAGATTTATAGATTATTACATGGCAAATTCATGGAAGATGAAGTGCAAGACTCGACCAATTTTAGAGTGGAATTCAATTATACTGTCGTACACGATATAGACAGGGTTTTTTTAGTTAAAAAATCGGTTATAACATTTCATTTTCTAGTAAAATACTTAAATGAATAAGAAGTAAAGTACGATTCCAATAACACAATTTTTAAAATGATAAGTGGACGAGGTTCAAATTACAAATATCACATAGGGTTTTAGACTATGAAGTCGGACAAGGGATTGGCCCCAGCTGGCTTGGGATAGGTATTCTGTCTCCCCCTTTTTGCGGGTTTTATCAAAATAAATACAGTTTGACGTTTTCAATAAACTCTTCTAAGGAGGTATAGGTTTCTTGGAAGATGGTTTTAGCATGATCAATAAAGAATCGGATTACAACGAGGTTATCAAATACATTATCCACCTTGCTCTCTCTTGTGATATTGAGGTTCGGCCCAACATCAGAAATGTTCTTCAACTTTCCTCTTTCTATGAAAAATGTAATTTCAGTTTCATTTCGGGAGGAGCTAACATAGTTGCTCATTTTCTTGTTCGAAATACCTTATCATCAACAAATGACTAATTGACCTACGTCTATTCCTTGGCTTGCTTTATGATTTTTGTATTATTGAAATATCGGTATTTCATGGAGTCCAAATCCTCTCCTGCCTCTATGGCTTCCACCCCATCCAATCATTGGAATTGATTGACTCACAATTCCAATGATTAGATGGGATGGGAGCCAGGGGGAGATTTGGATACCATTTCATGGTCAATAAATTTTTTTCTTATTTAACAACCCAAAAAAAATATCTGATATTGAAATAGAGACACGTATTGAAATAGAGACACGTGGTGATTCTTGGACCGCCCCCATAATCATAAGTGGGACCCTTAAATACCTCAAAATAGAAAAAAGAAAAAGAAAAACTCAAATATCAAGAGTAAAGATCAGAGAGTCTACAGTCTACACAGATGCAAGAGAGCAAGTAGCTAAAGAAGAAAGAAATAGTTTTACAAGGAAAAAAAAAAAAATTATTTTAGGGAAAAGTTAAAAGAGTCACAGCCGCCAGGTACCACATACTACATACATATTCCTTGATTTAACAAACCAATGAAGTACCAATTGAATTGAGAGAAATTGAAGAATCTTCATGGTTCTGACCAGCCAATGGATCTTCACTGTCCGGTACATGGGTTCAACGGTTGATAGCTTGATATTCTAGGACGATAACTACAAAAGTTTGTACTTTGTAGTGGAATTCAGTCACGGCTCTTTGGCTGCGTAAGTGGTGTGAGACAGGGAGACTGAAAGTTGAAGAAGCAGAGTCATGGTGCATTGGTGCGATGTAATTCCTTTCTTTCTTTCTTCATTTGTTATTGTTTTTGTTTCGTTGCTGTTACTTTTTTGATATTTCGATGCTCTGCTTAGGGTTTATGCTGAGGGGATATGAATTTGTCCCCTTTTTCTTCTTCCCTTCATCCAACTAATTGGGTGCCTGTTCTAGTTGTTGAGTTTGGATGGGTTTGGATGTTACGAGGCTATGCATGCTTTCTGAGTCGTAGTTTGATTAGGTTGTGTTTCTCGCGTTCCAAATTGGCATGTTTATGATTTATTAGGGTAATAAATTCCATATTCGTGTCTTTTCAGTTGGGTTCTTTTGTTATTTTATTGATGATTCGTTTTCATATTTTCCGGTAAACATGGGGCTGAGAGTTTTAATCTGGTTCATGTCTCAGCCCCATGTTTTTGGTTATCGAAGTTCTTTTATCCTTAATTGAGAGGAATTCGCCTCGTTTCTCGTTCTGGGCCCCTTTGGTATTCTTGCTTTCCAATCTCTGTAGTGATTGCATACTTTGATGCAACTGTTTTTATAGTTTTGGTGGCCGGTTGAGTGTTTCTTTTATTACCCAAAAAGGGAAAAAAAATGTTTATCTAATGCAGTCTTGCATTTTTTTAATGAATTATTGCAGTTTCTAAGGTAGCTTCCACCAAAAGAAAGAAGAAAAAAAAAAAAAAATCGATACTTAGTTGCTTCCATATTCAGCTTTATCTCATTGGCGTCTTAAGGTTTATTTTAGTCTGGCAAGTTTAATGAACCGTTATTAAGTTAATGAATTTGTTCTCAATTGTTTGTGCAAAGTGTGCAGATTTTCTTATTACCAGTGAGGCTAGAAAGTAGAGGAATGTTCCCAAAAGAAAGCACATGGTTGAGTCATCCTGAAGGTGAAGAGATCCATTAGTGGAATCGTGGGTAGCAGGTGACGGTACTACGTGGTGGAGCTATCCAGAAGACAACAAAGGTACTTCTTCTTTGATTTGTCCTTCTTTAGAGAAGTAATTGAATTGAAATTTTTTCCGGACAACAAAATGCAGAAGAAATTTTGTTTGAAAAATTGACAATTTCTTTCTTTTTTGGTTCTTTTACTAACCAAATATATCCTTGTGGGAATCATTGTTTAGAGTAGCAAAAATAATGGCCTGTAAAATACAACGTGTGGAAAATATTTTCTTATTTGATTAGATTTGTACTCTTCTATGGTGCGGGGGTTGGAGTTGACTTTCACAGGGCAACTTAAAGTTTGCAAAGAATGAATATTTTGAATCTACCCTTTTCTTTTTCTTTTTATATTTATTTTCTTGAATAAAAAATATTAAGGTTGCTTCAAATTTGGGATGTGATTTAATCCACTACAAGAATGAGGCCTTTCAAGTAGACATTTGCTGAATGACACATTCTAAGGAAGAAAAACCATGGACAGTGTACTTGGGCATTTTTGCCACATAAGTTTTGGAGTTCAAGTAGTGGCATCTCTTGTAATATGCAAGAACACCATAACCTCTAATGGTTCCAGTGGTTATAGAGGAACCATATAAGTAAAGGTTTTATAGTATTGGATTCAAAGATCATAGAAAAGGTTTACCTGGCTCTAGTTCTGATCAAATCCCTTCCACTTGTCCTTAAATTCACTGTGAAGATGGGTTCAAATTCAAGCCAACAAGAAAGTTGTCCATATCCTTTGCACTAATCTATGACTAGCTAATTCTAGGTTTTAATAATGTTTCTGTTTTCATTTTTTTCTCTTTATGTTCTCTTTACTGTTTGATTTTTCTACCATCTTCTACTGTTGAAATGCTATTTTACTGCATGACAGTTTCGTGGAACCTATAGAGGACAGACATCCTCATTATTGATAGTTATGCTACAACATTAACCTCTCTCCTTCCCCTAGAGGGGAGAAGGGGGGGAGTGGAGGCCTGGAAAACAAGGAAGACTTACGAGTACTTGGTTGGTTCAAAGCTCTTTCTGGCTTGCTTGCCACTCTATTATTGTTGACACAAGGTCCTTGGATCCATGTGTGTATTCCTTGATCAAATTGTGGGTTTGGATGTCCTCACATAGTCCACATGGCAAATTGTTCACATTAGGCGAAGCACTTGGCAATGGAGTTTAAACTAGTTTTCATGTGCAAAAAAGTATATATTGAAGCTAGAGGTCCTGTATATTTGATTAATTGTTGCTGTTATTTTTAATTTATTTATTTTCATTATCTCGATCTAGAATATCTGCTGTTCATCACTCTTTTCATGTTTCACATTTCATTTAGAAGAAAAGTGGACAAAGAATACAAGTTAAATTGGCAGCACATAAAAACATGAAATCTAACAAATAGATAATAAATAAATAAGATAATAGTTCTTACAAATGCGATTCTAGCCGATATTCCAAATGTGTCTGATATGTCAAGTGTGTGAGCCACTGAACAAGGACTTCATAGGGATTGTTAGAGACAGGATCAAGTATTCCTTTGCAGTTAGTTGATATTACTATGAATGTCAGTTATATGTTGGTCTCCATGTTGTTGAATTGTATATCTATCATTACTCTTTAATTTTACTTATACCAGACACCTTCCCAGTTCTTTGTGTCACGTAAATTAACATCTGTCATACACTAAGAGTTCTGTTTCCTTTCTGTAGAATATTCTGTCGAGATTTCTTATAGCTAACTGTATAATCAATATGATGTTTATTTGTTGACAGATTCGGATACTTACGTCTATATCCACTCAACGTGGCTAACTGGAGATTATCTTAATTGTAGATCTAGAAATGCCAAGAAACTGGTTATGAAGTGTTTCACTCTTTTTATCTTTTTTTTATCCTAGTGTCAGCTTTCACTAGTTCTTGGGTACTTCAGCAATTTCACCAGCTTTATTATTGACATTTTCTGTATTCTTTTGCGGGATAGACTGAAGTTACATATCTTGAAAAGATATACATGTAAGAGAAGGGATTCTACATTCAAAGGAATCCTAATTCCTTTCCTTCCTAGTTCCTCCTCAATTGGACAAAAGAGCTCAAAGGGAATTAATGGGGCAAGCAATATACGTTTACAATAGCTTCTGCATGCATTTGTGGTGCTTGCATATCATGCCTGTCATTTACGTCTTTTTCTAGTTATACTTTGATTAGTAGTCTTTTGCTTTCCCTGAGCTGGATTATTCATATTTTTAAATTGTGTATTTCAATACTGTTCAAGAAGTTTTAACAACTGCCTTGCATTCAATTTTTCTTTTCTTTAATTAATTTATTTTTTGGTTTGGGTGGGTAGGGGGTTGGTGTAGTTATGCATTCAGCTAGGGGATTGTTTCTCTCTCTTCTGATGGCATTTATTTGTCACTTTTTTTTGGGCAAGGAAAGGGAAAATATGCATCAACTGCCAATAGTTTCTGCTGGATAATTGAAAGACATGGGAGGTTGCTGTTGTTCTTCCAGAAGATCTCAACTTAATGCGACACCAGTGTATTACTATGTTAGTAGTTTCTGTCCTCTAAATCTGATTTATCATGTCGTTTCCTGTAGAATGTGCTAATTTTCTATGGATTTGGGGAATAGGTTTTTGGAATCTAAAATCAGATTTATAATGTCGTTCCCTGTAGAATGTACTAATTTTCTATGGATTTGGAAAATAGGTTTCTGGATGTCAGGATTCCAAATGTTGGTTTTTATGCATTAAAGTGTCCCATCTGGTACCTGGGAATTAAGAAAAATACCTGCTTGAAAAACACATTTTTAGAAATTTGTTATAAATATAGGTTCCAGATGCACCACTGAAAAGCTACATTGAAATTTTTTGAAGTCCAGAGGCTAGAATTATGAGATGATCTTTTTCCATGTGGACCTTCTATCTGAAATTTTGTTTAATTAGAGTAAATGATTTAGATAATTTTGAAATTATTGGTTTGTGGCCCTATAGATTTCCTTGGTTGGATTAATCATGTATATGTACGTCTTTATACTTAAGATGGTCTGAGTTCGAGAGTATCAAAATACATAAAAAAAAAAGAAGAAAAAGAAAAAGAAAAAGAAAAGAAAAAAGATAGCATGAGAACTCTGTTCTCTTCTCATGCCTCATTCTTCCCCCCCCAAAAAAGAAAAAAAATTTCTGGATCTCTTTGAGTAATAGCTGATTGATTTAGAATGATTGCTTGCCCTGCAGAGCTTGTATTTGTTGTTTAGGCACTGCCTTCTCTATGTAGCCACTTTACACTGTAGAAATGTTATCACTGCTTTGTCTTATAAAAGGAAGTCATTTCATAAGATTGTATATAACTTCAGATCCTTCTCAATTTTGCCATACCCTGTCTGCAGTGCTCACAGACATCAGATGAGCGGGAACCCTTATCATCACACCATGGGACAGCCTCGGCACTCTCTGTTGGGCTCCTAGTTGATACAAATCTGGAAACATCAACACCTGATACTTACCAAGCACCTCCTGCTCCCCTACCATATGATGTAGATTTAGGTCATCCACAAACCTCCCCAGTCACTCTAGGAAGTAGTGCTGACAAGAGTGAAAATGTGCTGCAGACAACAGACACTGAAGCTGCTGGTGAAACAATCAGCAGCAGTGATTTTGAAACATCATCTGCATGTGAATGTCTGAAAGAATCAGACTTCAAGATCGAAAAAAATTCTGCACTTGCCTCTGCAAAGGAGTCTGAAGTTGAACCCTCAAAGTTGAGTGAATCCATTGTTTCAGCGGTTGAGGAGGAGGATGTTTGTCCCACCTGTCTTGAAGGTAAGGACTATGTCATTACTCTTGGCATGTTTTTGCTAATTCCATCATGATCACATGAGGGATATCAGATTAAATGCTTTTATACTTTAGTAGAAGCACCGATTACCATTGTTTTCCAGTTGATAACTTTATGAATCTCTTGTAGTAGTTGAACTAGAAAGGCTGCCAATAAATCTTTAGATGTTTCTTCCCTGCAGAGTATGATGAGGAGAACCCAAGAATTATAACAAAATGTGAACATCATTTTCACCTTAACTGCATTCTTGAATGGATGGAAAGAAGCGACACCTGCCCCGTATGCGATCAGGTCAGCTTTGAGTAGAATTTTGATTTTCCTCTTAAAGAATGCTGAGCTAAATTTGCCTTCGCTATTCATTTGGGTATTTATTGGATACCTTCTCGTCAATTGAATAGTTCCCAACAAACTTGTTTTCCCTTTCTTGTTTCTTGTATTCTTTCTCCACACTAACTGGCCTTTCTAATTAATATGCATTTATGAACAAGCTCTGCTTCTTTTGCAGGAAATGATATTCAACCAGTAATGAATGAGAGTAGCAATCTGAGGCTTGCCAGATGGGGAGAGAAGTTTTTGGATCTTATTTAGATGGAAGCTTTCTAGCACAAGGGGTGGAAGGGTAAGGATGCAGGGGGATTACTTGATTAGTAGTTGTCAGTATCAGATTCAGCTTTAGTTGTCATGTTGTTTTGAATGAGGACATATTCTTGAAATAAAAAAATAGTATTTTGTTTGTTATACCCGTTGGAGTTGCCAAAGATGATGGAGACCAACATACAAGACATCAAATTAGTCTGCTTTTCCCTTGTGTCTTCTCCAATTGTTCAAACTTGATTCAGTGCTCAGATGCAGTCTGCAGTTTACAGGCAGAAGAATGATCCAAGCTGCAGGCCAACTTTTTTTGTGGTAGAGAACTAGAAATTGGTAAATTCTGCATTTTCTTATTGGTTTCTAGTTCAGGAGTTCATCTTTCTTTCTTTTCTGTATAGCTTATCCTTCAAATCTGCAAAACAAAGATGAACATGATTGATTGTTATTTGGCATATTGTATATGGTAATCCCTTTTCTTTTCTTTTCTTTGTTTTTTTTTTCCTGGGGGGGGATGTGTGGGTATGTGAGTTTCAGGGTTGCCTTTATGCAGTATATGTAAGTATGGAATGATAAATATCACCGATGAGATTGTAATATGTTTAAGTGAATGGTGTATAATATGACTGCGTTTAATTTTTCTTTATTTAATCTTTATGCCATATGTCACTAGCCTACTGCATGGGCCATTGTACTGGTATAGGATTGGTTTCGGCATGAGCCAATATCAATACCTTCAAACTTGGCCACCACTGCCCTAGAAGGAAGATATAAAAATCTGAACTGCATGTTTTAAGGGTTTGGTAATTGGGTTTATCTACTTGACATCGATGATCTGTGTCTGTCGGATTGGCATAAAACCCCTTACCCGTCCTGTCTCAAATGCCAAAACTGCCCTCTTATTTAGTGGTTTCTATGATGGCTCATTGAGTATGCGCCAAAAAGAATCCCACCTGATGTCAAGTAGAAAGACCCTAGTAAAAATCTTTGGAAATTTTTTTCCCACCTCCGTTGTAGTTTGGCTTAATAACGAGCACCCGTCCTTTTTTCATGATAATTACACTATTTTCCCTTACTTCATGATATATATATATGCTTCATACAGGCCCCGTCCAGTGTGACAGGGCCGCTAATGGATGACATATCATTCTCTTTAATAATTTAATGGCAAAACTACTCCCCTTAAACATGTTAACTTATAATTTTACCTTTTTCTTCTCCAACGTTACTCTTCTGCAACTCCCTAGTTTGCTTGCTTCATAATCAGATTCTAGAGGTAATTGAGAAGTGGTTGATGAGATCTAGAGTTTTTGGGACGATTCGAAAGCCATAGTTGATCATTTGTCGTTCAATGTGTGTATAGGTTTGTTTGAACTAAAAGGGTTGAAATTTTTGCAATAATTAGAAAACCAGCAGAAATTTTTTCGAGAGGTTTGAAACGAAGAAAATAACACTAAGTTATTGAATCCTTCGTATCCTCGACTTCTATCGGATCGAACAGAAGTGAAAGTGGAGGGGAGCGAGAGACGATACAATGGTATAGTGTTTTTCTTGCTTATTTATTCTCCTATGCCGCTTTTGTCTTTCTCTTTTCAAATTTGGATTTACCGGCGGGGTAGAAGAGGAAGAGCAGGGGTCTTTGAAAATCAGGGAGGTTTCTGTTTCTGCCGTTTCAGGCATAGGGATCAAGAACAGCTGAGTTTGAGGTTGGGGAGAGTGACAACAAGTGGTTGGCTCGTGTCCTCAATGGAACTCCTCTTGAATTTGAAGAGCAAAGTAGACGTGATTGAGGTGAGATTGGTCTTCGATTGGGTTTTTGGTTTTGTGAAGATGCTGTGGAAGGAAAATAATTATAGAGCATTTGTCTCTTAATCATACCCAACTTGTAGAAGATCAAGACCGAGATTCTCATCACTATTGAGTAGAGTTGCTTCTGCCGCTGCTGCTCCAAAGGAAACAGTGGAGAAGAAAACTTTGAAAATAGTAAAACTGATTTTGGTAAGCGATGGAGGAGGTGTTAACGTTTGGAGGTTGAGAGAAGGTGTTAGTGTAATTATTAGCCAACCGAGGGTGTTAGTGTAGTTATCACAAATACATGTTATAATTATAGCGGAGGTGGGTGAAATTTTCCCTTAACCTTCGTTTATGTGCAATATTGATCGTCATCTGACAAGCGCAACGGATGACGATTAGGTAAATAGGTCTCCGATGCCATTTAGTTTGGTAGCTTGCGATGCACCAAATGTTGAAAGCATCAAACACGGAAACCAACTAAAATAACTGCAAAGTGGGTAGCTGAAAACAGAATCGCCTTTTGTGGTTGTCGTTTGCAGTGCTTCGCAACCTCCAATCTTTGGCTTTAATGGCGACGAATGGGGGAGTAATTTTGTTTCAACCAGGACACAGAGACATAAACACAAACACATTACGACAGAGATTTCTTCTTTGGCAAATTGAAAGAGGAGAAAGAAGAAAACAATTCGATTAATGACTGAAAAGAAGAAGAAGAAGAAGCAGCTTAGGGAAGTAAAAATTGAGAAAAACAGAGAAATAGAGGACCAACAGGTCGGAAGGAGCAGTAAATCATCGTCGTCGAGAGGTTCTACACCGAGGGAGGGATCGAGGTCATCCACTAGTAGTGGAGCCCATGGGATGGAGGCGCCGCTGATCGACGGCGGCGTCTCCATCGAACCCTTCGAACTTCATCCTGCGCCATCTACAGTAGTCGATTCCGGCGATGGTGATTACCTACCTGTGGAGAATTATGACGACCTCAAATCTGTGGTTTGGAAAGAATCGGCGAAGTTGTGGGTCATCGCTGGTCCCATCGCTTTTAACATACTTTGCCTCTATGGAACTAACTCTTTTACGCAGATCTTCGTTGGTCACATTGGTAATGTCGAGCTCTCCGCCGTCGCCATTGCCTTGTCCGTCATCGCTAATTTCTCTTTCGGCTTCCTGGTATGCCCTCCTTTCCCTCCCTCTCTCTCTCTCTCCCCCGTTCAGATCATCTGTATTTGTATCCCACCTTAGATTTCCATCAGTATCCTTTTTCAGTGGATCCCTCAAACTCGGTTAAACCTAGGATCCAGTCCCAATGGACGGCCCAACTGAGTTCAACCCAATGATTGGACCCTGCAGCAGTGGTAGAACCTGGTGAACCAGGTGAGCAGTGATTGGATTATTATCAGAGATGAAGGGTTTGAACCATGATATCAATGTAGCCAAGACATAGGTCCCACACTTCAGAAGTGGGCCAACCCCATAGAATGTGTTTGTGCCTTTATTAGTTAAAACTCGTTTTAAACGTGTATTGTATTATCGTATCGTATTCAATCGTTTAGTATGCGTATTGTTGTATTAACATCAAAGATATGATAAAATACTCCATACTCCAAGTCTTGCCGTTTAAAACACGTACCGTACTCATATTTGTATTCGTATTTTAACCTGCATCTTCCATGAGTAATGAGTTGTTTAATCTCACATTGTTTAATACTCTTATTACTTTTTACATGTAATCGATGTGGGGTAAAGGCTAGCCACTTCCTCATAATTGCTTCTAAACTCATCCCTTTTATCCCTTTGTTACTTTTTTCCTCACGGTTTATGATTGGACACATCATAAATGTCATGTGTTCTTATTAATTTAAGTATAATTCTTCAATTTATGAAAATATATTACTTTTTTTTTGCCGTATTGTATTATATCTGATTTGTTTAAAACCTGTACCGTCTGTTTTAGTTTTTTTTTTTTTCATTCTCAGAGTGTTTGTCCTTTTTCTTTTATCATACCGTTCTTGTTTTGCTCCTTTTAAAGCCCGTTTTGTTTATTTACTGTTCTCTTTTTCATCTCCTTTAAAATGTAGAATTTTTCTTGATAAGATGAAGGTCAAACACTTTAAGCAGAGTCTACGGTAGACCAATACAAAAGAATAAGAGGTGGGCTTGAGAAAGAGAAAGAGAAGATACAGCTTCAGCTATTTTATGTGGTTTCAGTTACCTAAATTGGTAAACAAAAACAAAATTCAATCACATCAAAATGACAAAATCTCTAGATTTCTCCCTAATATCCTGTAGAAGTCAGCAGATTCTCCTGTCATGGGCTTAAAAGCAATGCAAGCAGACTTTGATCAGCATCTAACAATCAGGAAATTGCTTGCATTTTTCCACAATCCAGACTTCAGCTATTATAGCAGAATTTACCTCAAAATTTAGTCTAACCTGCTAAAAAAGGTACAATTTTTCTAACTAACAATCATTCTCAACTGAAGATAAATTACCCAAGCAATTGGTAGTACCCCTGCCAATTTGTATCAGGGATCACAAGTGCTCATGGTATCTGACTCTTTTGCTTCATGGGGAGGCAGCAGGGTTCCTACTTAAAATGCATAATTATGAAAGAGGAAAAAATTCCCATATTTTTTTTAATATTCTGATCATGTAGATCTTATACTGATACTCTCTCTCCTTCCTAACCATGTGGATCCTCCATTGAAGAAATCATGCTCGCTACATGGTAAACCTCTGCCCTGTGGTATGCACTTCTTTTGGAGGGGCCCAAATAAATGAAAGAAGATGAGTCATTGAAGACTTGAGCCTTTAATCCAACCCAGGATGGAGTACGAAAGCCTAGCTGAAAAGAGAAGACAAACCCTTCTTATCAACAACAGGGAGAACTCTGTTTGTCTCCATATGCAAATACATGACAATGATCATAATAGATTCAAGATTGATAATTTTATATATAACTTCAACAGAAAACACTTTCCACGATTGGATAATGAAGTCATCACCAATCATTGTAAACAGATGACCTTCATGTACTTGCCTGGCTAGTACTCATTAGGTTTGATTGTTATGCAAATTTATTAATCAATTTCACTTACAAAATTGATGAAAATGACATCTGCAATAGCTCAGATACCCAAACAAGATCTAATGGAGACTGGGACCAGATTGAACTTTCATTCTCTTTAAAATTTTTTTTTTCTCAGATGTTAATTTAACTTTGACTGTTAATTTGATCTAATCCTCCCCAATAAAAAAAAAAAAAAGAAGTTTGAAGATCTTCAGTCATTTTCAATTGGTGAGATATCTCTTTGGCTATTTGTGAATGTTCTTTGATCTTTTTTCTTAATAGATATTTTATTAAATTCAGAAAAAAGAATTCAAATAAACTGGACCAACAAAAGATATGTGCAAAAGCAGATAAAATATTTTATCAACTTCTCTTTTTTCTTATGGTTAAAAGGAATCGACTTTCATATGCTTTATGCCACCTTTTTTATGATATAACTATCAAAAAAATGTATGACACACACCCAAAAAGCATGATGCAACCCACTTACCCTTATCTGGGGTTAAAACATGCTTTGAGGAATCAGAACCGGATTGCTTGTCGACTTGAATTGGGCTTATTCCTGATTCAGCTTGATTTGTTCCGTCAATTCCTGACAAATGCTGGTGAAAATGGGATTGAAATCTGCATAGACAAGGCCGATTCGGTTCCCATTCTGTTACCTTGAACCATGCCTGAATCCAAAAAAAAAAAAAAAAAAAAAAGAGAGAGAGAGAGAGATACCATTACTCTTTACTTAGAATGAATTGAATTGAACATTAGAGGAACAGAATAAATGTCTTTATCTAGTGGGTTTTTTTTTTTTTTCATTATACTAAATGTCTGTGTACATTATAAATGGTAGCTTGGTATGGGAAGCGCATTAGAGACACTATGTGGGCAGGCGTTTGGTGCTGGGCAGGTCTTCATGCTTGGCATTTACATGCAACGCTCATGGATAATCCTTGCAGTCTCCTGTGTCTTCTTATGCCCAATTTACATCTTTACCACTCCTATCCTAAAGCTTCTTGGCCAGCAACATGACATTGCGGTGCTCGCCGGCAAATTTTCGGTCATGATCATTCCTCAGATGTTCTCACTGGCCATCAATTTCCCAACCCAAAAGTTCCTACAGTCCCAAAGCAAGGTTGGCGTGCTGGCTTGGGTTGCTTTCTTGGCCCTTCTACTACACATATTCTTGCTCTGGCTCTTTGTCTCGGTGTTTGGCCTGGCTTTACCTGGTGCGGCCGTGGCCTACAACATATCGGCTTGGGTAGTCTCTATAGCTCAGACCATATATGTGTTGGGCTGGTGTAAGGATGGATGGAAGGGCTTCTCTTGGTTGGCCTTCAAAGAGATGTGGTCTTTTGTTAAGCTCTCCTTGGCTTCTGCCATCATGATTTGCCTTGAGTTATGGTACATGATGATTCTAGTTGTCCTCACTGGCCACCTTGGTGATGCAGTCATAGCTGTTGATTCTCTCTCTATCTGGTAAGCTCATTATTAACTCCTCTCATTATCAATATATTTGCCACGGCAGCATTTCGTGTATGCCATGCATGTGCGCGGTTCTACTTTTAACGGGCCCAATGCTCTTAACCATGACTTCTCTTCTTGTTCTTATTTCTATTTCAGCATGAATATCAATGGGTGGGAAGGAATGCTGTTTATAGGAATCAATGCTGCAATTAGGTAAGATTTAACTCTGACCCATGTCAATATCTGCTAGTAGGTTTAATGGCATGATGATCTTATACCAATTCTTGGGACATCAAGGTTTTAGTAATTGGTATCTAACATGGTATCGACCAGTGCCAAAATCGATCTGATACCAATCAGATTGGATACAAAACCAATGAATGCTTGACATGGTTGACGGTACGATTAAAAAATATTATTGATCAAGGCCGAAATCAATACGAATTAACCCATCCGGATACTTGTTCGTTGTTTGTTGGCCTATAGTTTTCGAAGTAGAGGTATCTCTCATTGAGTTGTAATTATTTCTTCTTCTTTTTTCAGTGTTAGAGTTTCAAATGAGCTTGGATCAGGACACGCTAGAGCTGCCAAATATGCTGTCTTTGTCATAGTTGCTCAATCACTTCTCTTGGGGCTATTCTTCATGGTTGTTATCTTGGCAACTAAAGACTATTTTGCTGTCATTTTTACAAATAGTAAAGATCTGCAACGAGCTGTCTCTCGCCTAGCCTACCTTCTTGGGGTAACCATGGTACTAAACAGTATTCAGCCAGTCATCTCAGGTTTGTTCTGAATCCTGATCATTATTTCCATTGTTGATAATTTGAGGATAGACCTTGGTGCAATGGTAAGGTTACTTCATTGTGACTTGATGACTATGAATTTGAATCTGAAAATAGCTTTTCTATAAAAACTAAGGATAAGAGCCGTTATTCAATCATATATATATATATATATTGGTTACTCAAAAAATGCATCTATAAATTAAGTTCGAATTATTTTTGTCTGAGCTTTTTTGCAGGTGTTGCTGTAGGAGGTGGGTGGCAAGCATTAGTTGCTTATATTAACTTGGGTTGTTATTATATTTTCGGACTTCCTCTTGGGTTCTTTCTCGGTTACAAATTGAACTTGGGAGTGGAGGTGCGTGTTATTTTCTTTTCTTTTTCTTTCATGTGTCATTACTATTTAATGTACGTTGGGTGAGCTATTTGTGCCACATCATATTCTTCATCATCAAAGGAGTCTCAGGCTGGAAAACATTTTCCCCCCAGTTTCATGCTTTCTATTGCAGCCATGGTTTTAGTTCACAGCATTGGAACGGGTATCAGTTGTGTCAGAATGAGTATTGATATCAGATACGTATTGGCCAATATGTTGATGTGGCAAACTTATTTGGTATCGGTCGAATTATCGACCAATATCAGCCACGTGTTAACTAGTATCTGATATTGGTTATTATCAGTCAGATCCAATATCAATTCCGACTCTCTAGTCCATTTCAGTATTAGCCAAGTATATATCCATAATAGAGAGTCCCAAAACCGATAAGGCCGATCCGATCTGAATATCTAAAACCATGATTGCAATTTCTTATCCTTTTAGTTTAAAAAAAAAAAAAGTTTAAATACACCATGCTTGTTTTGTTGTAAAAATTTTCTTATAAATAACATTTTACAAGAAAATTTCTCTATATAAAATTTTCTATATTCTATATTTTACATTAAAATAAACAATTAAATCACCAAATAATGGTATGGGATGAAGGTAACTGAACATGTCTCCTGGTTTCAGGGAATTTGGTCTGGCATGCTTTGTGGAACTGCACTACAAACATTGGTCCTACTATTCATCATATGGAAAACCAACTGGAAGGATGAGGTAAATACCTGATAGTATGCAGTATTGGTTCACTCTTTTTTTTTTTTTTTTAAAGTATTTAAAATTCTTTGAGAGAGAAAAAGATAAATCATGATACCAGTCTATTGGAATTCCAAGCTAAGAGAGAGAAATCTAATCACGAAAAAAAGAAAGATAGCTCTCTATACAAACTAGAGATACAACATAAGAAACAGATGGAGGCAACGTGGGGTATAAACTCCTCTAGTGGATGATACATTTCTAAGAATTCATACCAAACGTAGAATTAGTAATGTGAAAATTTAGCTTGTATGAATTTTTTTTTTTGGAATACAAACCCGCTCATGGGATAATTTTATTCATCCATTAAAGGAAGAAAAACTGATAACAGCAGGTTTGAGATCCCCAGTAAAGGAGGATCCAACAGTGTTCTATTTAATAAACAAAGATTTAGATTAGCCCTTAAGAAGCTTCATAAACTGATGTATGACAGAAGGATGAAATCATCTGATCAGGTTGATTCATGAAGCAGGGAAAATTTTTTGTGGGATTCAACTAACTGTAGGTCCTGATTTCATGAACAAAGATCCACTGAGTAATGGGATCCCTGTATATTCTTTAACAGTTGTGATTGGGATTTAAATTGCAGGCTGATCAGGCAACAGAACGTGTGCGTATATGGGGTGGGGTGGACAATGATGAAGAAAATTTTGAGATGGATTCTCGTTAGAGAAAAGGTCAACTTTTGCAAAGATTTGGGTTTTTGGAGAGGTTGGTGTCTTGCTGCTCAATCAAATCTTACTGGTTTTTTTTTTTTTTTTTTAATTTATAGGTAATCAAGATTTATTGAGAAAAAGAAAAACTATACAATAATGAAGATGTCATCTTACAAATTGAGAGAGCCTCAAACACAAAAATGACCAAATACAATCGAAATCCAACTTCAACAAATCATCTAGGTATGAGAATTTTCAGGATGACTTGAGGGCCATTGAAATCAGGGGTTTTTTCTCAGAAAAAAAAGAAAAAACTAACGAAGGAGATCAGATGATTGTCCATTGACTCATTTCAGACATGTGAAAAACATTAGCTTCATTACTAAACTTCGTCTATCATGAGTTGTAAACAAAAAGCAATATTTGCTGATAAGTTTTTAATACTCTTCCCTAACAAATTTCTGTGGTTACTGTTCTATCTCCATCAATATTGTTCATCTTGTTTTCTTATTCCTTTGTAAATATTAGATCATAATGAATGATGATTAAAATGGTAATTTTAGTTTTAGTTGTGAAGCACAATGACATTTTTCATCTTTCTCATGGTAGGAAATTTTTTTTCTTCACCGTCTTCCCCTTCT
Organism: Protea cynaroides; assembly: GCA_028583415.1. Classification (NCBI taxonomy): domain Eukaryota; kingdom Viridiplantae; phylum Streptophyta; class Magnoliopsida; order Proteales; family Proteaceae; genus Protea; species Protea cynaroides. The sequence goes on along the minus strand of CM053275.1, from coordinate 94,550,929 downwards.
GTTGCAATTGTTTGTTTTTTGTGAAAAAAGATCGTCTGTAGCTCTACCGTGTACACTGCTAATCCTGACTATTGAGAATGAATTGGTCAATTGTCCTGATGCACTTCCAATGGTCAGAATTATCACCGTTACACAGCCATACTACGCATGATCCTAATCCATTTTTGATGTAACTTTTGTAATCAAGTGGGTAAATTGGCAAATTGTGCCACAATTCATCACATTTGGATAGAGCAAAATAAACGAATGTGGAATAGAACTTCCAAAACTTACAATAAAATATGTGACGCCATCATCTTTGAGATAAAAAGCAAAATTGGCGAACCAACTGAAGTTTGTGAGGATTCTTCTAAAACTAGGCTGATTGCATCTTCCTAGAATTTTCTTGTTCACTTTGAATAGGAGGTCTCTAGAGCTTTGATTTTTTATTTATGTTGTATATTTGCTCTTTGAGCTTCTGTTTCTATGCTTCTTGAATATATATTACTATTCATGAAAAAAAAAAAGTTTCCATCCATTGGTTCAGTCACCTAATACAAGAATCTAGATCCTCTCCTCGGTAATCACCTTATATCCTTGGGAGCCATTGATGGGTGTGGATCCCACACTTCAGAAGTAAATCCCACACTCCATTCACAGTTCCCAAGGTGTAGGAGGTTATCAGGTGAGGAGGTCAACTGCACTCTTGACACAATGCAAACTCTGCAGTGCTCTTCTACTTTTTTTTCTTTTCCTTTTTGAGTGAATAAAAATATATTAAAAATAAAGAGTGGAATAAAATAAAACAACCAAACAAGTTTACAAAGGGGAGCAACCCAACACCTGAATCAAAAACGGTTATCAAAAGCCCTAAGGATATACTTTTCTTTCTTTTTCTTTGTTAGAATCCTAAGGGACATATTTCATTGGGAAGATATTAGTATTATCTTTTTATTGGTGTCCTTATACAATAGCAATTATATGGAGCTGTATCCTCTCTTGCCGTCCATCTGCATAAGTCATCCATCAGACAGGTTGGGATGTTTGACACATATGCCGATGCATCCCAACCTGCTTGATGAACGATTGACGGCCTGGACAATAAAAGAGGATTTTTTTTCTCAATTATATCACACACAAATCATTGAGGCTTTGTCTCCTTGGAAGTAAAGTGAGATTGAAATAAAATCATTATTAACAATTAAATAACTAATTTTTTAAATCAAATAATTAAAATTTTCTTTATTTTTCAAGAGAACTCTTTAGACTTGAATAAGATAATAAGGGTTTCACTTGAAAACTTTAATTACCATATATTCATAATATTATAAATTAGTTATAAATTTGTGATTATAAAAGTTTGAATAAATTATAGGTATTTTTCTTGTAGTTTACCCTTAAATTAAGTACATCCTAAATCTTTCAAAAAATTTCAAAGACACCCCCTTAAATCTAAATAAATTCCAAAAAACCCATTCCGTTAGTGAATTTCCGTTAACTGATGCCAAAAGTTAAAAGTTAGAATTTTAATACCTAAAATACCCTTCTATATAAATTAAATGACTATTTTATCCTTATTTAAACCTCCCATTTACCTAAAACCCACTCCATCAGTGAATTTTCGTTAACTTATTGAGTGGATTTTGTGTAAATGGGAGGGGGGGGAGGTTAAATAGGATAAAAAAGTCCTTTAACTTATGCAAATTTTAGGTATTAAAATGTTAACTTTTAACTTTTGTCGTCAGTTAACGAAAATTCATTAACAGAGTGGGTTTTTTTTAATTTATTCTGTTTAAAGGAGGTGTCATTGAAATTATTTGAAAAGTTTAGGATGTACCTGATTTAAGGGCAAACTATAAGAAAAGAAATTATAATTTACTCTAAAAGTTTTTATTTAAAAAAATTATTTCTCTTCCCATTGTTCCGTAAAGCCTGACCAAATTGTGAGTGTTTCTCTGTTTCATCAAAATAAAAGTTTGTTGGAATTTGTTGGAAAGTGTTGGGTTTCCAACTGGCAACTCAACTTGGATGGTTGGTCTGTTTTGTTGAGCGTCAATCATTTTTTCGAAAGGGTTTAGTCAACAGCACAATGTAATTTTATCCCAATTAAATGGAGTCGGCTAAAATATTTCATCAAATAAAAAAATAATTCATATCATTTTTGAGAGGGAGGGGGACAACAAATTTGGCAGGGAACTTAATAGGACCGCAATCATGCGGAATAGGAAAGGCTTATTTCTTTCAATAGGTGATTAATGCTTCACTGCATGTATATTCTCAGATTGGGATCCTCTGCAGTGAGGCCACCCCTATAGTAAGGTGTAGTGAGGATCCCACCCACTCAAAGTGGATCTGCATGTATCTCGATGCACTTTGAGTGGATCGGACTATATGTCCATCCACTTTGAATGGATGAGATCCTCACTACACTGGTGCCTCACTAGAGAGGATTTTTTTCTTATATTCTCCCTCGGGTTTGGTAGTAGCAAACCCTTTGGAAACTCATTTCTATAATTGAAGCGGCATGCCAAAAGGGTTGCATTCTTCTCTTATCCATATTGAATAGAACATGCTGGCCAAAATCTTTGTGTAAAAATTGCTCGTTTTATAAATCCTATTTCCATTTTAGAATTCAGATACAGGATTTTATGGCGTTGTCGAGACGAAATGCTTCTTTAATTATAGGATGGGTTCAGCTCTTGGATCCGTTCCCCTCATTGCGTAGCAATGATTGAATGTACTCTTCATAGGATTCCATCACCGTCCATATCTACTTTGTCTCACACACCTGGATGGTGATAGAATCCTATGAAGAGTACATTTACATGCATTCTCAGACTCTTGTCTCTTTTCTCATTCTTATGGTTTGAGGAATTGGAATTAGATTGGATGATTTTTGGCGGATACCGATTCTTGCCTATTCATGCAACTCTCTTTTGAACTGCCCGGTTTTAGGTTTGATCTTCAATTTTTACTATTGTTTCTTTCTTTTTAAGTCCGTAGAATTGCAGAAAATCATTGAAACTTACCTCAGATAACAAGATCCTTAAGTTTATTTATAAAAAATAAAAAATAAATAAAAAAAAACCTAAAAAAAATCTTAGATTTTGAAATATATTTCCTTTTTTTATTTTTTTATTTATTATTATTATTTTTTTTTCAGTTTCTAAAGTTTAGTTCCAAGATGGATTCCAGCAAATTCCACCTTGATTCTTGCTAAGAGAACACTAGGAATATTATCTTTATTATTAATTATTTAAGAAAAGAAAACAAAAAAAAATAAAATATATGAGAAGTTCTTGGAAGAAATCAAGGACACAAGCACAAAAGAGGGGCAATTATGGAAATTCGTATATATAGGCAATCGAGATTTATTTGTTTTTTAGGGTGGACGATGATTCAAGTAATTGGTATTAGATCGATCGACTTGTATCTATTTTGCGACCTGATTGATTTCCGATTCAATCTTCAACCCCATCATGTTTTAATATTATTATATATAGTATCAGTCACGTGTCAATTTTCCATTGGACATAACGGATACCATATCTAAATCCAGGTATCAATCACCCTCGGTCAAAACTGATCTAATGCAGATCTAGATCGGGTATGAAGTAAATGACGTGTTGTTGATACTTAATAAAAATATTAAAAAGCGGAGATAATTACGGATATAGATCCCGTATCAGATCAGGTACGATCATTACGGAAACTGATATAAATCGATCAATCCGATACTAATTACTAAATCCATGCTTGAGACATTGAAGTCCCTTTATTGCAAATCAGAAAAACTTTTGCCGGCCAATTAAATAATAGAAAACCATACCTTTATCAAAATCCACCAGATTTGTTTACCATTCAACCCATCCTCAGTTGCCTTCTTATCACATTCAACTTGTTCTGTGCTCTCCAAGCTGTAACAACTAGGGTTAGTTTATGGAGGCCATCATAGATTAGGTCTAACCCATAGAAACCCTAATATTACTCAGCCAAAAAAATCCCATTATTATTGATTTTGGAATCTCATATAAATATATATAATTTGCCATATTAATTTCCTTGGTTTTTTTACTACTTCAAGAGGAGATTGTAGAATAAAAGAAAAAAAAGAAAAAAAAAAAAGGAAAAGGAAGCTCAAGTCATGGCCAAGGAGAGTCACCACCAAGTACTGGTACGTATGTCTGTCTGTCTGTCTGTCTCTTTCGTGTGCAATCTTTCCTGTAAGAACACTTGCATTTGAGGAGAAGGGTCTGAATCTGTTAAAAAATTAAAGAGACCCTCTCCATAATTTGGCATTTTTGCAAGGGGGGACTAGAAAGAGAGAGATGAGAGGGCGTGTGTTGTGTGTGTAGCATGTACTTGTGAGTCGATGAGAGAGAAAGCGCGGGACGAAAAATGAGGGGTACTGAGGGGCCAGAGAAGCTCCTGCATCCTAGATCATTGGGTTCCCGCCAAAACCTCATCTCCATCCAAGTCCCTTATAGAAATTCATCGGTATTTTCAGTTTTTTTTTTTCATTTTTTTTTTAGAACTTCTTTGTTTTGTTGTTCGTTCATTTCAAACGTTTCAAAAGAAAAAACACAAGTGAAGAATGAATTGTCTGTTTGTTTAGGGTTTGAATTCGAAATCCATGGCAGGATGGTCGATTTTTGATGATGGGTCAGTTCTAGAATGCCTTGAAATCATTCGTAACCTTCAAAACAGTGGCTTCTGCTTGGGTCTCGATGCTTCTCTAAAAGGAAGTCTTTCCGATTGCAAAGATAAGCTTCGATGTTTGTTCGATCACATTATTACTGATTTTCTTAAAGAGATCTCTAGCGGTAAACAACTTCGGTCCCTACCTTCAATGCTTGGAGACGGACGGTGTGTGGATTTGTTTAAACTTTTCTGGGTTGTGAGACGTAATGGTGGATACGATTGCGTGTGTAAGAATGGACTGTGGTCTTCTGTGGCAGAAGAATCTGGCTTCAGTTCTGGAGTCGCGTCGTCTCTGAAACTGATATACGTCAAGTATTTGGAAACGTTAGATCGATGGTTACAGAAAATATTCAAAGCTAAGGGCGTCAGAAGAGGTTTATCGGACAGCAGTAGGAACCTGGGTGTGTTACCCGCGGAGATACGGACCGAGTTTGAAGGTATGTTATCGGGGCTGAAAGATCAAATGAAGTTAGATGGCGGACAGGTTCAGTTGGATTCAGGGACGCATGAGTTTCTGGCAATGGATTCAGGGAAGAATAAACTTCTCTTGCATGCTACTGGAGACTCAGCTTACACGCCAGAGGTGCCTAATGCGATGCGAGCTGAGGGTGGCAAGCATTATGTTGATGATGACGAAGAAGTTGAGATATTGGATAACGGAGCTGACATTTTCTCTCGCAAGAGGAAGCGAGTGTTTTTATTGTCAGAAATGCTGAATTGGGTTACTGAGGCTGCCAAAAATCCTTCTGATACTGCAATGGGAACAATACCTGAATGGAAAAAACTTTGGGTGCAGGCTCTGTTGGCTCGAGAAGCACTGTTAATGAGAAGACAGATTTGCCCAACTGATGAACAGTTCATCTTCCAGGTATATGTTAGTTGCTGTTCTTTCTATGTTAGTTGCTGTTCTTTCTTTTTGCCTTGACTGCACGTTTAGCTCCTCAAAGCACGGAGTTCAGCTGTACTCATCCAATTCATGGTTGCCTTGGTTTCCAATTTCTATCTGCCTGGTTTTCCTTCTTATAACTGTTGATTTCTCTTTTAAGTTAAAACAACGTGTATGATATACACTCTTCTTCTTTAACTGCTTTGCTTAATTAGTTGCATCATGGGCTAGATAATTTGTTATCAAAGTGAGGCATAATGTCTGTTTGTATTTGGATGTCCCCTCAGGATTCTCAGTTGCATCTCTATAGGACTTAAAAGCATTTCCTATATCTACATAATACACGCTTGTTTTAGGTGTTCTATTGTTTTAGATTGTAATCAAATCTCTTCTTCAGCGTCAATCTCCTCCTAGCCAAGTCCCAAAAACTCAAAATTTGGCTTGAATAAGTTTTTTACTTTCCCCATTTTGTTATCTTGTGTGGCATAAGCAATAACTACCTTTTCCATGTGATTATTGGCCTTCCTGCATCTTAGCAGAACATTTGGCTTAATGAAAGCCTTGGCATAGGTCCTTGAGGTCTTTCTCTTACATGATGAAGCCACTCAACCTCATGTCACATGAGCACTGGCAGAGCATGATCTGCCTTTATTGGCATACCGAGATAGCAGCTTGCATATGAACTAGCATAAGCCCGAGACCTGACAAGATAACCCATTAATATAAGTTGCATGGCAACCATTGACTGGTGGCATGACAGATCTGGTGGTGGTCAGTGCACATGACTGGTGTGTAGAAGAGATAGGATGGTGACAGCAGAAGATGATCATTGCTACACGGTAAAAATTAGACTTGGCCCAGCTGGTTTTGCCTCTTGCTGTTGACTCCCCCCTAATGTTTTCCACTCATTAGAGGGCTATAGCTTTCTTAACTCTCCACCAAAAGCAATTGTTAAGAAGTCACATGCTGATGCTTTAGAGATAGATTAGGTAGTTTTTCTAATTGATAACTTCGGAACTGATGTGGCATGCATGATATTATTATGGAAGGGATTAAGGCAGCATTCCTTATTGGTGCAATCTGGGGAACCCACTTCTTTGATACTCCACCATGGGATAAATGCAATCTCTTCAACTCCAGCAAGAAAACTATTCAAGCTGGGTACCACTGATCAAAGATATTTTCTCGAGTAGGCTTAATCACCATGCTGCAGCTCTGGTTTCCAATTTCTGTTTTCGGGTGAGCTTATCTGCCTGCAAAGCCTATCAACATCTTATATTCATCTAGCAAAGATCTTCATTTTGGTGGTAGCAGGAACCCTCTAACAACAGCTTCTCTTACTCAAGTCTCAACCTCAAACTTGCTTCATTTGTCCCACCTTTTTAGTTCATCCTTCTAAATTCCCATCACAGCAAAGGCAGTGCACCGTCTGGGACAAAACCAATTTTTTTATATATTGTTGTGTATTGTATTAATTTTTGCCCCATTGAAGTTTCATTTTTTGACGTAAATTTAGTTAGTGTGACTTTTCTCCATCTGTTTAAGATCTTTAGGGTCTTCAAAACTTTGTTGAACATTCTATATCATAATTTAATTTTGGTTTGCCAGGGACTTTCCCTCTGGCAAACCAAAATATTTCGCAAAATGGTGAAATAGCGGGTGAAATATGGTATTTTCAATAGAAAATTGCGACTGGCCATTTCGGTGGTCAAATGGCCATATTTTGGTCCAAAACTTGAGGAAAACCCTAATTAAGGAATCTATTAAAAAAAACTTAATTAAGCATCTATAAACATGTGTGAACCTTTAGATTTAACAAAAAAAAAAAAAAAAACTCACCCAAATGGTATTTGGCTTTGGATCTTAGGTTGCTAGTGTATGTCATACCTTGCTATAGACTTTCTATAAGATAGCCTATTATACACATGATTTAGTACTAAAACGCACAAAATTCAATTAAAAGTATGCATTAGGAATTGAAAAAAAAAATTATTAGAAAGCAATCCATAATTATCAATTACATTACATGGTACATATATAACATAGTGACATCAACACCCATATATACAATTTACATGGTACATGACTAGATAATACCTATTGGATCCTTTCTGCCCATCCTAGTACCACATAGAGTTTTCGGGAGGATCAAGACCACTACTAGACTTTTTGGTGCCGACGCAATCGTTCCTCCAATTGTATCACAAATGTCGGTCATGTCATATTATGTTGACAGCTTCTTATGAGTGGTATAATTGACATACTGGAGATAACCTAACTTAGGATATAGGTCACTGAACTGTTAAGATCCATGTATTAAACCACCAAAACTAGATAGTAGAGCCAGCATTTATGGTTGGCGGTTGGGTATGAGAAGAAGTTGTCTACAAAAGACGACCCACTCTGTAACTGATCCTCATGCTCATACTCAGTGGGTAATAAAGATGAAGAACTATACTATCCATACCCAAGATAGCCACCATATCCACCGTACTCTGACTCGGTGTTCTCTACGGCAAAGGATGGTGCACACCACTCCTCATATGTACTGCTCTACCTAGACTCATGCCTCCAAAAGTGTCAGACAAGCTTGAAACATTGATGTCAATGGTATATTGCTGTCAAGCCTCCTCTTTTGGTTCGAACAAGCAGCACGACCCTTTTGAGTAGCTTGCACATGAGGAGGATGGACATGTACTGTGGTCGGCATCCTGTGTAGCATTATCAAACTGGGTCTCTTCAGTGTATCAGTTGGGGTCTGGCTTTGGCTAGACTTATTACTCTTGTATGCCACCAAATGTATCTCCCCCCCCCCCCCCCCCCCCCAGCCCCCACCCCCCAGCCCCCAAGGATGGTGTGCGAGGGTGGCCATTGGAATGCGACCAGTCGATGTTCTCGTCATTTCTACCAAGTTGGAATTCAAAAGGTTAGGGCATGGCACTCTCAAGAAGCCATTAAATCATCGACATCGGCACCCATTTGAGAACTCCATAACCTTAGATGAGTTCATAAAGGATGTACCCATTGGAGAACTCCATAACCTTAGATGCCTTCATAAAGGGCCTACTTAGTGCACAAGACTTAATAATTCCACATTGGAGAACTCCATAACCTTAGATGCCATCATAAAGGGTGTACCCAGTGCACGAGGCTCAATAATTCCACGTTAGAGAACTCCATAACCTTAGATACCTTCAGATAGGGAGTACCCAAGGCTCCGGCCATTACAGGGTCTAGGGAGAGGCTTATTTACATAGTTTTATCCCCTCTTCCCGAAGAGGCTGTTTCCATATTCGAACCCATTACCACTAGATTACAATGGAGCAACCTTACCGTTGCGCTAAGGAGGGAGGATCGCCCTATTAGTCAGTTTTGGCAGCGAGGAAGGAAAGAAGAAGGGGACAACCATGTCACCATCTTCTCTCTCTCTCTCTCTCTCTCTCTCAAGCACACATACACTATATTATTTGTATTGAATTTTGCCCTGATAGTTGGTCATTCAATCAACATAGAGAGATCCAAATTGCTGGAATGAATTCAAGAGTGAACAGCTATGGCACATGGGAAATATGGAATATGAAGCTCAATTATGTATCTCGAAAGGGTCCCAAAAATTGTTGAAGCTATTGCAACATTTGTCACATCTGTTTGTATTGGACCTTTGCCCTCCTCATGTTTATAGTGCTTCTTCAAACTCTTTTATAGTGAACTATACCGAGAATAAGTCTCTTAAATAGGCCTTAAATAATAAAATACCATAATTAACCAAAATCAAGTATGAAATAACATATTAAGTGTCATTTCAGGTAAAAATACATCAGCAATGCTTTCATAATTTCCATGATAATCAAAATAAAAAAAGAAATATTTTCTCTATTTTTTTTATTTTTAAAATTCGAAAATTACATAACTGAATTTTCTGGAAGGAATAAAACCAACTCTGTGAGGTTGTAAATTGGCCAATGATATCTGACATTTATAAAATTGAATCCCAACCAATAAATTTGTACCCTGTTTTTTTTTCTCAAGATTCTATTAACTGGAATTAAAAAATTATAAACAGAAAATTAGATCCAACTCTGTGAAGTCGTAGATCGCTTACGGCGTCTGACATATAAAAAATTGAAGGCCAAAGTATGTACCCTTTTTTGCAAAAATTATTTTGTGGAAAAAATGGTATACCTTCGAATTTGAAATGGACAAATCTTCAATGAAATCTAATAAATTGTTGTCATAGCTGTGCTGTACTAATCTCCAGCAGGTTGGTTTACCAAGATTTGTAGGTGATTTGATAAAAATTAGTGGGGAAAAATAGGCAACAGTCGGAGTTCCCTTCAAAAATGTGTCAAGCGTGCGTATCTCCAGCAGGTTGGTTTACCAAGATTTGTAGGTGATTTGATAAAAATTAGTGGGGAAAAATAGGCAATTCGAGAAGTTCCTCTTCTCCTTGGTGAAACTGAGCGAAAACAGGTGAAATGGATCGAAATCCATTTCAAACCATTATTTTGACCCATTTCGATTGAAACTTCATATTTAAATCAAAGGAATGTACTGCGAAACAATATGGCTTATGCAAAATTTGATCAAAATTTTGGCGAAATGCTGAAATTTCAACCGAAACCTGATAAACCAGGTGAGTCAAGAAGCATTTCATTTCGATTTGGTCTGAAACCGAAATCTTGAACCATGTTCTACATAACCAAGGAATCCAGTTTTTGTGTGGTTCCACATCTGTAGTGGAAATTTCAACAAAATCTGACCCCAAAATACTTAAAAATTAACAATATCTGATATTAAATAATAAATTTCTTGATCCGCCCACACACCTATGATATTGTGGTAGGCAATGGCTCTTTGTTGGTATGTAAAGAAAAATTTCAGGTAATTCTATCACATTAGTGTCTTACTACATGAATGAATTTTTTATGTTCTTTTCCAAAAAAGAATATTGTTATGTTTCTCTTGCTAAAAATCCATATTAGTGTTCCTTGACATTGAGGATCTGACAGTACATTCTCTGGACCCCTCTCTTCTTCCCCTTTTGGGGAGTTGTAAGTATTATTTTTATTACAAATGAAATGTTTAATCCCATGAATGACACTTTTCTGTACAAATGGGCTCCAACTCAATAAAAGTGAATGTCTTATTCTAAGGCTGTACACAGTGGATGGCCCATTGTTGAATGTATGACTGTTCTATGGAGTTTTCCCAAGCTGAATGATGGCCAGTTTACTACATTGATTCAGGATAGGTTGACCACCAGCTCTGCAGATTATGAGCCTAGGATATAGCCTACCTACCCAAATTAACCTTGTCTGCTATTTTGACGTAGGATCACACCTTTAGAGAGTTGGGTTGAGCCAAAACGGTAAACGGAATAAAATTAAGATTGGAATAGAATTTAATCTAGAGGAACACTAAAAAAATTTGAGATAAAAGTGGTAAAAGTAGATTAAAAGAAACTGCATAGTAGACTCAAAAACTTTAGGGCCATATATTATTCTACTAGATGTGTAGAAATGCATAATGAAATCAGATTATATTGGCTAAGCTTCCTTGGGTTCCTTGTTATGTAATTTTTGTCATTGCATGTTTTATATGGATGGTGAATTCGGTGTTACCTTTATGTCTAGGGTTTCTCTATAATGGATGTGGCACTTGTTTCATGATTAGCTTTTCTGTTCAACTGTTCTCCTATTCATAGTTGTCAATGTGCCACATGTTTTGATGCCCAAGGCAGCCAGTTGCCTCTTGTTTTGAGTCCTCCATTCCTAGATGATGACGGAAATATGCCTGCAATATGGATAACATACCTTATAGGGGGAAATATGTGGAATATGGAAAATATACCTGTAATTTGCTTTGGGCCCTTTGGTCTTGCCAACATGTAGGTTCCATGGCACCTTGGCCTTGGCTCACCAGTGTGATGAAAACTTATCTGATTTTGTAATGAGTAACTTATACATACCATGCTCTATAACATTGTGTAAATGCTCCTCTATACTGAATTACTGATGTAGCAACATATACAATATATTAAAAAAATTCTATATCAAATGCTTTTTTCTTATACAACTCAATCAGGCCTTATCCCGTCAGCTACATGGATCTGTTTTCTCCAATCAGTTCTATTTGAAGTTATACTTGTTTCTAGTCCTAAGCTATGCATGTCTTTCCACATTTCTTCTAGAGTCATTTTTTGCCTACCTCTGACTCTTTTAACTCTTTCAATCTGAATCAAATCACCTCTCCATACTACAGCATTCAAAGGCCTCCATTGCACATCCATGCCACCTCAATCGGATTTTTTGCAATTATCATGTATTAGAGCTACACCTAAATTAGCTCTAATTTGTTCATTCCTTATGTTATATTTTTTTAGTTTTTACCACTCATCCATCTCAACATCCTTATTTTAGTTACATTAAGTTTGTATGTATGTATTTTGTTTTTTGTTTTTTTGTAAGTTTGTATATATGTTGTTTCTTCATTGCTCAACGCTCACCTCATATGTCATTGCTGATCGTATGGCTATCCTATAAAAATTTCCTTTGAGCTTAAAGGAATACGTCAGCCACATAACACTCCAGACGCATTGATCTTCTTCATTTATCATATTCTAGTTCTTTCCACCGCATTATCCTTTATTTTTCCTTCTTTATTTATGATTGAACTTAGTTTCCTAAAATTCTCATTTTGTGCATCTCCCTGTCATCAATTTTCACCACTCATTTTCAGTCATATTATTACTAAATTTGCATATCATATACATATTATTACTAAATTTGCATATCATATACTTTATTTTTGTTTTGTTTATCTTAAAACCTTCTGATTCCATGGTTGATCACCTTAATTCCCATGTTGCATTTATCTCTACTTTTGTTTTATCCACCAAAACAAAATCATTAGCAAAAAAGCCTGCACCAAAGGATCTGATCTTGAATGTCTCTAATCAACTTATCTATGATTAGCGCACACCAATGCAGGCTTAGAGGTAGTTCTTGATGTAATCCAATTGTACTTGGGAATTCACGACCATGTCCCTCCACAGTTCTTACACTAGTCACTAAGCAATTATACATATTTTTAAATATGTCCACATATTACTTGAAACACTTGCCAAATTAACTCTCCAAAGGCCCTATCATAAGCTTTTTCTAATACAATAAGGACAATATGGAGATCCTTCTTACATTATTTAAATCTTTCATTAGTCTCCTAAGCAAATAAATAGATCCCATAATTGATCTTCCTAGCATCAGACCAAATTGATTATCCAAAATATCAGTTTCTTTTCTCAAACGGGTGTCAACTACTCTCCCATAATTTCATAGTATGGCTCATAAGTTCTATTCCTCTCTAATTATTACAGCGTTGAATATACATTTTTATAATTGCTCTTTTCTTATGATATTCCCAACCGACCATATTATGTAATGAGGGTTCTAAAGGAGCTTTTGATGTACATTATAATGCAATGACTCTTATATGAAGGGACAAGAGAACAGATAAATCTAGTGTTATTTTTGCCATGTATCAGCTTCCAAGAGGAATAAAACTGTTGTTACTACAGCCTTTGGATTTCTTATACCTTATGCCATGTCAGACATTGTGTTGCTTTTCACAATGTTTTTACTTTCCATCAATCAATATTATAAGAGAACTCATGGACTTGTAGTAGTTTGTCTTGTTTCAATTCGATCTTAACCAAGTCACTATATGATCTTAGATCTGCCTTTCTCAGTCAGATTTATCATCATTTGTAAGATAAGCTTGACCAGGTTGTAAGGGAGCTCATGCCATGTAGTTGAATGACTTGTGAGTCTGTTCTGCACCTTGACAAAGTCATTTTATAGTCCGTCCTTTCTCTGTCAAAGATCTTTTATATTTTCGAAGATCATCTTATCAAATATTCCTTTCGGGGACTTGTGGAATATATCGTGTTGCTAGGAGTGCTTAATTTTCCCTGAGACGAAAGTGTCTTCTCTTCTAATATTGTGTTCTAAACTTGCAGAAAAAGCAAAAGATTCATCCGTCCATGTACGAGGATCCTATTGATGGCAATCATCAGGCAACGGAAAGATTAAGATGCAGCCAGAGAATCCTTCTGAAAAACTCTCTCACACGTTCCGCTTCTCAGTCATCCTCCCCCACTCGAAGTAATCCAAAAATGAAATTTACTCCTTGCATTGTACTGCTGGAAAATTACAGCAGAAAATCAGTTAGGCCTGTTGATTCTTCAAATGCCAGTAGATTTGGTGTCTTTGATGATGATTACCACCGAAGACGTGTTGCTATCGGACCACTTTTTCAAGCTCAAGTGCCAGATTGGACTGGCGTTCCTGCAGAAAGTGACTCTAAATGGTTAGGCACACAAGTTTGGCCACTGGAAACAAGTCAACATTATATGCTATTCGAAAGTGGTTCTATTGGAATGGGTAGGCAAGATTCGTGTGCTTGCCGGCTTCCAGGTTCAGTCGAATGTGTCAGATTTCACATTGCCGAGAAAAGGATGATACTGAAGGTTGAACTAGGGTCAGCTTTCCATATTTGGAAATTTAATTATATGGGTGAAGAGGTTTCACTTTCATGGACGGAGGAAGAAGAAAAGAGGTTCAAGGCGATAGTAAGATTAAATCCGCCATCTCTGGAAAGGTGTTTTTGGTATGAACTTTACAAATGCTTTCCCAACAAGAAGAGGGGAGACTTGGTGAGCTATTACTTCAATGTATTTGTTCTTCGGCGCCGTAGTTACCAGAATCGTGTGACTCCAGACAGCATTGACAGTGATGATGATGAATCAGAGTTCGGATCTGTAAGTAATGGTTTTGGGCATGAAGCAGTGAAGGTTGCAAACTCCAATTCTATCGTCTGTGTTCAAAATGAGCAGTGTCTTGATTTGGAAGAACACACCTATGTGGATTAGGAATCTAGATTTTGCTGAGTAAGTGTATATTACATGGGGAAGGGTGGTTTTATGATTTCATCATCAACGATTTTCCATGAATATTAGAAGAGTTTTTCATTCCATTCCCTGGTACAGCATCCATCACAACCTCTGAAAATGGGATTGCTGATGAGCTAATGATCTTTGTAGTTTTATGGATGAATCAATTTTGGAGAGATGATAGCAAACATGCTGGAGGAAACTGCTCAACGTTGGTGCTTGGTGATGCATTAAGCCGAGGTTTGCAGAATTTCTCAAAATTGAAGCATGAATCTCTGGCCGTTTGTTTCTTACTCAGCATTATATGTTTTCTTGGTATACTGATTTACTCTGGTGGATGAAGCATCCGAGATCAAAGAGGTATCCTGAGATCACATTTTGTCTATTTGAATCATTCCTTGTTAAGATAACAAGAAGGCTGATTCAAACCTGGAGAATGCAAAAACATATAGAGAGAGAGAGAGAGAGAGAGAGAGAGAGAGAAAAGAGAGAAAAGAGTTTACATGGTAATTTATAAATTTAGATAAATGGTGCTGTGTAGAATTTTTTTTAAAAAAATATGGTTTAGAGAGATTGTTTTCTCAATTGGTTGTGTGTGTGTGTTTGTTTCTCTTGTTCTTTGCGAAGGAAGAATGAGCAGGATGGTGGAGGTGCACCAAGTGTGGAGGCGTCCACCTTACTTGGCATGTGACGGATCAAGGGGATCTAAATTTTGGGACATTAAGAAAAGAAAAGTCTCTCATATTCTACTCATGTGTGAAGTTTGAGTTTAATTTGATTCAATTAAATAAGATAAAAATGATAAAATAATACAAATTGTTATGGTTAAAATAAATTTGAAACAGATAAAATAGATGCAAACTCTAACATAGTAGATTGGACATGCAATTTATATCATCTTAGTCATGCCAACTAAACAAAATAAACCATCAAATGCAAAAGATGTCAAATTTGGATCCTTTGTATTACGCCTATGTTTCTCTTAATGATTGTTTATCTTTACAGTTAGAAATGAGTATTATCAAAGTAGTGAAATTTTTATTTTATGTTTTGGAAAAATTTCTCTGAACAACAGAGTTGGAGTTGGCACCCCACTTTCTATTTCTCTCCTCTTTCCCTTACTAAACGATTTGTTGTTGTCTTCATCCATTGGTGGGCACAGGCAACGACATCACCAAGAGAGCCTTCTATTTTATATTAGAAAAGTGATATTAAGGCACTAATTAATGGAATCTATTGTGAATTATATATCTTTTGGAAAATATTTTATTTGATGTCTATCTTGAATCTCCTTGATGGATAAGAGTGGGAAAACCATTTGGGGAAGAGAGAAATGCTGTCGATCCATTTCTATGGGAGAGTGCATGGTACATAGTTATATAGTCATGTACTGAAATGATTGCATAAGTTTCATTTCTGATTTAATTTAATTTTTCTTTGTTTCAATTTCCCTTACAACTACACAGAACCTTAAGGGAAAGAAAAAATAACTGAGGATAAAGTATGAACATGTAAGTAGGAGCTTTTAAGCCATGCCAGTTATATTTCATGATTTAATCTGCCAAATCTCATCAAGTAGAAGTATATACAAGCAACCTTTTTATTAATTTTTAATTCAAATAATTTCTTAGCTAAGATCAGGAATAAAAGAAGATGCTGGCACTGTTTTTTATACCTTACATCTGACAGATGCTTAACTTGATAATACAGTTAACTCTGGCCAACTTCCAACTACACAACTCAAGGATGTTTGATTAAGTTAAATAGCCACCCTTGTTACATTTATTGCCAATGGTTCAAAACTGTTCTTGACCATGTGAGATTTTAGACTGGGCCATCTAAATCTTGGAACAAAGCCTACTAACTCAGACCCAGGGGCCCAAACCCACTAGAAACAGTGGGCCAGGCCAGCAACTGATGTGATTAAATGCCTACTAATTAGGCTGCCTAAATTCCCTTCTAGTTGGTCAACTTTTTTGTATTCTTGTGCTCTTTTCTTCATCATTTTAGGTAGGAATGGATTCAGCCAAAAATCATAATTCTGATCTTCTCTTCCTTTTTTTTTTTATCATTCTCTTTCCTTCATTCTCTCTCCATGTCTATCTAAGTTCTTGGTAGATGCCTAGATCTAGATGCAATGAATGGTCTGTGGAACTTTTCTTACATGAAAATCCACCCCTAAAATCTACTTTCGGCTAGCTCTTGTCAGAGTAGAGGTCACTAGAGGATTTTTTAGTTTCCTATTGTGCTTTTATCTTTCTTTATTTTATCATCATCAATTACTCTAAAGCTTTATACACCCCAAACCATAAAATGCTTGTCCAGTACCTTTTTTTTTTTTTTTTTTTTTGGTAATCTGTTTAGTGCCTTTTGAATCTTTATATTCTTCTGCAGTGCTGATTGCTCTTTTTCACAAAAAAAAAATATAGTGCTGATTGCTAAAGAAGAAAGTGCTCCTTCATGTCCATCTTTCTCTTTTTTTTTTTCCTTTTTCTCATTACATTGCAGTACTCATAGAGTTATAAAGTCAAAGTTGTCTATTTCCCTGGCCTGATTCCACCTTTCAAATTAATCTATCTAATATGGTTACTCCATTCAACAACTTTTTCTTTAAATTGGGTGAATGTCATTTAACGGTTTAATGATAGAGTTGTACCACTTATAACTCTAAACTTTATTTAGTTGTCTTTGATTATTTTAGGAGACTGATTGCCTCAATTATAGTTCCCTAAATGCATTTAGAATATGTGACCTTTTTCTTTGAAATGTGTTTTTTAATGATACCAATTCGGTGTCAACGACACCCCTGATAATCTGTTTCCATTGGATCACGCCTAAACTCAAAACCCCTCATGTATCTCTTGCATATTGAAGTTTTCATGATAACCCAATGACATCCCTAAACTCAAAACCCCTCATGTATCTCTTGCATATTGAAGTTTTCATGATAACCCAATGACATCCCACAAGAAAAAATTGATGTCAAAGGAAAACCCTTTTTTAATTGTTATTGTCTTATTCTTAAAAATATTTTAAGTTAAAGGTAAAGAGGGTTAAGTGACCTATTATAGTTGAGAAGGTATTGTTCAAATTGACATGTGAAATGACATAATTTTATTCTCACTATAAAAACAAGTGTTTTTTACTTAAAAGTCAAAAAAATAATTTAGTTGCCTTTGATTATTAGAAGGGACTGATTATCTGAGAGTTCTTCAAGTGCATCTAGAACATGTCATTTTTTTTAATAGGTTTTTCTTATTGATACTGATATGGTGTCAACAACATCGGCGATCTATGCCCATCGGATCATACAAAAACTCAAAACCCTTTTTGTACCACACGCGTATTGAGTTTTCTATGATGGCCCAATGACGTCCCACGAAAAAGAATCGATGTTAAGGAAAACCCTTTTTTAATTTTCATTTTCTTATTCTTAAAAATATTTTAAGTCAAAGGTAAAAAAGATTAAGTGATCTATTATCGTTGGTAGCGTGTTTTTTTATATAGACATGTGAAATGACATAATTTTATTCTGAATATAAAAACAAGTGTATTGTACTTGAAGGTAAAGATAAAACATAAAGTTACAAATTATTTAATACCTTAAGACAAAATTTTTGATTTGAAATCCTTACTCAAAAGATTATATCCTATGTTTAATATATAATACATAAACTTAATTCAGATGGAGATGGATCCAAACAGTCCTTCATTGTTCTTAATTTGGATTTGGCATCCATGTTACTTCAAGTAAAATTAACCACCTCTCTAATAAGTGGACCCCATGGATGGATTTCACATGCATGTTTTGACTTGGTTTGGTCTAAGATTCTACCTAGGGCCCTCAATGTTTTTTGGGCTTTAGGAGGGGAGCATGACAGACCATGAAAATAGTAAAGAAAAAAAGTTTTTTTAGTAAAGTATTCATGCATTCAAAAGGGAGGGGTAGGGGTTGAAATGATCATCCCGCCCCACTTAGTTGGATGTGGGGATCCAAATCGTCTCTTCCCTGATATTTGGGAGGAGAGGCGACGACTCTAGTGGATGATCGCCACGTGGAGGTCGGATGAAACCGATCCCTCTGTTCGAGTCGACAAGTCTGGCCGACAAGGGAGTGTCGGCTCGAAAGGAGGGGTCGGATTCATCCGACCTCCACGTGGCAACCATCCACTGGGGTCGCCGCCCCTCCTCCGTGAAGTACAGGGAGGAGACGATTTGAATCCGAACATGGGTGGATGTAATCTGATTGGTCCCTGCTACAGTATAGGAGCCACACAACTGGACTAGAACCCTTTCCCTAATAGTAATATTGTAATGTAGTGGTCTGAAGGAAAGGATACTCTTGCTTTGCTCCTTGTGAAATATCCAGCATCTTTGGATCATTGGATGTATTCTGTATTTGGAGTGATTCCCATCCTGTGGTTCTGATTGATTGGTTTCATGGTTGATGGAAGCAAACATAGTGGCTACTCAGCTAGCAGCAAACCTGTGTGAATCAGTTGCAGTTGGTTAAGCTTGTGTTATAAAGGAAGATTGCTTGTGAGAATTAGTTTTAAAAAACTCCGAATCAGATACAAGATTGATCTCCATAAATTCTGGTTCAAATCGTCCTAGAATTGATTACCAGAATTAGCCGGGTTGGGTCGAATCGACAAGACTCCCTGGAACTCGACTTAACTTGGTCAGACCAGCTCGGGTAAGAATCTCGAAGGTGTAGGCTCAATTTTACAGATTTGGATCCTTTCATGTCGTCCAGTCCCTCCAGCCCTGATCCAATAGCTAAGGATAATGGCTGGAGCATTGTTCTCACACATTTGACTTTTGCAGATGATATATTATATTCCCTGAATGCTGGGGTGTGTGGTGTGAAGGTCCTGAGATCATTTTTGAACCAATATGCCTCATATGTAGGCCATCGGCTTAACGAGTTGAAAAACAAAATTTTCACTACATGTAGATCCACTCTGAGTGGATGGATGGGATCCTCACTACATCTCATTATAGGATTGGCTTCACTACAGAAGATCTTTTTCCTACGGTGCAAATGTATTCTGCTATTTATTTAGGCGCGACTTCCAATATTTATATAGTAGAATCAGCTTTAATGATTGGCATTCGCAAGGCTGAGGAGCTTTGATGCACACACCACCATGGATTGGGAACCAAATCCTCTCCTCCCCGACTCCCCGGCTCCCACCCCATCTCACCATTGAAGTGTGAGTCGACTCGAACTCCAACACACTTCAATGGTGAGATGGGGTGGGAGCTGGGGAGTCAGGGAGGATAGGATTTCGTTCCCATGGATTGAGTCTGATTCAGCTTCAGTGGTGGAAGGTCTGATTTGACAAGATTCCTTAGAAATGTTTGCAACAATAGTTGGGGTTGGCTCAGTTTTTTGCACGTATTCAATGTCGGGTCTCTCATTGCTTTCGTGAGATAAACATGGGAGTCGATGGACTAGCTAGATCGGCAGTTAGGAACCAGACTTCGGACGTTTGGAATTTTCGCCCTTTGTTCAACGGAATATTAGTTGGGATGCTTCAGAGCGTTCCCGTTTTTGTTTTTGTTAATCTTGGTTCCTTCTTAGCTGATGGCATTACCGAAGGTGGGGGTAGGCGTTGATTTAATTTCCTTATGTTTTGTAGTTTGTACTTTTTCTTTCAATTTAATAAAATTTATTGACCTTAAGAGGAAAAAAAAGAGGAAGGTATGCTTAACATAATGGCAATTTCATTAATTATGCTCTGCTCTTTCTATTCCTAGTTTATAATACTGTTGTTCAGTTTTCTGACTCGAGTTTGGAGAGTCCCCCTCAGACCCCTCTCTCTTACTCGGTTTAAGGCTTCTAGTGCATAGGATTCCCTATGGCGTAACGACTCAGATTTCAGCAGCAATACCAATCACAACGTGAGAAAGGATTTCGTTAATGTCAATAGAGGACTCATATGATTAGAGAGAGAAGAGAAAGTGTCACTACAAGACTAGAAGATTCACAGAATCAGAATATCAGAGGACATGAAAAAACATATCCACACTATCAGCATGAGAATCTTTTTCTATATAAACGTTGTTTAATGTGGTGATTGGTTGGTTGGTTGGACTAGGACCTTGCTTAGAGGTTCCTTCCACACAAATATGGAATTTTTATTTTTTATATCATGCTAGATTTTATTTTAGACAAAAAAAAATCTTTGTTAAATCAACCATGAATCCTTTTTCTTTGGATCTTCTTATTTATGCCTCGTGGAAGGTGAAATGTCAATCTTGACTACTAAATAATTAAACAGTTAACAATGATTTATGTTAGCCATTAATTAAAATTTCATAATCAAATTCAATCTGTCACCCATTTACATAATATCAAACATTTGCATGTTGTCCTTGCATTTGATCATTATCAAAGATTTTTTAATATCTTGGTTATGTCATGGGGCATTCTAAATTTGGACTGAAATTTGAGTGGCACGTAGACCATTGTGAAGACTACAAGTCTATCAAATTGTAGCCTCATATGACTTGTCATCATGGATTTAGTTGACGGTATTGCAACGGGTATCAGTATCGGAATTGGTATTTGATATGGGTATCAGTCAGGTATCGATCATATGCTAATGTGTCATACATTTTTAGTATCAATTAGCTATCGATTGGTATCAATCAATATCGATTACGCATCATCCAATATCGGCCTATGTTGATTGTGTCAACCAATATCAGCCTGTATCAATCACGATTGATATCGATACAATACTAATACCTCAAATCATGCTTGTTGTTTTATGGAGTTACTTATTTCACTAATTTTGATAAGGAAATTATGTTCCATAGAAATTTGATGAATGTTAGTTTCTAAAGCTAAAAAGCATGAATAAGGTTTTATTTTATTGCGTCAATTAGACGTAATAGAAGGGAAATACAATAAAATATGAAAAAAATTTGTAGCCATATTATCAATAGTAATTGGGTATCTAACTAAAAAATAGAAAAAATTTCATTTAACCGTAAAAAACTATGTCAAATTCGTTCTAACCTCCAAAAGTTTCAATAGTCTCATCTAGCATCCAAAAGGTTTCCAAATGTCTCATCTATCATCCAAAACTTTTCCACCATTAATCAAAGAGACCCCACCCATTAGTAGAGTCTCGTTTGTTGCAAATATTAGGATAATATTGGCATTATTCTAAAAATAAAAGGCCATAATGCCCCCCAAAGTAAAAAACACCTTTACTTACCGATTTTTCATCTTCTACAATAAAAGTAAAAAAAAAAAAAGAAACCCTCTTTTAATACCTTTCTTCCCCGACGAGTTGCAACGGTGAAAAGACTACAGTGTGCTACCGTTTTTGTTCAGCAACGACTATAGTCAACCAACGAAGAAGCCATTAGATATTTTTGCAGTTTTCGTTCACCAATGATGGATGCTGCTGCTCTGTAGAAAGGAGAAGAAATCCGCATAGTCTATGCTTTCTTCTCTGACGAGGTAGCAAGGAAGCCCTAGATATTTTGGGATAACGATTAGACATCAAACGACGATCGAAAACCCCCTATTAGAGAGATTTGAAGCTGCAAAGTTGGTGTTGTTTGTATTGCAGACGAATAAATGGATCGAATCCTCTCACGTTGAGGTATTAACATGAGAAAATCAAGCGGTCGCTCATAAAGTCTTTTGTATAACAATTACACCAAATCAACAGACCCATTTTGAGAAGAAACTCAAAAACAGAATTCAAATCCCTCAACTTGAAATTGCAGAGCCGCTCTCTACTCTCTCTCTCTCTCTCTAGTCTCTTTGCAAGTCACAACGCGATCTCATTTGAGCAGCCGTGACTTTCGGTCTGTTCAAGAGGAATCTTCGATATCCTTAAAATTCTGATATATTGGGAAGTCGAAAGGGACACCAACCTGCTTAACAGATTCGACATCTCTGGCCCAATTCCAACGAGTGGCCCTGATTGTTTCAGTGGAGGACGATAAAGCTCAAACAGGGGATGAAAGAAGCCTCAGTGAAGAAGGGTTTTCAATCAAGGCAGTTGATATCTGCTCCCCTTGACGACCCCATAGAACCCGTCTGAGGATTTGCGACGCCATGGCCCACTACATATAAACTTCCTTTCTTGGTCTGCAAGTTTGGAAGTGAGCAAATCCTTTCAATTTTCACTCCCATTACACACCGTTATTGTACGATCGAAGTGTTCGTAGTTCTCTATGTCTTCATGGAATCAAGAGAGGCAGCAAACTCTTTGCACTCCCTGCTCTCTTCAATCTACTTACTACTAACCACCTTCGCTTTCTTCCTTTTCTGCAATTCTTCTCTTTATCTAGTAATCGATTATCTCTTTCGTTTTCGATCATCGTCTTTTTTTATGCTCTGTTCTTAATTAATTTGAATGAATAACTTGAAAAGAAGAAGAGAGTAAAATTAATTTTATAGAATTTTGAACCGTTTCTTGATCACATTACGAGGATTTTATCGGAAACCTATAGTCACGTCACTGAATATCATTCCGAGGAAATACTGACCGGACTTTCGATGTTGCCGATGGGATACCGGAGATTTGAAGTTGCAAAGTCGCCCAAACCTAGCATAGCGACGATGGAGATATGATATTAGGGTTCCTGAACCAAATAACAATAGAGAAGAAAAGAAAAAATTTCAAGAAAGAAATAAAAAAAGAAAGGGGCAAATTAGTAACTTTATCTCATTTTAATGTTTTAAAGTTTCAAATAGAAAGGGTATGAATGTCTACTTACATGTTCAATCAAGTATATCAGTTAAATGGGGTTGATTAGAGTTTCTGGAAACCATTGGATAGTAAATCGAATTTGACATAGTTTTTGGGGGTTAGACGAAATTTTTTCTAAAAAATATAACAAATTAAAGAGTTAAATTATATTTTATTTTTTTAAAATAAATTATTTGAATTCAAAATTTGTAATATAAAATTAAATACGATTAAGGAATTTATTTAGATTTTTTTAATATATATATATATATAATAAGAGTAATAACTTTAAAAAAAAAAAAAATCAGCTACCCCCAATAATAGTTCCAAACATCACCTACCACCCATACCTTTCAAAAAACATCAACTACCACCCAAACGTTTATCACCGTTAATCAAATAGATCAACTCCGTTAAAAGACTTCCGTTAGATGATGATGTCAGCTCAAATCAATTTATTGATGGACAATACTGCCTTTAGTATAAGGGTAAAAGACCATTTTACCTTACACTTTATTACCCTCACCCTAAATCTAAAAAACATTGACCAGGAATAAAGAAGAAGAGGGGAGAGTCCCCGACAGCCATTCTCCTTCCACGGCGATTCCAAATTCGTTGTTAAAATCAAACAGAATGAAAGGTTTTTCTGGTTTCAACATCAACATTTATTTACATTAAATTCGATTTATCTATCTCATTTACAAGAATTAAAAAAATATATATATATATGTTCATCCTTTCTTCTCAGATGGATATAGTGTTGAGATCGATCATTGGTTTCTTCGGAAGAATTGGAACAATCAAATTGCAAAGAGGGCATCTACTGGTTTCTTCCATTTATGAATCGAGTTTTGCTAAGGGTGAGAATAATTTTCCGTTTCTAAATCGGTTCTGCAAGTTTGGTGGCCATGAGCAACAGGGAGATGATGAGTTTCTGGGTTCGGTTAAAATGGTGGCTTGGGGTTGTAATGGTTCTAACAAGGTGAGAGATGGTTGTAGGTCAGATTAAATTATTGGTTGAGGAGAGCAACTAGTTGTGGTGGAGTGTGATAGGATTTCTAGGGTGCTGCGATGAGGATGGCGATAGTAGTTTTAGCAGGTTGCTTGGCGTTTGGTGATGCAGATAAGTTGGCGCTGGTCGGTAATGGGAAAGAAGGTGGTTCTCCACTATTTTTAGATACGCTCAGTCCACAAATTTCCCTAGCCCAACATGCCTGAGTCGACTAATCACAAGACAAGGTCTCAACCATGTGCAGTCCATCATCCAATGCCTCCGCGACGAGCAGCAGCTCCATCGCCTCGATTCCAACTCAGATAGAAGATTTGAAATTAGTTGTGAAGACAACAAACGAAAACTACGAAACCATGCTTTAGGAGTCAAAACAAGATATTGATCTTCTTGATTACTGCAATCACGAAGTCAAGAACTCAAAGGCTAAATGGGAACAAAGGTTTTGCAGGTTCAAGAGATGCTAGTGAAATCAACTTTAGGGTTATCCATGTGGTTGCTCAAGTAGTTCCCCATCGTCGGAGAGAAAATCCAATTCACCATTTCTGTCAGACAATGGGGCCATCGGCAGAGAGAAAATAAAAAATTTCTCTCGTCTTCTTCTCTGCTTTCTCCGGCCAGACCCCATGGTTTAGATGCCCTGAATGGGATGGCTATACAAAAGGGGAGAACAATGAGAGAAGAAAAGAGGAAAGGAAAGAGAAGGGTTATATTAGTAATTTTACTAGTTTTTAAAAAATTTCAATTAAAAACAGAAAGGGTAAAAATATCTAACGTTGATTTCTGTCTCATCTGTCAATTACTTAGTTGTAGTTGATTTTTTTGAAAGGTATGGGTAGTAGGTGATGTTTTGAAACTATTTTGGGGGGTAACTGATTTATTTTCTAACTTTAAATTATTTTTACTTCCTTTCATTTTCCTTTCCTTATAACCAATTTGATCCTAGAGGTTATACAAACCTTTGGAGCACTCTAAGGCTTTGCTTGTTTCAATGTAAAATATTTTATAAAAAAATTTATTTGGAAGTAAAATTTAATTTACTTTTCAAATACTAAAGATTTAGATGTAAAATAAAAATAAATTAATAATTAAATATGAAATGATTTAGAATTAATTATATAATCATGTAATAACTGAATAAAATTTCATTTTTAAATTTAAAAATTTCACTCCTTTTTCCTTAAATTCCCCTTACAACCCATCATAGCCTTAAATAATTTTATATTAGGTTTCAATAGATCCCTATAATATTTTGTAGTAAAACAGAAGAAGCAAGAAATGCATAATTTGAATACTATCTATTCACTAGGTCCCACTTCTTTTCATTGGGTCGACCATTCGCCGGAGAAGCCATAAGCTTGGAAGAGCCACCACTATGGAAAGGATTTTTTGCAAATTACTATGAAACAATTAAGAATCGAATGATAATCGATTTTGGTTTGACCATTTAAAACCGATGATTAATCCTCTAATATATTTATGGTAACTCAACTGGTTTAAACCCATAGTTACTAATGGATACGGATGTGATCGGACCCCCTAACCAGATGCAGATACCCCTAAAAGGATATGGATGCAAATTATTGTAAACCCCTCCTCCTTCCTCGACGAATACAAGTTACTTTCAATCCATGTGTTTTAGCTGTCTTAGTTTCATGATTCTTTTTTTTTTTTTTTTCAAATAATTAGCTACTTAATTTTTTGTACTATTAATTGGATATCTAATGAAATCAAATAGATAATGTTCTAGATTATCGGAATTTGAATTCAGAAATCAATTAACCAACCAACCAAGAAGGGGATACCGGACGGAATTATCCTAATTTGTTTGTCCCGTAGGAGTACACGCCAACGTCACGTGGAACTGACCTTCGATGGATAAAAAATCCTATCTTGTTGTCAGTCCCTCCAGCCATAATCCAGCAAATAAAGTTCACTCGTCGAACATACCAATGTATTGGAATACCCGCTGAGTAACTCCAGTGACAGGAGATGATCCAAACCCTCTTGTAGACTAATCGTGTCAACTACAATCGCATGATTGGCATTCACCCGGCACACATATACCGACACGGGTGAATGTCAATCGTGATCCAACGATTGAAAATTCACCCGGTGCATATATCCATATATTGGAAGACGCGTTAAGTGATTACAGCTACTGTATCACGACGGAAGGACTCCAACGATAAGAGATTTTCCAGCCTGTTGCATCAGCCGTGATCATCCAATTGGCATTCACCCGACATACACATACCAATACGAGTCAAGACTAGCCGTGCGATCATCCAACATCAGAAGAGGATTTGGATCCATACTTCCATGCTTCTCGAACCCTCAAAAGACGAAAACGGTAGTAACACAGTGAGACACGTGGAGGCGCCTGGGCCCATCTGTGCATCATCAGCTCAACTGCAGCGATTCCCGCGTCGTTCATTTGTATATGTCAGCTACACGACCGTCTAGGTATTATAATATTTCATTATTGACTATTTTAACCATGATGATTCACAATAATTGCCCCTAACTTCATTTTTACTCCATTAAAGTACTGCATATAACCTTACCTTCTCTCTCATCTCTTCTCAGTAACTCTCGTCTGATATTCTGTCCGGACCGCTTTTTTCTTGTTGCTTTCGTTCGTAGTTGTGAAGAACTCATTTCTTCTCGTAACCGTCCTCTTCATCACCACGAAGAGCTCTTCTGTCACTGAATTTTGAAGCTATCAAACCGGTTTCCAAAGCAGAAATAAAATCATGTCTTCCCCAAGCAAACGCCGAGAGATGGACTTGATGAAGCTGTAGATTCTTCAATTATTGTTTCTTTTTATTTCCCTTTAAAATTTCCTCAATTTTTTTAGATGATTTTTAATTTATTTTTGCTTATTGTCTTCAACTTAGGATGATGAGCGATTACAAGGTGGAGATGATCAACGATGGCATGCAAGAGTTTTATGTAGATTTTCATGGACCGAATGATAGTATATCTTCACTTCCCATATCCCTTTTTTTTTTTTCTTTTTTTCTTTTTTTTTTTCTGGATTTTTTTCTTCTGAAAGTAAAAAAAAATTGGTCGTTTTCTTTTTAGATTTCATCATTAGATGTTCTATCATTGATTCTGTTCAGAAGACAATGTTTGGCGACCACAAATCTGTTTTATTCGTTCCCTTGATTTTTTTTACCTTTAATGTTTCTATTTCCCTTTAGTACTGTTTGATGTTGGAATTTAATTTTGTATTGTTTGATTCAATCTTTTTGACATCAAAATATTGAAAAATCTTCTTCTTTACTGTTATGAAGAAGAAAGTTCAAGCTTTTTTTGAGGTTCCTTTGTTCTCCACACATATCAGTTTACAAAGGAAATCTAGAACCGCTTTGTTTTCACTGTTAGCTGCTTCATTTCTCCCTATTATCTTGCTATCACATTACTACCGCAATCGCTTCCTGCTTCTACTTGTACATTGCAAAATAGAAATTTTAGTTCCAAATAGAAGGGGATTTTTTTGTGGCGTCATTATTTTTATTTTTAACTGGTTCATGATAGGTCCATACCATGGAGGTGTGTGGAGGATTAGGGTGGAGTTACCAGATGCTTATCCTTATAAGTCGCCGTCAATTGGTTTCGTTAATAAGATATACCACCCAAATGTTGATGAAATGTGAGTTACTGGTTATACATATTCCAAGTTTTCCTCGGCCCCTAACGAGTGGCTTTTTCGTATGATCATTAAGTACTACTGGGTAGCTTAAGAAATGTGTTAATTTAAAGTTCACAGGTTTTCCTACAACTGATTATCTTGATGAGTTTGAAATTTCAGGTCGGGCTCAGTTTGCTTGGACGTAATCAATCAGACCTGGAGCCCCATGTTTGGTAATTTAGCTTATTGCACTGTTCTAATTCAATATTCCCTTCGCAATACTGTCAGCTTTTATAATGTTACAAAGTGAACTTTGAACTCATGCTGCTTTTCAGCTTTATTGTTTTGTAAAATTGTTTTCGAATGCTGACTTCCATGTTTCACAGATCTGGTGAATGTGTTTGAAGTGTTCCTTCCACAACTTCTATTGTACCCCAACCCATCAGACCCATTGAATGGAGAGGCTGCTGCTCTGATGATGCGTGATCGAACTTCTTATGACCAAAGAGTGAAAGGTACCAAATCCTTCTGAAAGTTCATTTCTGCTGCTTATGTATACTGCTACGTTTCTGTGAACTGGATGAGACATTAAATATCCTTTGTTTGCTGGAATCTGTACAGAATTGTCCACCCTTACCTCTTTACTCATCTTAAAGATAATTTATTTATAGATATTAGTTCTAATTTGCATTCCTTTATAATATGATGTTGGTGGACTTAATGTTTTTACTCATTCTGCAATGAGGGAATTTGATTACATTTTTCTTTTCTCTTAATTGTGAATGTGTGGCTTTTCCACCAAGAATAGCAAAATCTGAATAATGCCTAGTTCTGTAAGATTTGATTCAGATCCATGTTTTGCTATATAATGGAGAACATCTGGTCATTTAGGATCATTACAAAGATTAGTTCTGCATAAGACCAGATTAGTCATTGGCTGTCCTGAACATGAGAGGCTGGGACTGTAAACCCGCTGTGTCATCTGTGCTTAGTTCTTCATCTGTTCTTATGTTCCTAGATAGTTATCCTTCCTCCATTGTCTTCTGTAGATTTTTTTTTTTGTGATTATTTTCTTACGGAAACTATAAGCTTACTCTAGGCCCCGTGTCTAAGGATATTATCTAATTCTTACGCTGTCCTTATTAAATTACATGCTTGTTTATTAAAGTATTGCTAAATTATCCCTTCTTTGTTTGACTTCCGTTCACTCCCTGTTAATTGTGGTTGTGCACTGCAATCTCATTGGATGTCCACTGGCTATCTATATTTCATGAGTAAAATAGGGGCCAACTTCATCTTGCTATAACAGTTTTTGATGTGATATAATTTACTGTATAACCACTGAACTACTGACTGGGTTATTCCACTTCAGTATGTTTGAGATATTTAATTGACCTGACTTTGGTTATTTGGATTAAATGTGAGAACATACACCAGATGCATTCCAGGTATAGGTGTCAAAGAACTTGCATATTTTAATATCATTCTCTTAGCTGTGGATGTATAAATCTTGTAAATTCAACAAGAGATGATTTTCTATCATTTTTGCAACAATATCTTCCAAAAGTTCCTATTAGAGTTTCTGGCGGGGATATGGTTTGATGGGAGTTCATATGTAGTACTTGAATCTCTTTGTAATATTAGTGAGTTAACTCTTCTGAGGGTTTCTCTTCACTCAGCTATCCTGTCTAGCAATCTTGCCTGCCCTGAAGAGACCGTGCGTCTAGACCTTGGAGTGTAGTAAATTCTATGAAGCTTGCATCATCTGTCAATTTCAAGTTGAGGAGTTTTACCCTTGGTGGCAGGATGAGCAATAATAACAATAATATCATAAACAAAGTGGAATTGTAGAATGTTACATAGCTAGATTACTAGTAAAATGGAAGAAAAAATAGTTTTGGTGGTAAAGCTGATGTTTATGTTGCCATTTACTTTGTACTTATGAGTCTAACTTAATCTATAATGGGAAGAAAGCTGCACTAACTGGACTCAGTATCAGCCAGTATTACCAATTTGAGGCAACGTAAATGGTATGAACATCAAGTTTTGGATATGATTGACTAGTGGAAAGTTGCAGGCCTCAGGTGTGTTAAGTTTCCATCTCAAAAGTTCGAACTAGTAAGTGGAGGGACTCTCACATATATAAGGCACACAAGGTTCTAGTCTATAAGGAATGTGGGACTATTCCCAAAACTCCCCCTCATGTGTTGCCCCTCTTCTGGGTGGTAGTACATGTGGCATGTGATCCCTCTTTTTGGGTGACTGTACGGAGTGAACTTGGAGCTCTGATACCATGTTAAGTTTTCATCTCAAAAGTTCAAACTAGTAAATGGAGGAATTCTCACATATATAAGACACCCAAGGTTCTAGTTTCTAAGCAATGTGGGACTATTCCCAACAAGGTGCAATCCCTATTTGACAGATTGGGTTGGATTAAGGATGGTTTATGTAGTAGAGGAATACCATGGAGTTTTTGGTTAATTTCTCATGTCTTGTTCATGTCCATACATCAGCTTTGAAGCAAGAACAAATAAACTAAGACAAATGAAACTCTCACTTCACCAACTTTCATTCTCACCAGAAATTTCTATTAGAAAGGCTTACCTGGATGTAAAAATAACTATTCTCAGCCTTGATTAATCTAGCGTAACCCATCCATTATGACAAATTTCCTACTGTATTTTGTTTTGCTCTCTCTACTTTCTATATAGGGAACAGAGTTTAATCCTATTCTGTAACTTGTTTGTTTTACTGAAAGTCAGAGTCTAATGGTTCTGATATGTAAATAATTCCAATATGGCTTTTATCTCCTAAACTCCTTTGATCTGCCAGCAATCTTAGTTCTTCCCTTTGTTTCTTTGGGGGGAAGGGACCAAAACAGTTAGAGGAGGTATTTATTTGCGTAACTGAAGTGTTATTGGAAGTTTCAAATCAATTTCTTTTCTTTTCGTTGCTTCATTCCCTTAGAGAACCAAAAAATCCTGGTGGTCGAAAGGTCCCTTATCTAAAGGTGGAGATCTTATTAGTTGGGGGCTTCTGGTATGAAAGTATATGATAACACCTGTAACGTCTGACATGAAGACTATTCAGAAACAATGCTACATTAGAATTGCACTTATGTAGAGATCAGAGGGCAAACCAACTGGCCAGCTTCATTTCATTCCCCATTTTACGGGACGCATTTACTAATATATGTATATACTGAGACTATTGACTATTGTTGTCTACTGCTTCAGAGTCTGTAGGAACAGGGGTTTTATGCAATGCGGGGATGCTGACATGGCAAAACCAGACCTGCCATCTAATTGGTTACACTCTGTTATTAATGTCATTGTCTGCCATATGGAAAGAAGGTGGCGTGGCAGAACATGTGAACCATTTTGGGCTTCCATATCAGTTTACTTATAGGTGGTCAATGTATAAACAGACTCTGAACCTGTTTCCCGAGATGGGAAAGCTTGTTTTAGAACTACAAATATAAGTATGTATCATGTAAAATGGTAACAGGCCTGTGTTCATATTATTCCTCTCGATCCTGTTTTATTTAATCTATGGGCTGTGTGGTGCATTGATATCATATTTTTTTGTTAGTTTACTGTTGCTCATTCACATTTATGGTACAGAATATTGTGAGAAGTATGCCAAACCTGAAGATATTGGAGCCAAGGAGGAGGAAAAATCCAGCGATGAAGAGCTCAGTGAAGATGAATATGACTCCAGTGATGAGGCAGTAGCTGGCCATGCTGATCCATAGTGCATAGCTGCATACAGAAATGCTCCCCATTTAACTATCTGTATTTGTACATTGACATTATAGCTCCAGGTAAAATTAAGCCCAAGGCCGCTAGTTTTATTAATTTTGGGAGGAAAGGGTTCAGGTGGTTCTGTTTATTTGTGTTCATGGTCACTGTACATAAACTCAAGCTTCATGTTGTAATCCTTCGTTGTTGGTTCGTTGACGACTGTGGCTTGTGGTGATCAAATGTTAAAATGGATGTGTCATCAACCATGCATCCACACCATGGATTTAGTTGGGATCGGTATCTGATCTGTATTGGATGATTCGGATTGATACAGAACCAGTGATAGAGTGACACATGGCTGATACTCGGGCTGTTTGATGTGTTACAAGGCTGTCTTTATTGAGGGGTTAATTTCAAACCGAACTGCTAAACCGGAAATGATAAACCAATTTTCATTTGGTTCGATTTTAATTTCATTATTAAAACAAAAGTAATCGATTTGATTTTGATTTTGAATCGATTAATGGCTTAAAACCAGTTTAAACTGATAAACCATTAAATCAAATAAAATTGATTACTTACCAAATAATTGAACCAATAAACTGAATAAAATCGATTAAACCGAAAAACTGAACCAATTAATCAGTGTAGATATATCGGAGCCCGTCTCCGTTTTCTAGAGTCAATCACCTCTCCTTTGTCACAGGCAAGAGATCATCCAGGTTTTCCTTTTTCCTTCCTAGGGTTTTTGGATCTTGTTTTTAGGGTCTGGAATTGGGCATACTCCAATTTGCTAATCAATTGCATTGCCATTTTCTATCACCCAATCTTCCACAGTAATCGAGCTTCGTCTCTGTCGAAAGGGAGCAGACTGATTATGAAGAAGTGCTTCAGGATTGCTCACCTTTTGAATCAAAGGATCTGAGGTTCTGTCACCTGCATCTGTTACTCCTGGGATGGACTGGGTTGCAAGTAATGGGTGGTGGCTGAAGATAAAAATAGAGAGGAGACATTTTTTAAAGTAGGGTGAAAAATACCCATCTAAAAACGGCTCTAAAGAACTCAAATTGTAAGAATAAATATACCGATCTAAAATACACATCATAGCCGTTGAGTAAAATCAGCATCCCTGGTTAGGTATTTAGTTTACATGGGCCAGAGAGCGATGCCATGCAGCAAGGCATGCAAGTGATGACATTTCCACAACTCCCAAACCGTATATATAGCCCTAAATTGAAAATATATTTTGAAAGTGTTCCAATGAGAGTTAGGAGGCAACAAAGGACACAAGAAGAACTACAGTTGTATTAACATTATAACCCATTTTCACTTGTACAGGTCAGACGGGCCCACTAACTTACACCTGAAATGAATAAGCAAGATCTTTTAATAGTATGTACACTCTTGTTTAAGTCACAAATGGCTTGGCCTCCTTTTACCAGTATCTGTTCTCATTCTCTTTACAGGCTTTGCCCAACCCAAAGCACCACCACCACCACCACCACCACCAACGGCATTTGCCTGTTGAGTTGGCTGATGGGGCCACCCATGCTGAGCTGCTGACTGATGACTTACCTTCATATCCTTTGGTGGCATAATGGAGCCCGGACCTGGGCCAGGACCAGGTGTTCGGATACCACGCCCTACGCTGGGAGGAGAGACAGGGCTGTTAGTCTTTGACTTTAGGGAGCCCTTATCCCTGTCTTTCCTCCTCTTCTTGCAGATGACTAGCTCACCAGGATGAGTAAGCATCGGTGACTCATCCAGTTGACCCTGCTCTCGGCTGCTACTGCTTCCCAGCCTTGATTCCTTCTGAAACTTGGATATATGGACTCGGGTCTTCGTATCATCCTCAACTAAGGCAGGACCACGTGACAATGACCTCGGGGAAGGACTGAGTTCAGGCTCCACATCATTGATCAGCTTGTGTCGTTTGCTTTGGCCAATGGGACCTTGTTTTGAGTATGGCACAGAAGTTGTTCCCTGGCCAGAGAACAAGACTGCATTTCTAGCTTCTCTAAGATCTGCATCAGGGAATGCGATCCTCAAGATCTCAAAGAACATTTCTTGCACTTTCCTTGCTTCAGATCTCACCTGACAACAATGAAATTAAACGGTTCTTGAGCTTTTTTACCCCTTTTTTTTTGGGTGAAGAGATTTTTTACTTTTGACTTACTAAAGATAAAGGTGTAGCAAATACCATAAAAGGACACTTATGGACATCAAATCAACGAAGGAACACTGCATTTTATTAGACGAAAAAATCGGAGTCTTGGGAAGTTTAATGAGATCATATAAAAATAGAGTGTTCTTGTGGTTCAAGAAAACAAAGATGTTCAGTTTTTTTAATGCATTATGGTCAGTGCAATGGGAGAAAGTCATTTTCATGCAAGAGTTTATTAAAGCCAAAGGAAATACACAGTTAGGACTCATACCTCATGAGAGAAACCCATATACTGAATCAAGTTTTTCAACATGGACTGCATGTCTGCAACAAACTCCATCACCCCACTATACTCGAATCTGTCCACACGCTGATCAATCCTCCTCAGATCCAAAAGGTTACTCCCTGCCATACTGCTCAAGTAATTTGAACCCTCATTCCTCTTCCAAAAGTCGGTTAACAGAGGTACAATTTGATGACCATCTTTATCTATTCTTCTCTGAAGCTTGTTTATTACATTCTTGAACTGCAGAAAAAATTAAATTAAATTAAATTAGATCCCAGTTTTTGTGCATGTCCGTGTACATATACGACCACACATGTCAGCCCTCTGTCCAATAGGAAGGGCAGAAATGGTATTGGACATCCTTCCCTCTCCCCCATCCAACGGCTGAAGCACAAGCACATACACTGTACCTAGTACTTACACAACCGTGCATAAAAACTTGCTCCATTAAATTTTAGAAGTAATGAAAAATAGACATGGAGAAAAAACATGTCACATGACTCCGCACATCAGATCCACCCCGCCAGTCCCTGAAACCAGGACCAGACTAGCAGCCTGGACTTGACAAAACTAAAGCCACCACCTTTTTGGGCCAGCAGATGCAACCTGCCAGTTGGCAGAAAGTTTTGGAAAGAACTGATTTTGATGGAAGTCTTAGTTCATTCCAGGAGTCGGCCATGTGAGGGAAAGGTTGCCAATATTTAGGTCACCACAACTTCGAAGAGTGCAGTGAGTAAAGAAGGAAAGGGGCAAGGGACAAGGACTCCCCCAACTTGACCAATAAATAAATAGATAATATATCAATCTCAAAGTGAGATTTAAAATGGATTTGCTTGGATTCCCAAGGCCTGCCCCTCTCAGTATTTGCAAGAAATATTTACATTCAGTTTGATATATTTGCCTTCAGATCATGCCATACTGTTAGTTAAACCAAGTATGCCAGATCAAGGGCATTCACGGCACTGGAAGAATAGAATATTGAACCAAAATAAGTAAAAACGGTTGAAAAAAATATACAAGCATTTCTATAAACTCTATGAGGAAATTAAATTAGGAAAAAGAATAAAAGAACATCATACACGAATGATGGCACAGTAAAAGAATTTTCTGAGTAAGATTCAACTAAAAACAAAGTTACATATCTTTTCTTCTAATCAAATTATAAACGTGTCTTTAATATCAACTACGGTGCTTATGCTATTCAGAAGCAGCAAACCTATAGGACCACAAAACCTACACATCTCAACAATCCTGCCATCTACATCCTCCCACTCTTTCTTCTTACCAAAAGTTGATGCTTTCATCTTCCAGTAAACCATTGCTTCACTGAAAGATGGAATGACAAATGCTATCTGACAACCCAATACAAATAGCCAATATCCTCCTTTCCTAAGACAGGAGAAGGAGATGCTGGTCTTGATAATATGATGCAATGGTGTCAGCCTCCTACAATTGGGTAAGAACTATCCAATTGTCTCAACTTATCATGTCAACAGAATCATTCCTCAACAACTCGTCTGGTAAAAACAGCAGCAGCCAGGAAAACGATAACATTTTCCAAGCCTGAACTAGGGTTTACTTCCGGGAAATGTAACTCAATTAGATATAAATCCTCCATAGCCAACCAGGCAACCGCAGAAAGAATAAGATAAGAAAACCTAGTTAATAGAAAAAAAAAATTATTATAGTAAAAAACAAAGTATAGCTTCTGAAAACTTACTCTTGAAGAGCTAGAACACCCACGAGCTCCAGTAGAAAATCAATGATCATCTTACCATACAAAATTCATAAAACCTAGTGAATAGCAGAAATATGTAACACCACCAGGCTCAGTTATATTTGGACCATGATTTAAAACTAAAACAGTACAGTTCACTTGAAAAAGAGCTACCAGCAACATCCCAGAAATATGCATCAAGCAACAGAAGCATGTCAATGGACCTAATAATACTCCCTTAGCAAACAAAATGTGGTCCAATTCCTCACAATCAATGCATGACAATATTTAAAAACCCAGCGACAAAGAACCCTACCCAAGCCTTCTTGTGGCCAAGGGTTCTCGTAGTTAAAATCAAGATGACATTCACTGGTTTTGATGATAAAGTGTAGTTCATTATTGAAGCAACCTTCATGGTTTCTTTCTGTAACCAAATAACTATACATTGTAGGAAATGTTTGGATTGCCAGGTCAGATTAGGAGAGGAGAAAGTCAATCGTTCATTGAAGAGGCCACACCTGCCAGGTCAGATATGTCAAGAGAAAAAGAGAATTGTTCTTTAAAGAGGCCACAGAGCAACAAGCTTCTGGCTTCCTCTTTAAAAAACATAATTTTTCTACTAATGAGGTTCTAATCTCCTAACAGAATAATTCTTACCAGAGAACATGATCGCAGGGATAGGAATCATACGACTGAAACAGAGAAATCCCAGTAATTAGGGTTACACAAATCAGAATTGGTTAATATTTCTGTCAACAAATTATATTCTGCTTACATAAAAGGTCAGCAGAATTTCTTCACAATCTTTCCATTGGACTGACTTCTAGAAAAATCCTACTGCTATAAATAGTTCTAATAAACTGAATCAGAATGGAAGTAATTGATTTAATCAGAAAGCAATAACAGAACTTTAAATATAATGAACACGGGAATTATAGGAGCTAACAAAATGAAAGTTCACAGAATAGAATAGATCTTAGTAGGTGGTAACAAATCTGAAAATTAAGAGCAAGAACAGCTCAAACGCAGGGTGTAGAAGTAGCTTAAATCCGACCTGAATCTTTGTTAGCAGGATAGTTAGACGAATTGATAGAAGACTACAGGTTAAATCCACCTAAAACTCGGGCAAGGAATCCACCTAACCTCACCCAAAATCCACATATCAGTGAATCCACAGAGCTAATTTTCTTAAATCTGAACTTGTAAATCGCTAAATCGATGGGGACCTGAGGCTTTTTACATATAATAATTGATAATACAGATCAGAAAAGGAAAAATAAAACATAAACAAACCCTGACTCTATCTCTTCCAGTCAACCAGCCAAGGAAGAGCCCTAATCTGATAAAACAATCTTTAAATAATAAAACCAAACTAGAATTAAATAACCAAATCCAGCATAGCCAATGATAACAATAGCAATTTGAAAAAAGGTAAATAAGACTGTAAGAAGTTTTCCACTATTTGGACTGCGGAGATCCTCAAGTGATCAGGAATCTGAGGTCAGAAACTGGACAGAACTGGAAACCGCATGCTGTAATGACAGTCCAGTTCTGTCAGGGCTGTCATGGCTATCAGATCTTCTGGCAGGCTCTCCGGTCGACTTCTTCCCCAGGTTCGGCTGCTGGTACCTCGTGTCTGCATCAGCTAACAACCTTGTATCCCATTTGGACATGGCAGTTAACTGATATGTTTGATCTAACACTAAAACCTAAACCTAACCATGCATGGTAATAAAGTGTATCCTGGCATACATTAGACAGATGCAAATAACCAGACTAAACACACACACGGAAGACAAAAAGAGAGAGAGACCACCAACCTCACAAAGGTGTTTTAGATAGACAATATTTTGAACATCCTGTCCAACTAGTTCTGTCCCACCAGGTTATAACCAGGTCCAAATAAGAATATGCTTGATATTCAAATCTGGGCAAAAATAGCTTGTCCAAATCTAAAGTGGGTTAGGTCGGGTTGGTCCAGACCACGTTTGGTTATTTGAATTGTGTTGATCTGCTTTGTTTGAATCAGAAATATTAAGATATGCTAAATGATAATTTTCTACACCACAAATATTAGCTTAGTTAAGAGTATTAGGTTTTTGAGTTCAATCTTGATACTATGACAAAAAATATTTCTGCGTCTGCAATAAATAAGCATTAAACATGAATCATCTGGACAAACCAAGTGAGACACAACTCAGGTTGGAACAAGGTCAAGCACAGACATGGACAGATGCTGACTCTAACAAAACCAGGTCAAGGTTGGACAAATAGCAACAAAAAAAAGGTCACAGAATAGCAAGTTGTTGTACTCAGACCTTGAATTGTCCCCACATACCACCTAGTCTATGTAGTTATGAGAAACATGAATTCATCAGTGCTCCATCCAAGCTTTATGTAAAGGATGCAAGGAGATACTTCTAACAAAGATGCACTACCCCAGCTATTCTAAGGATGAACTAGCCCCAGCTATTTTTATTTAAATAGATTTTCTCACAATGTCATTAAAAAGAACTTTAGTTCACCGACAAACAAAAAATAGAAGTCCAGTACAAAGATTCATACCTTTCTTTGAGTGAGGTCAGATATTTTAGCACCAAAGCAAGCAGGCCCACTTGTGCTTATAGATTTACCATCCCAACTCTCTCTAGAGTGATCTGTGGCATCCTCTGAAGGCCCCACCATGCAATTCAATCTGCTGGGCTTCGTCACAGCATGCGGTTTTGAAGAATTTCCAACCCTCCTTGATGGTAAATTCCTCTTTTTCGAAACCGAATCGCTAGGATCTTGCCTCAGAGCAGCAGGCTCTCCACATGCTTCAACATCAGGATCAGTCCTTAATTGTGCTTCATGGTCATGGTCCACTTGAAATGTCAACTGAGATGAATTCCCACGCTGCACAAAAGGTTTTTCACTGCTAGACCTTTCTTCAACCCTTTCCGAAGTATGTCTAGGCCGAACACGAATACTTCGCTTCCGCTTTATTTTTGGTTGCAAAACCTGTTCATCTTCACCATCATCACGATCATGAGTCCAACTTCCAGATTGTTGAATATCCATATGGGAGTCACCGGACACAGCAATTTCTCCTTCCTCCAGCTCATCTGACTGCCAAATAGTGAACGGAAGGTAATTGAAAAGAACACATGAACCTAACAAACCCATAATACATCATCAACACATAACACATCATATGTATGAGGAAGAATGCATACCATTCTTTTTGAAAGAGAACCTGGCCGAGCATCCAAGGCCGACAGAGACCCAAACTTCTGGGAAGATATAGAGGGAGACACTATCTGAGTCAACCTTCGACTCTCTGAAGATGATCCCGATGAACCAGCTTCTTCAAATATGTGATTATTTCTGGTGCCTTCCAATGCACGAGGGTACTCATAATCACCATCACAAGCAGGCCCATCCTCTTCTGATTGGTCTTTATTAACCAGCAGTGTACCAACAGCACCACTAAATTCTTCTTCCTCGAACTCCCCAATTTCTCCTTCCTCTTCACGCAAGGAATATACATTCCTCTCTTCTGAACTTGCTTCAGAGAATTCCCCTTCATCATCTAACTCCCTGTAACTAGTGAATTTTTTGCCAGTTGATGAGCCCTTCGGTCGCCCCCTTTTCCTCTCTGTTTTAACAGTTGATAAATCTGAAACAATCTCACTGGATTCCACGCCCACACTGCCAGATAAAATGTTCTTTGAAGGCTTCTTAGATGAATTAGCAATTGCAGCATTTACTTCCTTGGTGCTGGCTCGAAGCCACTTAGGCACCTGGTCATACCTCGTCATCTCCTCAGCCCAATCCAGTTCCTCATCCATTTGGTCAAAAAGTTCAACTTCTTCTTCACTCCGAGCAATCATGCGATTAACCTTCTGCAAGGAGGGGACATCATGCACTGTTTCTTGATATCTCTCTTCATCGTGTAATAATGTCTCTAAAGTCACGCGTCTTTCTTCATGTGTTGTCCTCTGATCAAAACGACCAGCATTTATAACCTCATCTGCCATATCAATCTTATATTGCTGAATATTATTGCGTATAAGACTCTCAATGGTTCCCATATATCGATCTTTACCTGCAAGGTCATCCTCTGAGTCAACTGTACCTCCACTGCGTAATTCATCTTCTTTCTGATGGCTTGAGATTTTGTCAACAACTGCTTCCATATAGATGACTTTGACCTCTCTCTTCTGTCCAATACGATGGGCCCTAGCCACTGCTTGTTCCTCGTTTTTAGGATTCGGGTCAGGATCATATATGACAACTGTATCTGCAGACTGTAGATTTAGGCCTCGTCCAGCAGCACGGATACTAAGCAAAAAGATGAAACAATCAGAATTAGGGCTATTGAAGTCTACAATAGCTGATTCACGGTCTTCTAAACAGGTTGTCCCATCAATTCGCCTATAGACTAGCCGCCGCCATTGCAAGTACTCTTCCAATATATCAAGAAGCTTAGTCATGGTACTAAATAGCAATACCCGGTGTCCTGTTCTTTGAAGTTTTATCAGAATCCTGTCAAGGATCCAAAGTTTCCCACACGATCTAACAAGGAAGTCCTTGGAGAGGTCCTGGTAATATGGATAATTAAGCAAAGGATGATTGCAAGTTTTGCGAAGTTCCATGCATCTATTGTTCAGAGTCTTATACGTTTTTGCCTGATAATTTGGATTCTTTTGAACCCTCCGCAGCTCATCCTCAGGATCAACTCGAAGAGTGCCAGTGGACTTAATCCAATCATAAATGGCACCTTGAATAGCTGACATTCTACACCTCAAAACAATAGACACCTGTATTTTTTTTTTTTGGGGGGGGGGGGGGGGATTTTAGTTTCCAATTATGCGGAAGCATTTTTACCACCAAGAAATGTAGACATAATATACCTTGGGTGGGAGGGACCCTTCCACGTCTTCAACACGACGTCTGAGCATAAAAGGCTCCAGAATTTGATGAAGCCTGTGGATAATAATCACCTTCTTTTCAGTCTCAAGCCAGTCATCCTCGGCATCATGTGTAGGAACATCCTTCTGAAAAGGCTTTGAGAACCAATCATGGAATGCTTTACGATTATCAAACACTTCTGGAAGGAGCAAATTCAAAAGTGACCAAAGCTCCTTCAGATCATTCTGCAGAAGAAATCAGTCTATGTTCAGTTCAACTACAGGTGAAAAATCCAAATATTGATTGGAACACAACCAAGGAGTGTTAAGAATGACTTGTGGAAAATTATAGAACATTTTACTGTGGTAGTTTTTTACACCTTTCGCATTCACAGTGGATTTTAAGGAATATCAATCTTTTGAAGACAATATAATAATAAAAAAATAAACTAAAAATAAATAAATACAACCCTGGAAGAAGTAGAAAGAAAAGTCAAAATGGTGGCAATATATTCTACCTTAATCTCAATAGAGATCAAAATTCCATACAGCATAGAGTATTATTAAAGTGGAAAAGCATTTGAGTGCAAGATCCTTGTTTTTACTGCAAATCAGTAAAAAAATCCATGCAAAACATCTATATCTTTTCTTTTCTTTTTTTTCTAAAAAGAGTGTCCATATGTGATGCAGACCTCAAGCAGAAGGAAGAGAAAGAGGATTTATAGCTGTATGAAATCAGCCTTGCAGTTTTCTTAAAAAATGAACAAGGTTCTGGTTCAACTGAACTGAACCATTGGTTCAGTAGTTTGGGTCAATTTAAAATTAGTTAGCAGTTAAATCAGTTATTGGTGGTGATTCTAAGGTCACATCCCCTCCTTCCCACTACTCTTATTTTCTTTCTTTCCACTGAAATCAGGTCAGTTTCAGAACTTT
This sequence comes from Protea cynaroides, assembly GCA_028583415.1. Lineage (NCBI taxonomy): Eukaryota > Viridiplantae > Streptophyta > Magnoliopsida > Proteales > Proteaceae > Protea > Protea cynaroides. The sequence goes on along the minus strand of CM053275.1, from coordinate 94,509,309 downwards.
CTTTTGTGCTAGAGCATGCTTTAACTTACCTATTGTTTGCTGCTTGATTAATTCATTATCTGTTAGCCTTCTATTACTGATAATTAACAGCTTGAATTCTGTTTAATCTTCTTAAATTCTGATTTCATAAACTGCTTTTAAAAGTTCCATCTTACCCATTGATTTTAAGTTTCCTGGAATTTTTCAAAACTCGGTTTCCTGAACTGACGTTACAGATCTGACTATGGGAAGGTGTTCAGGATCTGCTAGTCTTTATTCCTTATTATTAGTACACTGACCCTTAAGTCTTGCCATCGATTTCTGCAAATCCTTTTTGAGCTATGATTTCAAAATCACAGCTATATTCCAACTTCTGATTTCAGAACCTCACTAAGGTATTATTCCTCAAACAATCCATTAAATCAGATCATTATAGAAGTTGGTTTGAACCATTGAAAAATCTTGCTATCGAATTCTGAGTATTCTTGAGAATTACAGTTTCCTACTCCAAGTGGGAAATCTTAAATATCTCCCAATCCAGCCATTGGATTCCTGGACTGATAATCAGTATGAATGGAACACTGGATCAGATTTTTGGCCTCATCTGAATTATTGACTTACTTAATCTCTTGTATCTGGTTTTAACCCCTTCATTGCGATTCTGATTTACTGCGAATTCTGATCCCCTAGCCTTTATGTGATTTAGAACCATTAGCATTTATCGTGGATGAATTTGATTGAATATAATTAGTTTATATATATTTTTTTTTAAAGTAAAATTGCAAAAATGACAAAAATTAGCCACTAGGCACAGCAAGCATTGATTGAGTGCACTACTTTCTTGGCTTACTGTGCCCACCTTTCTAAAGCTTAAGGTCCCTATGGCTGATGACTGTTTCTGGTCCAGAGCACAGTTAATGATTTTGCTAATTAAGGAAGAACCAAATAATACGAATAATTTGTCTGAATCCGAATTGTGCTCAAAGATTCCAAAAAAAAAAATCGCACTTTTTTTATGTTTGAGATTTATTCATCACATTTTGATTAGTTTTTTTACAAATGGTTTTAAAATCCGAAATAAATAATAAAAAATTTAACTAAAGGGAATCTCCCACTTGGGGAGATATTGGTCCGGCACCCTTCCCACTTACAATCCTGAGTAGGTGACCACCCCTATTCAAAAGATCGAACCCTTCTCTTGATTCAAGTCTCTCCAATGTGGGACCAAAGCCCCTCCTAATGTGAGGGACTCACCTCCATTTCCTACCCTAACACTCTCCCTTCTCTACCCATCCACTTCTTAGTTCTCCTTTCCACACGGCATCAAATGGACATATACTTCCACCATGTAATTAAAAATTTTAAAATTTTCAAATGAATTCTCTTGGAAGCTAATCACATTGTTAGGATGAAAGTGGGAATAAGGATGACAGCAGTAGGCATAAGCCGTTTACCTTTTGCTTCCTCCTATGGACGGTATTCTATGCCTTAGCAAGGCACCATTGAGTTCCTTCTCACCCGGTATCCAATAAACTCAACCTTAGGTTACTGTTACAAATTTGGTTCTTTTCCTTGCAGTTTGCCCTTGGTATACGAGTCTTACACTTCTATTATATATTATACAGTGATTTATATAACACAATCAATCCAATTTATTTCAATTTTTATATCAATTATATGTTGCACAAATAGGATATTGATTGATAATGTAAAATAGGTACAGCAAATATTAAAAATTAACATACAGATTCTTTGCCTGGGTTTTTTTATAGGAAGACAAATAATTCCTAAATAAATCCAAACCAGAATTTTACTTTTTAACCAAATATTTTACCTAATTCTTAAATCTACAACACAAATCATTCCGAATTGTATACCTTCCGAATAATTATTAAATCCAAATTTGTCAACTATGACCGTGAGTACCATTTTTTATGAAATAAAACATAAGAAATATTTAAAACTTTACAGCTCAATCATATTTATTTTGAACATAATAATTGCAAGATAAATATTGAGAAACGTTCCTGGTTTTTTGCTTGTTGAGGAAATCCAACATGCATTTGGTCAAAAGAATAATTCACCACATCCATTTCGAAAAGTGTATTTGATGAATGGTCAGAAATAAACGATGTAAGGGTGCATTAATGACAGAAATAACTTTTATTGCCCTGACATGAAATCTGAATATTCTATTCAAGCCTCATCGCTGTGCACACTGATGCAGTCCAAGGACCAGCCAGTAGTGGATCAGCCCAAGGATGTGTCAACATGGGCCCAACCCACACTGTTCACGTGAACACTGTTCACGCGGTACTGTTCACGTGAACACTGTTCACGCGGTACTGTTCACGTGAACAGTACCAACAGCAGATTTTCACTCTTTTTTATTTCTTTCCTAAAAATAGTGTTAGTTATTTGGAATTTTAATTGTTTGGAAACTAAAAACTTTCTTAAATTTAGTTTCCTAAAAGTGTTTAGAAACTTTCCTATTTTCAGATTTAGAAAGTTTTCTTTCCATTGTATTAAAACCTTCCTATGTTATAAGGAGGTTTAGTTTTAGTAGTTTTATCTCTTTCCTATTTTAATTGTAAGGATTCTCATTATAAATAAGAGGAGTAGAAGCTGGCTGGTGGTTAGATTTAGACCAGAAAAAAGAAGAGAGTTTAGCTCCTGATTTTCTGGTTGAGTCTCATAGGTTGTGAGACTCAACCGAAGTATTCTGTTTTATGGTTTTCTTGTCCTTCTGTTAATTCCTTCAAGTTCTTATTATTGCATACTGAATTGCGATACCATTAAGTGCTGATTTGATCAACAAAAGCTCGTGGGATTAAAGATTAAAAATCATATCGACCAGCTCTAACTAAACCAGTCCCGTTTTCAGATGATAGGTAGTTTTCAAAAAATCACATCTCTCTCATCTGTGATCGGATCATCTCCAACTTTGGATATGTCTTCAAGTACATCCTAAAGAGTATTTCCCATCAAGTTTCAAGTGATTTCAAGGGTTAGATTTCAAGATAAGTGGTTTTCTTCATTACTTTTCTCTGCAGATTTTGTATTGGACTGAATTAAGGTCCTGTAGCAAAGAGGGCTTATTAATTTGACTTGCTTTAAACCCTCTTTGCCATCAATTGGTATCAGAGCATGGCTGAGGAGAGTTCTAACTCTCCTAATCAGTCCAATAATCTCAATGACCTTGTTAATTTGGTTCTCCAACGATTGACCAAATTGGATGCCAAATTAGACAGTATGGATGGAAGAATAAGTAATTTGGAGGAACGGGATAATCCTAGGCCGGCCAGACTAGAAGCCCTTAGAAGAGAAATTCCCATAGCCAACCTAATGCCAAGGCGTGTTCCTAGGGCTCCCCAAAGAGTCCCTAGAGAAGAATACCAAGACCCAACCTATGAAGACTATGATGGCAATCAACCTATTCGGTATCAAACCCATAAGGTACGAATGGATCTTAAGGAGTTCCATGGAAGACAAGACCCCCAAGTTTTTCATGATTGGGTGAATGCCCTAGATGACTACTTTGATCGGTTTAGCCTACCCGAACCTAGAAAGCTGCAATTGGCCCGCTCTAAACTAGTGGGGGGTGCTCGTGATTGGTGGCGTAACTATGAATATAGTCTCATGAGGAGTCGTAGAGAACCCACTACTTGGGAGGAGATGAAGGAACAATTAAAAGAAAAGTATTTGCCTCGGTCTTTCCAAAGAAGGTTGCATGACCAGCTGAACAATCTTCGTCAAGGTAATATGAGTATGGAAGACTATGTATACCAATTTGATCAATTATGTGCACGGTCAGGTTCACGAGACAATGATGATCAAATGATATCTCGGTTTCGTTTGGGCTTGCGACCTGAGATTAGAGAAAAATTGGGTGTGGTTGATATTGTTAGTTTTAACGACTGTGTTGATAAAGCTTTCCAAGCCGAAGACCTTTTGAAGTCAACACTAAAGCCCACCTCCAGTTCTTATGAATTGAAGCACCCTACACCAAACAGTAAAGCCATAGGGACTACATCTCATGCTACTCCAACAACAGATAAAGGTAAAACTCCCATGGTAGCAGCTATGGATGTGCAATGCTATCACTGCAATGCATATGGTCACTTTGCTAGAGATTGTCCACAAAAATTAAAGGTAAACTCCTTAGTTGCTGCAATCGAGGCCAACCCAGATACACAGGTATGTGAACCGCAAAGTGATGACACTTCTGTTCCTAATACGGATGTCATGGATGATAGTGAGGATTCATATGGAATCCATATAATCACCAGTATGATCTTGATTGACTCAAAAGTAGATGTGGATAATTTTGATGCCTTTACTAAAGCTCTATGGATTGACAATAGTGACCACAGTTCTGATGAAGACAACGGTGTTATGGAGAAAATTGCGAAAGACAAAGAATTGAATAAGATCGTCCCCATGGATACCACGATTCCATTTGACTTTCCTCAAGATGTTGAGCATGTTGATTTCGTAATACCTTCTAAATATCTTGAAGAAAGTGGACCCAAAGTGATGGATTTTCTTCCAACGTCGCAAGCACAGTTTAAGTTTCAAGATCAACAGATGTTGCCTACCGACCCCTCTGTAGTCATTCTTCACCATTACAAAACTCGTGGACGAGTTCTTTTTAAGTGGGGGGGAGTTGATGCAGTCCAAGGACCAGCCAGTAGTGGATCAGCCCAAGGATGTGTCAACATGGGCCCAACCCACACTGTTCACGTGAACACTGTTCACGCGGTACTGTTCACGTGAACACTGTTCACGCGGTACTGTTCACGTGAACAGTACCAACAGCAGATTTTCACTCTTTTTTATTTCTTTCCTAAAAATAGTGTTAGTTATTTGGAATTTTAATTGTTTGGAAACTAAAAACTTTCTTAAATTTAGTTTCCTAAAAGTGTTTAGAAACTTTCCTATTTTCAGATTTAGAAAGTTTTCTTTCCATTGTATTAAAACCTTCCTATGTTATAAGGAGGTTTAGTTTTAGTAGTTTTATCTCTTTCCTATTTTAATTGTAAGGATTCTCATTATAAATAAGAGGAGTAGAAGCTGGCTGGTGGTTAGATTTAGACCAGAAAAAAGAAGAGAGTTTAGCTCCTGATTTTCTGGTTGAGTCTCATAGGTTGTGAGACTCAACCGAAGTATTCTGTTTTATGGTTTTCTTGTCCTTCTGTTAATTCCTTCAAGTTCTTATTATTGCATACTGAATTGCGATACCATTAAGTGCTGATTTGATCAACAAAAGCTCGTGGGATTAAAGATTAAAAATCATATCGACCAGCTCTAACTAAACCAGTCCCGTTTTCAGATGATAGGTAGTTTTCAAAAAATCACATCTCTCTCATCTGTGATCGGATCATCTCCAACTTTGGATATGTCTTCAAGTACATCCTAAAGAGTATTTCCCATCAAGTTTCAAGTGATTTCAAGGGTTAGATTTCAAGATAAGTGGTTTTCTTCATTACTTTTCTCTGCAGATTTTGTATTGGACTGAATTAAGGTCCTGTAGCAAAGAGGGCTTATTAATTTGACTTGCTTTAAACCCTCTTTGCCATCACACACCTTCCTACTCTCTAAAAGGGGGATGGTAAGCAAAGGATCTCGTTAGGTTTGTAAATACTCTGGAAAAATATCCTAGTGCAACTTACCCTTAAAAGCTGTTCCCTACTCTAATTGAATCTCCAAATCAATCTATGAAGCCACCACCAGCAAGTATTTTCCATTTTAAATAGTTACCCACAAGTTTGATGAATTGACTTTCCAAAACAACCAAGATGAAAGATGCCAAAAGCAAGTAGTAGATCTGTATATTTAAAAATGTTAGTAATGGGGCAAAAATGGAGGATGGAGGGCTCACTAATGTGGATCCCCCTCACAGTCCATATAAATCTTGAGATTTGGGGACCTTCTATGTCCATCAACCCATCTTGATTACCACAGTTTTTTTCCCCTTTTTCTTTTTTTTTTGGGGGGCAAGGAAGAGTCATAATAATTAGACAAAGTGAAAAGCAAACTAGTGGCTTTCAAATCAAGGATAAACTATCTCATATGAAATAAGGGGGTAATTGGCCTACCTGTAATGGTGTTCCTGTAAGGAGTAGACGCCTTTGGCAACGATACCTATCAAGATCACGTGCTAGAACTGACTCCCTATCTTTCATTCTTTGGGCCTCGTCAATTATGATATACTTCCAATCAATTTTTGATAATTTTGAGCGGTCATACATGATGAACTCATAAGTTGTAACAAGTACATTAAATTTCATCGCACAAACCTCCTACAGTAGAAGTATAAAAAAGATAAGAGTTAAGCAAATTATCATCAACTTCAACATCAGTGGAGGAAAGGGAAACATAAAATCGCCTCTTACTTGAGAAAATAACTTTGACCTTTGATCCTTGGCACCAACATAAAAAATGCATGACACAGATGGAAGCCAACTATGCAATTCACTCTGAAAATTTGGGGGAAAAAAAATGAAGAAAGCTGAAAGAAATAATACAAGAATAAAAAATATCTTTCCACTTCTTTATTTTTCTTTTTGGGCTGCTGTGAGGGGAAATCTGACCTTCCAATTAACCAAAACAGCATTTGGGACGATAATGAGATGTGGCCCATAGTTCCCCTTGAACTCCATCAAATAGGCAATTAATGCCATCACCTGTTTAAGTGGATAAGCCATCAATATTTCAACCATTACAGCAGTTTCTTCTGACAAATATTTTTACTCAAATATATATATATATATATATATATATATATATATATATATATATATATATATATATATATATATATATATATCAGTAAAGCAGTAAGGACACTGAACAAGCCTCTTAATTTCATGTGTAATAATAAATATACAATCTATACCTAATAGCAAATTTCAAGACTATTGATTTTCACATATCAGATTATTCAAACAGGAGGGGAAAACAATGATTACAAATTCTCAAACCAGAAATTAAAAGAAAATAACCTGGACAGTTTTCCCAAGACCCATCTCATCTGCCAAGATCCCATTTAATTTGTTGTTATACAAAGAAAGCATCCATTGCAAACCAACCTACAAAATGAATAAAACAACTAAATCATATTGCTTTTTGTGAAAGAAGAAATGGGTACAGAAGAACTGATAAAATAATCCCAAAATACAATGCAGCAACCCACAAGTTGATAGTCTCGTAAAGTCCCAGCACGTAACATCGAGGGCTGCCTCATGATCCTTTCGTTCACAGCATGTGCAAGATTGTAATACCTGTGGCATCAATCACAGCTTGTGGCAATTTAACACCTTGACATGGTAATAAAAATATCTAAATGACTAAAAGAGAGTACAAGAACAAGAGATTCTCAACTCCAACTAACTCATAAATGTAAATAAAAATCAGTAGTTACAATCTTGAATAACATAGACAGCAGAATCAAAATTGTCTAATTACGATCTTGCCAGACATGGCAACAAGACAAGATTACATGTTATTAACTGGAAGATATGGCCCTCCATAATGGAGGGGCAGGACAATATTCACATTCCATATTGGATACTTGGCTTGGACAGTTGGACATTTAGGGGTTAATTTAAACTAGTATCTTAAATAGCAAATAAATTTTTCTTTTTTTATAATCTTCTTGCCTAATTGCTTATTAGTAGTTTGATATTAGGCTTGCCAATGATTATTAAATCACATAGATGTCAAGAAGACAAAGATAACTTCACATTAGTTGAATATCATTATTTATTGCTTATTTATGGTGCACAATGCTTAAAAACCCTTGCTTTGCATGCAACATTGGCATATTCATGCATATCAAAGTGTATCTAGTCTCTTTCCAATACATCTCCTAGATGTTCCTTAAAATCAGCTTTCCGATAAGCTGCCCGATAAAGATTACTTGACAAGTTGATTATGGCCTGCTCTTGGGTAACAAATTGCTAATCCTGAATCAAGAGAATTCCCATGGAAAATTAGCTTGTGACAGGATCGCAGAACTAAGACAAACCAGATTAAGAGAAAACTGAATAAATCAATCAAAAGAAATCTAGTATGCATAAAAAATTCTGTAGGTTGCTCCAATCAGTCAACATAACATGTCTGCAAAAGATTTATCTAAATACGATAGATTTAGTGTTACGAAGCTTACTGGAGGTAGGAAAGCTAAAATTCTGCAGAATCAATGGAAACATTAAAAAAGAAAGTAGAAGAAATAAGATAAAAACAGAAGAGAGAGGAAAGATCACACCTATTATGGAAGATGAACAGAATTAAGAGATCAGATCTGGAATACCAATCCTGTATTCACAGCTTAACAACTCCAAAACACATTTTTTACTCCAACCATGCTTAATTGATGGGGGGTGCATTACATCAAGGTTCGGAATTTCGGTTTCAGACCTGGTTTCGGCCAGGGCCAAAACCAAAATTTCGGCCAAAATGGCCGAAATCTGGTTCTTTTTTTTTTTTTTTGGGTTCGAAATGTAATTTCGGGTGGGGAAAAAAGGCTTTTTAAGCCCAATTTTTTCCAGTGATATTTTTTTTAACCTTCTTCACATATCCATTGAATTATTTTTACTAAAAAAATCCTACATTTGGACCGAAACTGAAATTTGGGACCGAAATTAGGGATATTTATACCAAAAATTGGACCAAAACAGTGATTTCGACCGAAATTTGGACCGAAACCAAAATTTGGTACTTTCCCATTTCAATACCTGGTTTTGTTTTGGACCAGTGAAATTTCGAAACATTTCGGACCACGAAATTTCGGCTGAAATTTAGAACCATGCATTACATACATAAAAGGACTCCTAACCAATGATCGTAATTTCGGTTTCGTACCTGGTTTCGGCCTGGCCAGAAACAAATTTTCGGTGGTTTCGGCCAAAATTTCGATGAAACCCGGTAAAAAAAAGATGGATTCAAATGTGGTTTCAGCGGCCAAAAAACATGCTTTTTGAGTTCAATTTTTTTCTGTAATGAGTAACCAGGTTCGTCGATACATTAGAGATGAGATAGATAGAAAAGAAATTGTAATATAAAAAGTATTTAATACTTACTGATTTTGAGAGGCATGAAGCACAAACCAAACACTGGAATGTGGTCTATAAGGAGCATTGATGACTCGGACATCGGAGCCGGAGCTGGGACAGGCAACATCTAGGCCTCCCGCCGGGTGTTGAAAAGGTCGGGCATAATAATGTCCCTGAAGAATTGAAGAAGAGGGAGTAGCAGAAGAAGAAGAAGGTGATGTAATCCATGGAGGAGGATTAGGGTTAGGCCTGTTAAATCCCAAAGCGGCCCATGAAATTGCGCCAACCGAAGAGCCTCGAATCAATAAGGATTTCACCTCGAAGAGCGCAATCACCTAAAGCCGAACGAAATCTCCGGTCAAGAAGGATGTGTAAACCAGTGATCAAATTCTTACTCTCAATTCCGCTCGACATCAACACCTTGCCTCTTGCTGGCCTGTATTTTATTTACTTCTTCTGATGGTCCCCATCTCCATCTAACGCCGCTTCAGGGTAGCAACGGGAAGGACTCAATGAGGCTCCGAAGGAGCAGGCGGCCTGTACAACCTTCCCTGCTATTGGTAGTCTGCTCCCGACGGTTCCAAACCTTCTCGCGACACTCCTTCGGAGCCTCATTTACGATTCTTGGATCCGCCTACACAGAAGGGGAAACCTTATCGAAGTAGATTTCAAGAGGAAAGCTTAAGCTGGGTAAGCTAATAGCTCTTGGGATAAGGTTTGGGAATTGGTGTTGCAAGAACAAAGAAGGTTACAGGTTAGACTTTGAAGTTTGAACCACAAGAAAAAGCTTGTTTTATCATTTGGAAACCGTGAATCACATCTCAAGAATGTTTACCCACTGAATATCGAAGCTACCACTCATTTTGTGATTACAAATTTGAAGAAAACAAGAAGAATGAAGGGGAAGAATGAAGGTAAAGAAGAGATATTGAAGGAAACTAACCTGTTTCAACACCCTACTGCACTCTCGGTTGAGAAAGAGACGAAACCCAGTCAAAATAGACTGGTTTAGTTTAAAAGAAGCTTTCAAAATTCCTAATTTCAAATATGGTTCAACCAGTTTCGACCATATTCGGTCGAAACGAAATTTCGGACTGAAATTTGGTAATTACTGTACCAACATCAAGGATCGTTTCAGTACTGATAAAAACCGCAATATTTCAGCCGAAATCCAAAATTTTGGCCGAAATTCTAAAGTATGCTCCTAACGATTCACACACTAACTGAGAGTAAATAAACTCAAAACAGAACACTTAAAAGCTACCAAGTATCCTAATCTAACTCAAACACTTAAGACTCTAATTCCGAGTACTAACTTAAACCCAGCTTTATGGACTTATAAATTAGTCCCACTACAATAAAACCTAAGAAAATAAAAAGCATTCAACCTATTGATGGGTAAGGTTGTCATATTGCAACCTAGTGGTCATGGGTTCGAAACACGGAAACAGCCTCTCCATGTTGTGGGGGTAAGGCTGCATAGGCGCCCTTTTTTTTTCAGCCTATTGATGGGCTGCCACTAGCACCTTGTAGGACTTCCAAGCTTTCACATACGGGATTAATGTCTAATGCAACTGCATCCATCACCCGTGTTGGAAAAAAAAAAACTCGCCCTTGAAAGTGTAAAGTGCCAAACTTCTTATTCAACCTAAGGGAGAAAATATGTTGTACACATAATGGTCCTTTTTCATAAACAAACTTACGTGGTTGAACAAATTCAATAAGAACACTTTCCGCAAAATCAACCTCAAATTGGGGTTCCTCCTCAAGATGATGATTCAGCTTTGTTGCTCCTTCAATAATGGAGTCCTGCTCCTTGATTTCATCTTGTTGTTCAACAATGGCCGTTGGATTTTTATTATGACCAACAAGCGCTTCTTGTTTACTTTCTTTAGTACAAGCTACAACTTTTCCTTCTTGTTTTCACGGGATTCCATGGTTTCCTTGATAGAACCTTCACTTATAAGCTTAAATGCAGCAACGTTGGTGCCTTTCAATGGCTGTACTTTAAGAGAAACCTTAGGATTGTTTTCACGTACAATTTCTTTAGTACGTTCTTCCTTAATCTTTATTTCGTTCTTAGGCAACCTACAAAAACCAATTCGATGTTCTCTTCACGATCAAATCTACCTTCATGTTCTTCCAACCATCATTTACCCACTTTGATGATACACTTTGAATATGGAAATGCTTGATACCAAGCACCATCATGATACATAAAAGGAAGAGAAATTGTAATGAAGACACTACCATTGCCTTCATCAAGAAACTCATCAGTTTTAGCACACATATCCACCACATCTTGCGAAACAAAATTCTCACTTCACTTTCAATCTTATGAATAAAATAACAACTTTCCATCGGGCAAGCGAACTCTAGTCTTGCAAAACAAAGGTGTCCATGGCAAAGTTAGACTCTGATCCAAACGATGCAGTGCTAATTCCACACCAAAAGAATTCCCGTGGAGATTAACTGGCGACAAGGTCGCCAAGCAATAGCAAGGTTTAAAATCTTGATTTTTGGAGGTGTCTCGGCCTCCTGGAAACCGAGATCTCAATCTCGGTCTCGGTGAGAACACCACAAAAAAGGGTGTCTCGGGGCCTCCTGGAAACCGAGATCTTGATCTCGGCAAGATCACCACAAAAAAGGGTGTCTCGGTGGCCAAATGTTATTTTTTAGGCTTCATACTTCAAAGAAACCTTATTTTAGCATACATAAACACATTTAGAACATAAAATTGTAAAAATAATCACACTTTGTGGTTGTTTGGGTTTACACTCATGTTTTGGCAGTAAACGCTGAAGCCTATTGTAAACTTAAGCATTAAATTCCTTTTTTAATGCAAATAATTCAAAAAAATACCTACAACAACCGAAATCCAAATCTGAAACCATGAGCTCGTAGATCAGGCTCACGTGTCAAACATAAAAAAATCTCATCACATTCTACAAATTTTATTTTTTTCTCTCTCAGTCTCATGTAAAAATCTCATTTTTAGCAAAGAACCTTACCTTCAATGGTTGATACAGAACTCCCACAGCAATCTCCGCACTCCAAAGCACCACCAGCGGCAAGTTCAAAAACAAAACTAAGAAGAAATTAGAAGGGAATGAAGTTTTCTTCAAAAAAATGAAGAAAGTTGGGGCAGACCTGTTCTCGGTCAAGTTCTCGATCGAGAACAGAGACTTGACCCTTTTATGAAGTGAAAAAAAGAAGAAAAAAGCAGTTTCTCGCGATATCTCGCCGAGAAACTGCCAAGATGATCGAAAATGCCGAGATCTCGGGCGAGAACATGCAGGCTAGACCGAGAACAGTTATCGACCTGTTTCTCGTCTCCGCCTGTGTCGAGATCACTGAGAACACCGAGATCTCGGCGAGATTTTAAACCATGGGCAATAGAACAAACCATATTAAAAGAAAGTTGAATAAATCAATCAAAAGAAGTCTGATATGCTAGAAAAGCTAGATTATCTAAATCCCATGGATAGGTTTACTATTACACTACTACTTGAGATAGGAAAGCTAGAAAAGTACAGAATCAACAGATACATTCAAGAAAGAAAATAGAAGAACAGAAGAAAAGAAGAGAGAGAGGAAAGATCACACCAATTAAAGAAGATGACAAAATTAGGAGGAAGACCATATCTAAAATATCAATCCTGTATTTACAGCTTAACGACTCCAAAATCTTTGGAAAAAACTCATATTTTTTACTCCAAGCATGCATAATTGATGGGGGTACATTACCTATATAAAGACATTTAAAGTTCCAAACTGACTCATAAAAGGACTCAGCCTAATGAATCCCACAAGTAAATAAACACAAAACAGAACTCTTAAAAGCTATTAAGTATCCTAATCTAACACAAAAACTTAAGGCTCTAATTTCGTGTACTAAAAAAAACCCCACTTTATAGGCTTATACATTAGGCCCATCACAGTGAAACCCATGAAATAAAAGGTCCAACCTATTGTTGGGAATATGCTTTTAGGGGTATATTTGTCATATGACATTATAGGTATATTGTGTTGTTTTATGTATAAGAGTAGTCATGTAAGTTGTACCTTTTAAGTTAGTGATTCATAATATAAATTATGTGTATGTCGACAAAACACACTCTTCCCTTCATTTCTCTCATCCTTTCCTCTCTCTCTTTTACCGAAACTCCTCCCTTCTCCTTTCTACTTCATCTTCTTTTGTGCTCAATATTCAAATCCTATACCCAAAGGTCAATTTCAGCCTATTGGGCTGCCAACATCACCTTGTGGGCCAACCAAGCTAACATATAGACATCCATACGGATTCATGTCTAATGCAACAGCATCATTGGACTAACATATCGATTTAGGGAACATTCCAAAAGGCTTAGGTTGTTGTTTGCCACTACCCATGCCATGTCTGATAATGGACACACATTGGTTCCCAAATGATGTCCTCTAGCATCTGGTAAATAACTCTTCCTAGAGACACATCACACACCTGGACCAGCTCCAAAGAGTTCTGGGGAGGAGTATTCAATTTGAAGTAGTTACAAGTGGACTAGTTCCAATATGATTCTTCAATATGTAATTTACCGGAGTTCCCTTACAAATATTAAAATGTTTGTTCTTCTATGGTATCTTATTTCTTTATCAGCAGAATGTCCAAAGTCGATGCTCATCTTGCAACCCTAAACATAATAATGTATGCAATCCCTGATAATTTTGCCTCTTCTCTCTCCCCATATCATCCACAAATTCACTAACACCAACTCCATATTCCAAACAAGTTTCCATTGCGAAAAGGGAATGCAAGTAACCCACAAAAAAGCACTACTATTGATTGGGAAAACCTAAAAGACTCCAAAGAAGTGAAATGCAAATGAAATAAGACGAGGAGTTTAATTCTTCCACAGAAAAATCACAGTAGTGAAACAAACGATAAAAAGAGTCGCCCATTGCCACGACACAGAAGAGGAGTTTAATTCTTTTTTCCTTTGAGAACATTTTACAAGTATTCACTTTCCAATGAGAATTCTCCTAACTATAGCCTCAAAGTTGGGGGAGACTAAATTTTGCACAAAGTACTGAGCAAGGATTAAAGTATTGCTACCGGGTATTGTATCGGTTGAGTGATTTTATAAGATATATCGTATTGTATCATGGACACGCAAGATAAACTAATATACAGGCAAGATAAACACTATAAATAACTAATTTATAGTCCAATCATAGGACGTTAGGTGGTCCCTTAAAGTCCTTGCTAATGATTTTTGTTTCAGTCTGGATTTTCAGTTTCCTTTTTACATTAGAATTTCACCATATCTTGTAATCTGACCATCAGATCTGCATCAAATGTTACAGCCATGTTCTATTAATAAACTAAGCATTCAACACTAGTTTCTGCCCTATCAGACTGTTTTGACTGAGGAATCTGGTTTGGTTACTATCCCAGCAGTTCTGGATTTCTCTGGAATTTCTGAACTTTAATTCCTCAAGTGACTAGAAGCCCTAATTCCTTTTGCCAATTGAAAATTCCATCCAAAAGAAATTGAATAACGTACCATGGATAAAGTCAAATTCCAAATAATCCAGGAATTTATTGTTTAATTTTAAAATTTTACAATCAAAAAAGGGTCATCAATTTTCTTAAAATTTTTATTGAAATCATTCGGTTCTCAAGTTGTCAACAGAGTATTACGAAGGACTGGATTTTTTAAATCTGAATTGTTCGGCCAAAATTATTTGCATCTCAAATATTAGCAGACTCAAAAAATTCATGAATTTTCCAAATCTTCTAAATTGACTCTCCAATTTTTTTATGAATTATTCACGAATTCAAAGAATATGTTTTGACTAGCATACGATCATAGATAACCATCACTAAGGGTGAATCACCCACCAAAATCTACCCCGTCTTCTTCTATTACTAACCTCCCTGTATCAAATATAACATACATATTGAAGCAATAATCACTTCTTTTTTTTTTAAACAATGGCAGCGGAAGGTTACTCCCTCCACTTCATTTTGCACATTTTGACTATATTTGATGTTCCCACAACTCCTCATTTTGTCTCCAAACTTTAATAAACATTTCTCCATCAGAACCCTATTTTTCTTTCCCACATAATCAATTTCTAACACCCCTCCTTTCATGATTGGTTATGAAATTGACTATTTTGATATAAATATCATCTATCTACACATCTTGAGTAGGCTGCCCCTATTTTCTTTGGGATATTGCCTTAGCTAAATTGGCTCATTGCTATTTTTCTTTCCCACATAATCGATTTCTAAAACCCCTCGCCGGTGGTTAGGCAGTTTGCAACAAATCCAGTGGATCATCCTCATGGAGGTGAGGGGCGCATGAAAGTAAGTATTAGTACTCACCCATTATTAGTTGATAATCTAGCAATTGGATCTATATGTTTCCTCCGACAGGAAATGAAATATTGAAATTCATATTGAAATTCTTTTCATCGAATGCGTATTCATCTATTGTTATTGTATTTTCATTCAAATAGGGGGCAGGAAGGCTCAAAGGAAAAATGGTGGTTCAATTCGATGTTGTCCGGAAGGTCATGGAAGTTGGTAACCTGATGACAAGGGAGCTGGTGACCGAAGCCCGGTGAACGGCGGCCGTAACTAGAACAGTTCCATAGAATGAAAACAGTTTCCTGATTTATCAAATGATTCTCTCTTAGCACGGTTCCCATGGAAATTTTCTTTGAAGTTTCATCCTTCTTCAATCCATGACAGCAGCTTTGAAAACTGAAACGCAATAGGCAGGGAGTTCTGACAATATGGATATGATTAAGGTAATCTAAATACCCCCAACCCCTTACTACCTTTCCATTCTCTCTGTCATTCTTCGTAAGATTGGGTCCCAAAATTCTAGCAACCTCAGGTTTCATCATTATGATAATCCTAGGAAGTGTGCTTTACAAACCATAGATGTTCACCAATCCATTATTAAGTGAAGTAATAAGATGTAACTAAAGAATATTTATATAATAAGCTCTCTGATCAGCCCATCTTCTTTCATTAAAATGGACTACATCATGGACAAGAGATCAGAGAACTGGTTTGTAACAGACTTACTTGTTAACAGAAGAACTGTCCTTAGGTGCATTCATTTTAGAGAACTGGTTCCTTATCATCACTTCCTCTCCAGCACAAGCTGCTACATTCTTAACTTCTTCTTCTGAAAGACCCTGCTCATGAGAGAGAGAAGGGGGGATGGAAAGGAAACATTTGGTGAGCAATCATCCAACAGTAAAAAACAAATATGATTACTGTAAAACCACTGCATAGACGTACAAACGTGATTGGAATAAATTGCCAGAAAGAGAAAAGATCCAGAATTTAAATAAATAAAAAGTTGCATGCCTGAGATCGTGCAGCAGCCGCAGCAGCTGCAGCTGCTTCCACAGCCTCTTGCTGATTCTTGGTAGCTGTTATCTTTCCTCCAAGTTTATGAAGATATTCTTCTGTCTGAGAAAGAAAAGATGAAAGGACAGCATATCTCTGGACAGCATCACCCGGGATGCTGGTCTGCTGCTCCAGCAACATTTCACGATACCTGTCAACATCATTGTTCTTCAATGCCTCCATCCTTTTATTCCGATCATCATCCTTTCTCTTTGAAAATTCCCTGAGCATTCTCTCATGATATTTGGCAACTCCCCTATTGCGTGCAGTCCTTGCATCACGAATGGCCCAATGTGCCTCAAGAAGCTTCTTCCGCCATTGAAAAATGGATTTTAGTTGCTTTTCTCTCATCATTTTCTGAGAAAGCTGCACTTGCCTAGCAAGATCCATGCGTTGACGTTCACATAATCGAACAAACTTCCGATATGGCCTGTCAGGCATTGCCATTATCTCCTGCTGTTGCAGGTCAACCTCATCTCTCACTCGTGCTTGAAGATCTAAAAGTCGAAGCTTTCTTTCCTCAATTTGCAGCCTCAATACAAGATCTGGCCTGATCCTCTTCCTCTCTAAATTCACCGCTAACAAACCACCAATCTTTTTTAGATTCTCTGTCCTTTTCTTGTTAAGCACCTCTATCCCTTCCTCAAAAAGCAGATCCTTCACATCATAGGCCAGCGTTAAATTATGCACATTGTTACCACTCATTGCTGAGCCAAACGAATCATGTTTCCTAGTAAAGAAAGGAAAATCAAAGAGTGGTCCATGATACTTTCTTGTAGGGCCAACATCTTTTGGCTGGGGTACAGTGCTTGCTTGGACTGGTTTCTTAATTTGGCCAGCATCTGATACAGCAACCTCAGATGGAACGGCCTTTCCCTTTTCTGCTGTGTGATCACTTTTAGCAGCAATCTTCAAAGCTCCCCGTTCAACTTCCTGCTCAGTCTTAACAGCTAATGATGTACTTTGCAGTTCTTCCTTATTGACAGAACTCATCCGCATAAGCTCCTTTGTCGCAGTTGTCACTCCTTGAACATGACCTGCAGATACAGTAGCTTTCTCTTCTGTGCTGGATTCCTCTTTTGGCAGACTCTGTCCTCTGGTAAAAGGTACAGCCTGTGCAGCCTTGTCATTGGACTCCAAAGGTCTTCCATGTTCATCGATATTCGCTGCAACAGATCTGTCATGATTAGTTGTCCCTTGGGGTGGAACAAATACCTGCTGCAGCTGCAGCTCAAGGGGTGGTGGAGCAATAGCTCGAAGAACTTCTTGCGGAAGACTGCCTTCCCCACGCTGTCAAGTAAAGAAAACAAAGAACTCAGTATCACACAGTCAAATCCAGAGAGAAAAGACAAACTTTGCATACCTTTAGACGCCTGAACGCTAGTATTTGTGCTTTAAGGACATGCAGTTGCTGTTTGGTAAACCCAAGATGCTGTTGTGCCATCTGGACAGAACCACCCTGAGATGGGGAGTGGGTTGCCACGCTACCGTCATTAGAGGATATTACAGATTGCGGAGAGGATCGGTTCAGCTGTGACAACTGCCTAACATACTGCTTCTGCAAAGTTTCTGCACCAGGAGAGGAACTTTTTGTATGAGGAGAATTATCCAAACCCTGGCTCGTGTTCACAGATGACTGTGGAGGAACTGTTAGGGGCATCCCATTTCCCAACGCTATCTGCTGTCTAGGCGACTGGTTCTGCCTGTTGTGAACACCAAGCTGTTGCATCTGGATGTTATTAGTACTACCCATCACAGCAGTTGCAGAGTTTGCGTAAGCACCAGATGGAATCATTTGCCTTGGTTTCACAGATCCAGTTTGGCCAGATACATCACTAGATGAGTTTGCATGGGCAGAACTCTCAACAACATTTGGTGGAGAAGGCATGATGTGTTGCTTCAATGTTTGCTGCCGTGAAGATGGAGCACCAGCATTGCTTTCGTTTGGCTTCTGAAGTCCAGCCATTCTAGATTGCCAAATTGGAAGGAGTTGCGCTATGAGATGAGCATTGGTGGGTAGAGACAGATCAATATTGTTTTCCAATGCCCACGCCTGCATAGCTTGCAACTGAGCCATTGCAAATTGGTTGTTTGCAAGGTTTTGAATGCTCAGCTGGGCCTGTGGTACCTGAACAGGCCTTATCATGTTTGGTGACATTAACTGCCCAGCCAATGGACCATGAGGGAGAGGCTTCGACTCACCCCTTTGGTCAGAGGTTGGCTGAGGACCCTGCTCTACCTGCCTCTCACCATGCACAAAATGTTCAACCGACTTCTTGGATGCAGAAGCCTGTGCCTGGTTAGCTGCCTGGATGGCAATGAGGTTTTGCATTTTTAAATTGCCCATGCGCATATCCTGATCTTTCCCAGCTGGTGGACCAACCATACCAAATTTACCCTGTTGCTGTGGCTGCATATTTCCAAGAACCGACTTCTGCTGGGCGGCCTGCAAAGCATATTGAACATAAGCTTGATGTATTGGATTCTGCATGTGTTGCTCCGAGCCCTGACCCTTATTCTGACTCTCGTCACGAGTTTGAGAGGTTCCATGGTGTTGAGACAAATCGATAAACTTCCTAGACTGTTGGGGCAAATGCATGGAGCCAGAGGAAGAAGGAAAGTTGTTGCTGCCCATGACTCCATGGATACCGCCAGCTTGATATGCTAGGAGGGCTTCATCTCCTTCAGGCTTTCTGAGCTGTTGCAATGACTAGATGAACAACCACTGAGTAAATCAAAATATTTATGAAGCAACCATAACCATTCACATAGAGCCTATAATAATTGAACATGATGAAGAGATATAGAGATTTGGAGAAGAAAATCACAGGTACAAAGGTACATAGCACCAACGCACAAACATGTAATACAGAAAACAAACGTGTTGGAAACAATTCTTAATTCAGACCAAAAATCTGCTAAAAGCATTGCAAGTTGACGGGATAAAATTCAAAAGACCTTTAATTGTGGCAATGACTACTTGGTAAAAAGAAACAATTCAAATCTTCGGAAAGTGTGATTGACTGAAGAAAAGGCCAAGTGCAATGCAGAAGTTTGCAATAACTGAAAATTATTGTTCCATGTAAAATGAATCAAAATCATCAGGACCATCGCATGAACCAGCTCAAATTCATTAAAAAAAAAATATCCAAAAAGGAACACATGATAACCGAAAGAAGAAACTGGCATCTACTAGAAAATAGCCATATAAGTAAACTCACCAGTTTCTGCAAACTGATGTCGAGATATATAATCAAAGTTATAAAAAAAAATGGAAAACAAGACTTCGTAGTGTAGTACACTTGCCTTCTATCCAAGTGAAAGGGAAACTGCACCATGAAAACACTTGGACAAAAAGCAGGCAGCAAAAGAAACACTTTAAAAATTTCAAGTCCCCACTCCATTATATAGAAGATTCCCAATCAATTTTCCCCAAAAAGAGATTGCATCAAACCCCTAACTTTGAACTCAATCAAACTGTAACAAAGAATCTACAAACAAGAAATACCAAGCGAATTAGCACAACTCAATACGTCAAAGTAACCCAATTGAGAAACAAGGAGAGCTGCATATCTCAAGAAAGTAGGAATCAATGAATTCCAAACAAGAATCCTACAAACCGTTGTAACTCGAACTGAAGAGAGAGGGAATGAGAGGGTGAGAGAAGGCAAAAGTAAAGCAGAACACACTGAAAAAAAAAAAAAAAAAAAACCAGCCAGATGTTCAGTTATGGTTACTAGGTCTAAGGTTCCAAGGAAAAACTGTCGACAAAATCCACTAATTGTTTTATCGAGCAGGTAGGGCCGTAGTTGACAAATTGGCTAGGTTGACCAATCAAAGTCAATAATTTGGCTCACGGTTTGCGGAATTTATTGTCACAGAACAGGACGCTCAGCTGAATCAGTGGCTCCCCCAGTGTTGCAGCAACAAAAGAAAATCCAAGATCGACAAATGACAGCCAAATTATCAAATGTTCAATCGAGAGCCACTGAGTAACCAAAAATCACTCATTGCAGAAAAACAATGCAATCAGATACAGAACTACTTTCTCAAATTACCCAGTAGTCACCCCAACCCACATAAATCAAGTAACATGAGTAAACACCAACCTGCCTAAATGCGAGCTGCTGCTGCTGTTGTGGTTGCTGCTGTTGCTGCTGGTGGTGTTGCTGTTGTTGCTGCTGCTGCTGGATTGCATCAAACCCTAGATGGGGGGCCGACACCGCCGACGAAGAAGAAGAAGGCGATGCCGAAGCAGATGACGATGATCGGCCAGGCGGCGCCATCGCCGCATTCCGGCCATGAGCGCCAGGGCCAACGGTCCGCTGCGTGCCACCAGATTGCATGCAAATAATTCAAAAATAGAGTAAAACAAACGAATTTACAACCCCCTAAAACACGGTTCAGAAACAGCTATCCAAAACCGCTTTTACAAGACTTAGCTTAACGCTTTTTTTGTCCACCGATCCCGACGTCAGAAACTGCCTTTCACACTCTCTCTCTCTTTCTCTCTCTCTCCAACATTTTCGCTGCAGCTATGGCTGTCTTTAGGGTTTTTAAAGCAGTTTCAATTCCCGCCGATTTCTCCACGAATACTCGATCGATTCCTGGTTTTCAAAAACCAGCTTCACCGATCGAAGCATAGCCTTCCACCTGAATCCCGCGAACAAGACGGAATCCAAGAATTTAACCCACTATTAACCCGATTTGCGTTTTCAGTCAAACCCTAAGCGTTTTGGAATTTTTATTTTCTCTCTACTGCATTCAGGACTGGTTGATAAAACCAACCTTTTATACCAATCCCGTGGTTGGTTCCGTTAACTGCGGTTTAAAATTCCGTAATCGAGAGCTCCACCGCACTAAAGCTCCGCATCAAAATACATGGTATAAAATTACCCTCCGAAATCCAACATAATAACGATAGTAACCTATTTGCATAATTCAAGCCATTCTATAGGCTCTTAAAAGGACATAACCGTAAATATATCAAAAGAGGAGGACAATTTTGTTAAACAGCTCATTAATTGGTCCAGTCTGGGATCTCCGCTTTTAACTCCTCGGTACAGCCAGTGACCAACAACCCCGGTGACGGAAAACCGCTTGTGTTTTTTTTTTATTGTTTTTTAGGAGTATTTCTCATTTTTCCTTAAATGTAAATTAGTTTTTTCATTAAATTATAATTAAAGTAGTAGCTGAGCTAAGTTACTATATTTAATGTTTTTATAAAATAATTTTCCCTACCAAAAGATAGCCACGTGGCATACAAAATTGAAACACAAGTCATATCCCGAGACTACCCCTCTGGGCTTACCGTGGATAAGCCAAAAATGCCACGGGCCCACATAGGCCCTATTGTCCGTTGGATGGACACGTGGCATTAAGTTCATAGATTTGGACCAATAGTAATGTCAGGACTTGGTACAGCTTTTGTGGGGTTTTGCTTGTGGACCCAATATTCACAGTGGGACGTCTATATTATGATTATATAAAACAATTTAAGACAATTACAATGCACAACTTACCCTCTGCCGTCGTGTGTGGGACCCACTTTTGTCTTCTATGCTCATTCCTTGGAAAAAAAAAAAAAAAAAAAAAAAGATTTTTGTTCTAAGAATGATTTTGTATAAGAAAACATTTTGATTATAATTTACATGTAAATTTTTTTTCCAATATTTTATTATAACTAAAATATAAATATTGAGAACAAATTATAATGAAATATTGCATGCAAAATTTTACGTCCAAACAAATAGAATTTTTAGGGAAATAATTTTTTGGTCGCATCCAATGATCCCAATAGGACATTTTCCCTTGTCAATTCAATGGATAATCTCTTATAATAAATCAATTAATAATAGATTTTATATTTAAAATTTTCAATTTTTTTCTATTAGGTTCTCTCTGTTATAGTTTATAAAAAAATTTATATAATGCATTACATAGTTAGCATGTGTTTTGGTATGATTTGTGATCTTACTTTTCATTTAAAATAAATTATAATCTACAAATAAGTAGGGAACATATTATGCCTTTTGACCATAATGAGTTATTCTCCAGTATGCACTTAACTTCAATAACACATGCTCTCAAGGGTTATTTTGGTCATTTCACTTTATTCATAAAAGAACCATCCCCACCCTTCACGAGAATATTTGGGGCCTTGTAAGAAGAAAAACAAAACCTAGATAGAGATGGCAATAGATACCAATGGCACTTGTTACCTTGGGTTGGATTAGGGGTGTCAATCAATCAATCTTAATCAGGCTTAATCAGTGTTCATTTAGCTAATCAGTCCCTCATCGGCAAGGCATGAACACGCTTTATATTCAATCATGTCGATCTCGCTCTATTATCGGTCTTATGATTCGAGCTAATCAGTTTGTCAATGTCTATAACTCATGCCAAAGTGTAAAAACAAATAGAGAGAGATGTTGATTTTCGAATCCATAAATGTCCTCATGTTGTATATTATATACATTATTGTATGATTATATAATGCTCTTATTAGGCTTACGAATGCCCTTGTAGACAAAGATGATGATGAAAATTAACAAGTGAAAGACTCAAACACTCAAGAAATGAAAAAGAATAAAAGATGGTATTTGTTTGGTCTAAAGACATATTTGGTTCATTCCATTGGGCTACAACATTGCCCGTAAAACCGATTCCAAACCTAAATCCGGCACATTTAATAATCGAATCAATCAGTTTCGTTCCAAAACATGGTGCGGGCCTAATAATTAGCTGGGATTTGGACCCACTGTAACTGTGTAACTTATTGATATGGAAAAGAACAAGCATCTCTAGATTTTTCTTTTTTTTTTTTTTTTTTTTTTTTTTTGGGGGAGTTGGGGGGGGGGGGGGGGGGGGGGGGGGGGGTGATGACACTGTTTACAGAATAAACAATGGAGAGAATACATTCCCAAAATAGAATGGGACCACTATAGGACCACTCTTTAGTGGTCCCATTCTCCGGTGGGGATTTCAAATCCGAGCCAATTGATGCCTAATTGTTAACGACAGCATAGACAATGTAATGTTTTAAATGAGTCACAGTTGGATGGGTTTGTTGTCATTGTATTTTCACCTTTCATGTACCCTATAGTCTCTACTGCTCTACAGTTACCCATATAATGACTCCAATTTCCGTACTTGGTTTATTTTTATATTTTGCAGCTTCCTTATATCCCAACCACATTGTTCGGGCTACATGAATTTTTATCCTACAATCAGTTCTGATGAAATTTTATAATCCCAAAATTTCCCATTTTGTGTTTTCCCAAGATCCAACCAAGGTTTTATAAACCGATTTTTAGAGACGAATTCTCCAAAGTTGGCATGGGAATTGGTTTGCCTAAGGAACTGGACAGTTGTAACCTGAAAGTGGTCACTTAGATTTTCAATCTCTTATATTATCCAAAAGACAGATCAAGGAAGGAGAGATCTTTATGGTTGCATTTGGATCTGAAATCAACATCAACATCAACATTCAACATGGCATAACCAGGTGTGTAATCATTAGATTCCACGGTGGATTGTATCCAAGAAAAAAGTTGTGATACAGTGAAAAAAAAAAATTCAATTCTGTTCTGATAGCTACTAGTAAAACAACTCCCAATATCCTATCTAGAAGGTGTAATCAGTGTAACTTCCATAGTTAAATATCGCCCTCCCATGAATCAGATAAACACCACAAATAGTTTTATCTGGGATTATGAAGGGACAATGAATTCTCTATAATAAAAAATAAGGAATCACCTGGAAGTAAAACAAAATTGTTTCTTAAATTATGTCTGACATTCCAATAATAACTACTGTTCCTCGAATCAAACTAATAAAACATACTTCCTAGATGCAACTATTTTACGAGTTCCATCCAGAATTAGATTCCACAACTAAAAACAAGGCAGAGAATAAGTACTACCTTACTAAAATTACAAGTGGTCACCAGTGCTGAGATCTATGATGCGGGTTTCTGTTTCTTAGGCATTCGGTATCCACCAACAACACAAGCATGATCTCGCTCAAATGGCTCAAGTGTAACCTGCTCAGATGGTTTAAACTGATTCTCCTGCAGTTTCTTCACCTCTTGAGCAAACACTGCTTCTGCGGGGACAGTAGAATCTATGCAATTTGCCTAAAAAAGAGCATATACAAAATGTGACTATGATGAAGGCTATATTTTAAACAAAAACTATGAAAGCAATAACAAAGAAGACTCATCCGTTTTCAATATAATACTGATCCAAGTGAAAACGTGGTTGTGGGTTTCAATCAAGACTTACCGAAATTTTCAAGTTGTCACGGTTTCAGCCCTTGCCTGGGTTGCAACCCAAGGAAGACCCAGGATCAAAACCTAGTGTCGAAACCTCGAAACGAGATCCGACACGTCTCGGTCTCAAGCCTGACCGAAACCAGCCTCGAAACCGAGATTTAGTTCCTTGGTGAAAATACAAGCATCCGACTTCTAGTCCATTTAGCAAAATATTTTATTGTCTATGAATTAAATGAAAAAATAAATTCGATGATCAAACCTTGATTGATATAATGAAATGTCCTCCATTTTTCAGGAAATATGAAGCATTTAGAGATAAAATCCTCGCCTGCCTCCCAAAAAAATACAATCAGATACAACCAAGCAGTATAAAACATTCCAGTCTAACAGGTAAAAAGGTTATTCCAATCTGACAGGTACAATAATTGCTCATAATTGACTATTCCAATCTGATGGGTACAATGATCGCCCATAACTGACTGTCCCCAAGATACCAGAAGTCTATTTGAGGGGAATAGAAATGAATTACCACTACAAGCTGAATCAAAAGTATAAATACCTGCACAATCAAGCAAAGCAGCATACAGACTATCCCACCATGAAATCTAACAAGAATTAAAAGGCTGGAATTGAAAGACAAAATTATCTCTCTCAACAATATAAGAACTCAATGTGGTAAGCATGCAGGGGAACAAGGGGAAGAGTGATTATGGTGTTATCCACTGCAATTATAATAGAAGGGTATACGGAAGCACTGTAATCGAACCATTGAAAGGAAAAACAGACTAAGAATAGGCTGATTAGTGATCAAAACCAAAACTTGTGACACTTCTTTTTTTATTCTGATCAATATTATGAAGACAACAAGAACGGTAAGAATTTGGAAGAACCATGACTCCCTTCCCATTTGACAACTCTAGCTTAAACTATTAACCTTCCCATTGACAACTCTAGCTTTAACAACTAATACAATAAACACATATACAAATACAAAAGGAAAAATTAAAACAAAACTCGATATAACATCACACATGACATCTTGAAGGGGAATCCAAGTAGTCACTTGTCATCCACTAGTTCTCAGAAAACTGAGTGAAATAAGTGCAGGTATGACTCCCTTCCCATTTACCACTCTAGCTTTAACTATTAATTTAAAAAAAAAAAAAAAAAAAAAAAACCCGCATAAACAAATACAAAAAGAAATTTTTTTTTTTAAATTCAAAGTTTACAATAGGTCTTTGCATCAGAAACTCAGGATTACATCACACATGACTGTCTTGAAGGGGAATCCGAGTAACTCGTCATCTGCTAGTTCTCAGAAATCTGAGTGAAATAATTGCAGGTAAATTATTTAAAGAAAAATGCTAAATAATGACAAACAATATCCAAGATGATAAAAATGAACCAGAGGTGCTTTGACCCTAATGAGCCAGACCACAATCAGCAGGGAATAATATAAAGAGATAAAAACCAAAGCCAAGCAAGAAAGGTCAAATCTTCTATTTCATATCTATGTATGAAATCCAATTACTGTAAGAGAAGAAATAAAGGAAACAAAATGGAAATAACATAGAATACAATTGGATGAATATTGGACCCCCAGCACCTTAAATAACCAACAGAAAACAAGGTATATGTTGCTCCAGCAACATTAACAACCAGCCAATATAGTGCAAAACATACAAAAAAAAAAAAAAAAACACTCTTCTTAATAAAAGTTTTTATAAGCCAACTTTCTCCCATTCAATAGGATCAGAACATACCTGGTCAGGTTGAGCAACATCAGAGAAAATCACATCTACCATGCCTACCAACATACGGTACTTTGCAGGATGTCTAGCATCTTCAATGATGGGTATAATGTTTGTGCGCTTCTTAGCCATGTTAACCAAGTCCCTCCCACTTCTATGAGAAAATTCCACCGCATAGACCACTCCAGTCTATAAAGCATGAAATGAGAACAAATAGCAATTTTGGGGGGAGGAAGAAAAATTAAGCACATTAAGAACAACAACTTACAAACTGTCACAGACAATAAAACCTTTATTAAAGTTAATCACAAGATTCACTTACAGGTCCAACGATATCAGACACATGAGAGACTGTGGTCCCTGAAGCAGCTCCGAGGTAGAGAACGCGAGCTCCGGGAGTCTTTCATAAGAAAAGGTAAAAAAAAGAAGAAACGAACCACAGAAGGAATATGTGAAACTGGGAATAAAATGAACCAAACATTTATGGGAAAAAATAGAACAAGAAGAATAAGAAAAAGAGTGAGGTTCAAAATTGCACTTAGACAACAAAAGTATGCACCAAGTAATTGCACTCACAATCCAGACATTATCGACACCACCAAGAATGGCAGCTGCCAGCTTTGAGCGGAAGGGGTTCCAAATCCTGTATTCAACTTTTGATCCGTCTTCATTCTAGAGACAACCAAAGAACAAGATAAGTTAATCAAACACGTCAAACCTACACAAATCTAGACAACACAAACATGTGATGCATGTGTACTTTAAAAAAGGGAAGGATGGAAAATCTCACTACATCAACATGACTAACTGCAATAAATCACAGATTCACACATGTAACAAATCTGTAAAGAACTTTTTAATACGAGAATGTTGCAGAGATTCCATTTATTAGGCTGCCTTCGGGTACACAAAAATTTAAATTTATCATTGGGGGTGCGGGAGCTTCCAAGGAAAATCTCACTTTCAGTACTTTTCATCACAGTACTCTACGTTTCTGGATAACCAAACATACCCTCCTCATGGGCAGGGAGTAACGAAAGAGGATTCAAAAATAGTGAAATGAAACTAACCAAATCAAATGACTAACAAAACTATTTTTCATAACCCCCATGGGAGATAGGAAAGCAGCAACTCCCTTGCCAGAAGTAAATCTGTAGGTAAGTAAATAACCATGTATATGGCCAGCTCATGTAGCAAGGATGGTAGAACAAAGGTGGATTAAGAAAACCAAGTTTTAGTAGGAGATAAGGATGATGCTGCAAGGCCGAAACTATAGCTTTCTAAATCATTTAAGCGAACAAAAGCTACGAACTCTCGAAACGCACAAAAGGATAAAATCTAATAACCAGCTAACGTTATTGCCATGAAGAAATCCTTTGAAGATATATAAACTGAATACAGAACAGCTCAGTCGTTATCTTCTTTTACTCCGACGAAAGAAATTTTTTAAAACAGTTAGGAAATAGAAAAAAATCACCTGCACGGAAATCCTCTTCTCATTGTAGACTGCTTCCCCGGGAACCATATTTTTAGTTACGAGAGCATCTTCTTTCCCCTTTGCGATGAACACTCCTTCGTGTCTGTGGGGCTCAACGACTACCCTATTTCCCCCTTTCATTCCACCACCGCGACCACCGCGGCCCCTTCCACCACCACGGCCACCGAAACGCCCACCACCGCGGCCTCTCCCACCACCGTCTCCAAATCTACCACCGCCGTCTCCACCTCTTCCCCCTCTTCCTCTTCCCCGTCCTCCACCATCGCTTCGCCCTCTGAAACCACCCCCACCTCGGCCTGCAAGTCAGTGGAAATGATGAGATTCGAAAGTACTACTAATTAAAAAGCAGGAAGATGAAATGCTGTACATTATATTCCATTACTTCCTCCGATCACTCGATAAAACATAATGAAGAGACAAAGGGATAGAATACAATTAGTAGTTTACCCCTTGGAGGTCTCATCGCTGTGCCTTCGAACGATTTGCAGCGGAAGGAAAATATCCTAGCAGGGCGGGCGGGCTTTGAGAAGGAGCTAAGCCAAGGTTATAAATTCCCAAACCCCAACCTGCTAGTTTTAGGGTTTTGGAGGGAGTAGGGTTTATTTCTGTATTCAGCTCAATTTTAAGCCCGAGTCGTAGTATGTCTGGGAGGACGCGGCAACATCCCTCGGATGGACCCACGTAGGATCCGCTAGGAGGACGGTGGTAATCTTGTCCGGATGATCGATATGTGGCTCTCGGTGAATCCAAGACTCACGTTCAAGCCGACAAACTAAGCCGACAGGGGGTGTCGACTTGAACGTGGGTCTCGGATTCACCGAGAGCCACGTGTCGGCCATCCGGATAGGGTTGCCACCGTCCTGGGAGGAGACGATGTTAATCACTCCACGTGACTCTCGGTGAATCCGAGACCCACGTCCTAGCCAACACCTCCTGTCAGTTTGGCTTGTCGACTGAGTGTCGACTTGAACATGGGTCTCGGATTCACCTGTAGTCACATAGTGGCCATCCGAGGGAGATTGCCACTATCTTCCCAGACATTTTGGGAGGAGAGGATGCGGATCCATGTCCCAGGAATGTAACATTTCATCCACCCTGACCCTAAAATTGACATTAACTTTTTCTTTTTTTTCTTTTGAGTTTTACTTAGAACCCCCTTGACAATTGGTTATACTAAAGAGAACTACCTACTCTTAACAAAAATTACATGAACTATCCCTAAAACAATGTCTTATAATAATACAATCCACACCGTGTTAAAAGCGGATGGAAGAAATTTCTGAATTTTTTTAAGACAATACTACCCTTACTCAATGTAAAATTACATAAATATATCATTTTCTATCTCTAAACGAAGTCTCGGTAAGTTCTCCAATTACAGGTTGGAAAACTTGCAGAGGTTTCGCTCCAGAGATAGATGATGGTATAATTATGTAATTTTACATTTAGTAAATGTAGTATTATCTTTGAAAAATTCATCGGATTTTAACGTCCGGTGTAGACTATACTATAATTAAATAATGTTTCAGGGGTAATCTATGTAATTTTTGTCAAGAGATGTTAGTTCTGTATAGTAAACCAATTGTTAAGAAGATGTCTCAGTAAATTTTCTTTTTTTTTAATAAATTATTCATACCACCCCTGATTTATTGGTCAAACACAAACATTAGCTTAAAGTTGACAACAAATACACATACTGTTCTTGACAGCCCAAATGTTGTTACACATAAACCCACTCAATTCGGTTTTTATTTTTCAGTTAGACATCGATGTCAGCATGATGAAATTTTTTTAATATCCAAAATACCCTCATGGGTAATGTGAAATGACAAAATTAGTGTTTTTGCCCTTAACCAACCTCCTTTCCGCATTCTTGCTCTCCTTTGCACCACCCAATCAGATCCCATCTTCCACATCCTCGACGACTCCATCGCCACCTTCAGAGTCCACAAGCACTACGCCCCCCGCTCTGCCCGCTACGACAATGACCCCATGGAGCCCAACCTCACGACCTACCCATGCCTCTACCTCATTCTCCTCCCAATTCCCTTCACTACTACTACTCCCTAAAGCACCGCCGGTAAAGAATTGAAACCAATTGAGAGTGGTGGCAAACAAGGAAGGACTAGCAGAGAACCGAGGTATGCTTTCGTATAAGAATACAGTGCAGACACCGTCGCCTCCTCCTTCTCATCTCGCTTTTCCTTCTATCTCTTCGCACCCAATGTAGAAACTTCGAGCAAGATCGGGGATTTAGGCTTGGGTTTGAGCTTTAGAAAATTTCTAGGTTTTATTTCGTTTGTTCATGGGGGCTGTTTCTCTGGTTGTGCAGAACAACGATATTCTCCTCCGAAGACTGGTCTCAGAGACTTACCGGATAGTTGGCGGCCCGGATGGATGGTCATCACCTGGCTCTCGGGTAGATCCGAGCCCTACATCCGAGCTGACACCCGAGTCGACAAGCTGAGCCGACAGGGGTGTCAGCTCGGATGGAGGGTTCGGATCCACTCGAGAGCCAGGTGGCGACCATCAATCCGAACTGCCAACTCTCCTGCCCAAACTTAGGCGGGAGAAGATGTGGATCCCAAAATATGCTACCGAGCTGGTGGCGACTGCTCAAGCATCAGCATCGACCCACAGGAACGACTCGATGGCCCGAAACGAGGGTACCTCGGGAGAGCTGGGATCTTCATCTTTTGCCCCATTGAAGGTTCTAACCCCTGCCCAACTATTTTAAAATCCCTAAATTCCCATTTTGGGTTTTTCTCACTTTATAAACTGAAATTATAAACCCAATCTTTTAGGACAAATTCTCTCAAAGTTCGTGTCAGTGGTATGAGAATTAATATTAAAATAAAACCATCACAAAAGAGTCAACCTACCTCCAATCAACGGCCCAAATATTTTAAAATCCCTAAATATCCCATTTTGGGTTTTTCTCACTTCATAAACTGAAAATTATAAACCCAATTTTTAAAGACGAATTCTCCCAAAGTTCGGGTTGGTATGAGAACTAATACTAGAATAGAACCGTCACAAAAGAATCAGACTACTGCGCACCAAACAAAGACCCTAGAGAAAAACTCCTAGTTCACATTTCAAGGCTTAGGATTCTTTATTTTGTTGCTTGTTGAGCTTAGAGCTAGCTCTCGGCCGCAACCACTCATAGTCTCAAGCCCCCCAGATGTTAAAACAGCAGAAAGGATAGCCTAAGTAAAAACCACCAGGCTTCCCTGAAACAGGACGATCTAGTACATCATGGACGTAAGGAAATGGCAAAAAAATCGTCTCCCGCGCCAGCCCTCTAGCCCGTCATCTGACAGACTGGAATACATCGATATGCATGCCGATGCATTCCAGCCCATCAGATGATGGGCTGGAAGGCTGGCGCGCAGGAGACAATTTGAGTCCAAGGAAATGGGAAATGGGAAATGGTTCGCCTAGAGAACTGGATAGTGATAACCTGGAAGAGGTCACTGAGATTTTCAATCTCTTGGATTATCCAAATGACAGATCAGGGAAGCTGGTAACTACGGTCTGAACTCTGGAGTGGACAGTCCCAATTCCCTAGTTACCTTGAGTTTAGCAAAGCTGAGAGATTTTTGGCTGCATTTGGATCTGAAATTTGACGTGCAATTCATTCAAATCTTTTCCTGAGACTTGCCACATCAACCTTCAACAATGCATAAATAGGTCTGCAGTCAGTAGATTCCACTGTGGACTGATGATAATCCAAGAAAAAAGTTGCCCTGATTCTAAAAAGT
Source organism: Protea cynaroides (assembly GCA_028583415.1). NCBI lineage: Eukaryota > Viridiplantae > Streptophyta > Magnoliopsida > Proteales > Proteaceae > Protea > Protea cynaroides. Next base: position 94,477,575 of record CM053275.1, on the reverse strand, counting down.
AGTGATACAGTGAGCAGAATTCACTTCTGTTCTGCAAGCTACAAGTAAAACACCTCCCAATATCTTATCTAAAGGTGTAATCAGTATACCTTCCATAGTTAAATATCGCCCTCCCATGAAACAGATAAGCACAGTTTTTCTGCGATTATGCAAGGACAGTGAATTCTCTATGAAGAATAACTGCAACAAGCTTTCACCGGGAAGTAAAACAAAATTGTTTCTTAAATTACGTGTTCCTCGAATCAAACTAATCAAACAAAGCTTCCTAGATGCAACTATTTTACAAGTTCCATCAAGAATTAGATTCCACAACTAGTAAAAGCATGGCAAAGAAAAGTACTCCCTATTAAAATTACATGTGGTCACCAGTGCTTAAATCTATGATGTGGGTTTCTGTTTCTTAGGCATTCGGTATCCACCAACAACACAAGCATGATCTCGCTCAAATGGCTCAAGTGTAACCTGCTCAGATGGTTTAAACTGATTCTCCTGCAGCTTCTTCACCTCTTGAGCAAACACTGCTTCGGCAGGGACAGTAGAATCTATGCAATTTGCCTGTAAAATAACATATACAAATTATGACCATGATGAAGGCCCTTTTTTTAAACAAAAACTATGTATGCAATAACAGAAAACTCATCTATGTTCAAAATAATACTGATCCAAGTGAAAACGATGGTTGTGGGTTTCAACTGAAACTTATCGAAATCTCCAAGTTGTCTGGGTTGCAACCCAAGGAAGACCCAGGATCAAAACCCAGTGTCAAAACCTCAAAACGAGATCCAACACGTTTCAATTTCAGGCCTGACCGAAACTAGCCTCGAAACCGAGATTTGGTTCCTTAGTGAAAATACAAGCGTCCGACTTCTAGTCCATTTAGCAAAATAGAAGTGTTATTGTCTATGAATTAAATGAAAAAATAAATTCAATGATCAAACCTTGATTGATATAATGAAATGTCCTCCATTTTTCAGGAAATATGAAGCATTTAGAGATAAAATCCTCGCCTGCCACCAAAGAAATGCAATCAGATACAACCAAGCAGTATAAAACATTCCAGTCTAACAGGTAAAATGGCTATTCCAATCTGACAGGTACAATAATAGCTCATAATTGACTATTCCAAACTGATGGTTACAATAATAGCTAATAATTGACTATCCCCAAAATACCAGAAGTCTATTTGAGAGGAATAGGAATAGAAATGAATTACCACTACAAGCTGAATCAGAAGTACAAATACCTGTACAATCGAGCAAAGCAACAAAAAGACTATGCCCCATGAAATCTAACAAGAATTAAAAGGTTGGTATTGAAGGACAAAATTATCTCCCTCAACAATATAAGAACTCACTGTGGTAAGCATGCAGGGGAACAAGGGAAAGAGTGATTATGGTGTTATCTGCTGCAATAATAATAGATGACAAGACGGAAGCACTGTAATTGAACAATTGAAAGGAAAAACAAGCTAAGAAGAGGCTGATTAGTGATCAAAACCAAAACTTGTGACATTTTTTTTTATTCTGATTGAAAGTAGCAATACAACAAGAACAGTAAGAATTTGGAAGAACCATGACTCCCTTCTCATCGACAACTGCAGCTTTAGCTATTAATTTAATAAAAACATATACAAATACTAAAAGAAAAATTAAAACAAAACTGAATATTTAAATCACGAATGACGTCTTAAGGGGAATCCCAGTAGTAGCTCGTCATCTGCTAGTTCTCAGAAAACTGAGTGAAATCAGTGCAGGTATGCCATTTACCACTCTAGCTTTAACTATTAATACAGAAAAAATAAATAAAATACAAAAAGAAAAATTTTAAACAAAATTCAAAGTTTGCATCAAATACAAAAAGAAAAATTAGAACAAAATTCGAAGTATACAATAGGTATTTGCATCAGAAACTCAGGATTACATCACACAAGACTGTCTTGAAGGGGAATCCGAGTAACTCGTCATCTGCTAGTTCTCAGAAATCTGAGTGAAATAATTGCAGGTAAATTATTTAAAGAAAAACACTACATAATGACAAACGATATCCAAGACGATAAAAAATGAACCAGAGGGGCTTTGACCCTAACGAGTGCAGACCAAAATCAGTAGGAAATAATAAAACAGAGGAAGAGAGATAAAAACCCAAACCGAGTAAGAAGCAAGGTCATATCCTTTAATACCTATTTCATATCTATGTATGAAATCCAATTACTATAATGGAAAGAAATAAAGGAAACAAAAGGGAAAGAACATAGTATACAACTGGATGAATATTGAAACTGCAGCACCTTAAATAACCAACAGAAAACAAGGTATATGTTGCTCCAGCAACATTAACAACCAGCCAATATCGTGCACAACATTCAAAAAAACACTCTTCTTAATCAAAGTTTTGATAAGCCCAACTTTCTCATCCAATAGGATCAGAACATACCTGGTCAGGTTGAGCAACATCAGAGAATACAACATCCACCATGCCTACCAACATACGGTACTTTGCAGGATGTCTAGCATCTTCAATGATGGGTATAATGTTTGTGCGCTTCTTAGCCATGTTAACTAAGTCCCTCCCACTTCTATGAGAAAATTCCACAGCATAGACAACTCCGGTCTATAAAGCATGAAATGAGACAAATAGCAATTGGGGGAAGGAAGAAATATTAAGCACATTAATAACAATAACTTACCAACTGTCACCGACAAAAGATTTTATTAATGTTAATCACAAGATTCACTTACAGGTCCAACGATATCAGACACATGAGAGACTGTGGTCCCTGAAGCAGCTCCGAGGTAGAGAACGCGAGCTCCGGGCGTCTTTTAAAAGAAAAGGTAAAAAATGAAAAACGAACATCAGAAGGAATATCTGAAACAGGGAATAAAATGAACCAAAAATTTTTGGGAAAAAAATAGAACAAGAAGAATAAGAAAAAGAGTGAGGTTCAAAATTGCACTTAGACAACAAAAGTATGCACCAAGTAATTGGACTCACAATCCAGATATTATCGACACCACCAAGAATGGCAGCCGCCAGCTTTGAGCGGAAGGGGTTCCAAATCCTGTATTCAACTTTTGTTCCGTCTTCATTCTAGAGACAACCGAATAATAAGATAAATTAATCAAGCACGTCAAACCTACACAAATCTAGACAACAAATACATCTGATGCATGTGTACTTTAAAAAGCAAAGGAGGAAAAATCTCACTACATCAACATGACGAACTGCAATAAATCACAGATTCATATAAGCAACAAATCTGGATTGTTAACAATACAGGAACTTTTTAACAAGTTCAAAGAATGTTGCAGAGATTCCAATTATTAGGCTGCCTTCGGGAACCCAGAAATTTACAATTTATCATTGGGGTGGGGGAGCTTCCAAGGAAAATCTGACTTTTAGAACTTTTCATCACAGTACTCTTACGTTTCTGGATAACCAAACAAACCCTATCCCTGGGCGGGGAGGAAAGGAATAGGATTAAAAAATAGTGAAATGAAACTAAATTTTCCATAACCCCCGGGTGAGATTGGAAAGCAGCAACTCCCTTGCCAGAAGTAAATCTGTAGAGGTAAGTAAATAACCATATACATGGCAAGCTCAGGTAGCAAAGATGCGAAAGCCAAGGTGCATTAAGAAAGTTAAGTTTTAGTAGGAGATAAGGATGATACTGCAAAGCTGAAACTATAGCTTTCTAGATCACTTAGTCGAATAAAAACTACAACTATAGAAACACCCAAAAGGATAAAATCTAATAACCAGCAAACATTACTGCCATGAAGAAATCCCTTGAAGATATATAAACTGAATATGGAACAGCTCAGTCGTTATCTCCTTTTCCTCCGATGAAAGAAAATTTTGAAAACAGTTAGGAAATAGAAAAAATTACCTGCACGGAAATCCTCTTCTCATTGTAGACTGCTTCCCCGGGAACCATGTTTTTAGTTACGAGAGCATCTTCTTTCCCCTTTGCAATGAACACTCCTTCGTGTCTGTGGGGCTCAACGACTACCCTATTTCCCCCTTTCATTCCACCACCGCGACCACCTCGACCACCGCGGCCCCTTCCACCGCCACGGCCACCGAAACGCCCGCCACCGCGGCCTCTCCCACCACCGTCTCCAAATCTACCACCGCCTTCTCCACCTCTACCCCCTCTACCTCTTCCCCGTCCTCCTCCATCGCTTCGACCCCTAAAACCACCCCCACCTCGGCCTGCAAGTCAGTGGAAATGATAAGATTCGAAAGTAATACTAATTAAAACGCAGGAAGATGAAAGCTGTACATTATATTCCACTATTTCCTCCGATCACTCGATAAAACATAATGAATAGACAAAGAGATTGAAGATTGAATACAATTAGCAGTTTACCCATTGGAGGTCTCATCGTTGTGGCGGAGTATAACGATTTGCAGAGGGAACTATACCTAGCAGGTTGGGTTTAGAGAAGAAGTAAGATAGGGTTTATATAATAACCGTTCTGTTTTTTAGGGTTTTGTAAGGATGTCAACCGGGAAGAGCTAAGATAGGGTTTATATAACCGTTTTGTTTTTTGGGTTATGTGGATATCAACCGGGCCAGTCCAGTCCGGATTTGGTGTGTGGTTTTATAATTTCATACCAAAACTTGTTTATTAAGGGTTGGGGTGGGTTGCGGTGGGCACATAAAGAGGCCGGTCTGATGTCGGTTTACTATCGGGTCTGAGTTTTTCGGGTTGATTCGATCTGGACTGGGCTTATCGAGTTACCTCCCTTCACGTTTGCCTAAATTGCAACTTCTTCCAAACGTTTCAAACAATTACGAATACCTCTTCTACAACAACTATTAAATTACAACTAAATCTACGCCAATTACATCTACCTTCCCTTTGGTTTTCACTCCGCTTTCTATTTCTGCAACTTCATTTTTTTCAGCCCATACTCTGTATTTCATCCAACCCTTATCCTTGGGATATTGAAAAGAAACACAAGAAAAGTTACATTCTTTGGGGCGTTTTTGTTCATAGAAATTGTGGGTTGATTTTGGTGTAAGCAAGTGAAGAATATGGAGCACGATGAGAGAGGATGCCAAGCTTCGAAGGGCCCTATCTTTGCGTCAACAACTGTGGCTTCTTCGGTAGTGCAACCACCATGAATATGTGTTCCCAAGTGCCACAAGGTCTGGGCTTGGAAGCACGAACAGGCTAAACTTGCAGCTTCATCCATCAGGAGTATTGTGAATGGGAGCACTACCAGCAAACGGAAGCATCTTGTTGTTTCTAGTAATGTAGATGTTCCTATTGCTTCGGTGGAGCGATCATATTAACTCAGGCATCTTGTGCTTCAACTCTTAAGTGAGGGTGAGGTGAAGGCGAAAGTGGGTCCAAATAGATGCAGTACTTGCAGGAAGTGTGTGGGATCAACGGGGTTCAATTGTTGGAATGGAAACTTTTTTTGTGCCATACATCACTACTCTGTTGATTACCGCATTACTACTCTTGTAAGACCGACACTCCACTAACCCGGGCTAACATGGATTAATGTGTCATGACAGGTCTTCCTATCATAAATGGGCCGGAAGAGACGGTCGGATAACAGACCACGCATTAAAGGTACGAAAATGGCAACCTTAAACTTGTCCGGTTTAACTAGTAGAGGTTGTCCGATTCCACGTACTCTGCTACTGGTCAAGCATAAAACAGACTCTCCTAATTGGGAGAAGACTCTATTGGAAGGTTTTCCCTCTATATAAGTGATGTTTCCCCACATCCTCTCACTCTTTTGCTCAAACCACAAACCTATAACTGAAAGGAGTTATGAGAGAGAAAAGCTGAGCGAGAGAAAAGTTGTGCAAGAGAATAAGGCTGTAGAGAAAGAGTACTCGCCATCGGTTTCGACCAACAGTGATAGGAAGCCAACGGTAAGTCTTATAACACTGTAGAATGTAGGGTTGTGGATTAGGTTTAATGCCTAGGGATCAATACCATGAATGGCCAAGTATTGAGTGGTATTGATCCAAAACCCTAATTCCATAGATTGGAAACTATTGATCAAATCACTATGAAGAGGTAGGGGGGAAGAAGCAACCAACTAATATGACCTAATGTGTCATCCACCAAAGAACTATGTAGGAGAAACCCTATAATGGGTCAAAGGACCAACTCTGAGGAAAACACAGACAAAAGAACAACCTGTAAGTTGTTTGGTCTGGTTAACTGGTAGCACTTATGGTGAGACCGGTCACAGTTCCGGATACTCTCGAGAAGTATCTCAGGGTTGTCCGGTATGATGTCCGAAAATGCGATCGAACAATGTCCAGAATGACTGTTTGTCAATCCGGACAGTGAATCCGATCACTGTAAAATTATCAGAATTAAACCTAACTTAATCCTATTGATTGTTTAGGATTCGTAGTCAAGCAAGGCTGATTTCAAAGGTCTCAGAGAGTATTTAGATAACTCAAACAGGTGAGGGACAAGACCTCAAACTAACTGGTTAATAATAAACTACCTTGCGTGTGTTTATTTATTTGTTTATGCATATAACATATCATCCAATATCTGTTATGTTACACCTCGATTCTGGACAAACCAGAAATGTGATGAACCGTCATAAGAACCAATAGTGCAAACCAAGATCTCATAAAGACCGTACCAACAATTCAAACCAAACACATTCTATAAAATAATCAGAGATAATAAAATAAATAGCAAAAGTTTTTATTAATAATGAAATAAGGTCTAACATGATAAGTAATTAATTAAACCATTTATCTCCAAATAAATTCAAAACATAAATAATATCCATTATATATCTTCATAACTCAAAATAGGAATAAATTACTCAAAAACACATTGAAAGCACTCGCATGAAGAATCATGTGCGTCCTCCATAGTTTGCAAGTTCATAGCCGCAACATGTCCATACGACGGTGCGTTTATATAGCCTTCCACTGTGGTACCTGCTTCATCAACTAAAAATATACGTCTAGGGGTGAGTGAGCACATAACACAACTCAGTAAGTAAAACAAAACAATTCACAAACATATGCATGCATCTGTTCATATCTTTGGTTTAGTTTAAGTTTGCAACTGTGCTATAGAAAGGATAGGTGACCACCGCACCTCTATACATGAGTGTGTGAGCACGCCCAACGGATCACACACCGCTGTCGTCCCACATGTACCCACTATGGAATAGAGATAGAGCTAAAGTATCCATATCAAACACTACCAATACTTTCTCTAATACTCTACCCATACCAGTACTTATGCCCGATGGCTTGCAAATTGAGCTCGTGACTAACCAATTATATATGTCATCAAAGGTTTGTATCCAAAGTCTTACCCCAACATCCCTCAATATGCCCATAGAGATAGAGCTAGAGTCTGATAGTCAGGCCAGATACCACCGTACCGCCTCTTTCCCCTAATACCCTGCGACATACTAGTTCCGCTAAGGAAATAGCGATACGACGATGTGAATGTGATGAACAGATCAGAGATAGAGCTAAAGTTTAAAGGTCAGGCCAAAGACCATAGTACTGCGTCCTCCCCTTGATACTCCAACCTAATTGAACACATCTACCACACACACAAGCACATACCTATACCTATCATCATCATCATCATATCAAATAAGAACAATAAAAAAATACACATGGACAGATATAGCAGTTTATTGGATGACATGTGAAATGCATAATCAATCATACAAGCATGACATCATATCAATTGACATAAAATATAAAAAAAATGATAACTTGTTATTAACCAATTAGTTTAGGTTTTGTTCCATCATTTGCAAACAATGTTTGATCCCTTTCCAAGCTTTGGAAGTTATTTGAAACTAGTTGGGCACCTAGAAATTTATGGACTCAAGTTAGGGTTCGATTGTATCAAGTTACAGTAGTCGAAAATCAAAACAGATCCTTTGATGGTTGACTAGTTGACTCTGTGGTCTCACATATATGTCGATCACTCATTATGTGGTCAACTCTGTGGTCATGCATCATGCGACCACACGACTCTGGGAAAAGCCCCGAATAATTGTGGTCAACTCACTGGTCGCACTATGGTCGACCAGTGATGCGACCACACAAGGTTTAGTCGATTTTTGTCTTTCAGTCTATTTTCTTCCTGAGTCAACTTCCTGACTCATCAATAGGATTCTTCCTATGGTCGTTTTATGGCCATAATACTTGTTCAATTCCTTCCTCTTTGCCCTAAACATAGTATTACCATTACAAACCCCATACACAGTATTATCTAGGTTCAACCACAAGTTCAAATCTGATCTAACCATTAATACATTCTATTCATAACCTAGTCGATTGTAGAGACAATGATACTTACCATTGGCTTCTCTACGCAGCTAGTTGAGATCCGATGGCAATCCCCCTTCTGTAAGACCTTCTCCTTCATTAAAGCTCCTTCCTTCAAGCTTCTCCTTCAAGCTTCCCCTCTCTCTTTCTCCCTTAGTTTTAGGGTTGGAGATTGATCCAAAAGAGTAAGAGAGAGAGAGAGAGAGAGTAGAGGGACGTCCTCTATATAGAAAAAAATCTCCATATAGAGCTCTCTCTTAATTAGGAAAGAGATTCCCTAAATTTTGGAAAGTTTTCAAAACACGGAGTCATATCATGGTTTGTGTGGTCGACTGTGTGGTTGCAGAATTTGTTGACCACACAATCCAAAACTGTCAACCATACAAGGCAAAATTGACTAGTCACACTTTACAATTTGACTGGTCGACCACACAAGTTTAGGTAGTCGATCACACAACTAAGATTCACTATTTTTTGTTTCACTTACCTAGTCTTGTGGTTTCTTCATATGGTTGGTTCGCTCGAGCAGCCTATAAAGAGAAGACCTGGCACGACACGATTAAACAGATTAGTGGAGTACGGGTCTTACATGTTATATATTGTGCTTGCATATTTATTTATTCTTGTATGATGGTGATGAGGATATGCATGTGTTTGTATGTGGTTGGTGTCTTGAGTGGGGAGAGGTTGTAGCCTCAAACCATTTATCATATTGACATCATCGTATTGTTGTTACCTTAGCATGCTTAGTACGTCGTAGGGTATCAGGGGGAGTGCTTGCGGTGTTGGCCGTAGCCTTACCAATAGAATCTAGCTCTATCGTTGTTCTATATTGAAGGATGTTGGGGTAAAGCCTTCAAAACACTTTGTTAACATCTAGGATTGGTTAGTAATGAATTCAGTTTGTAAGCCATCACCAGTATGGGCATACGCACTAGTATGGGGTAGGATTTCAAGGGGGGTGTGTTGAGATAGTTTGGTTGTAGCATGTCATTGGGCTCTAGTTCTATCTCTATCTTGTACGGAGTGTTGTAGAGCAACGACGATTTTGGTCGGAGCCTGATCGTTGGGTGTGTTCACACTCTCGTGTATGGAGATGTAATTGTAGTCTATCCTTACCAAAGCACATTGCAAACTTAAACCAGACCAAATGATTCAATGCCATCTCATGCATATTGCTTGCTGCATGTTTTGTTTCTCACTGGGCTAAGTTGTGAGCTCACCCCACGATATCGTTTTCTTTTTAGTTGATGATGCAGGTACTACGATTAAAGACTATATTAATGCGTCATATGGATACATGGTGGCTATAGATGTGCAGTTAATAGATAACAAGTATGATTTGTCATGCGAATGCCATTACTGTATTTATCTTTAGGGTATTTATTTAATGTTTGGGTTATAAGGCATGTAACAGATTGTTATTAGTTTATGTTTTGGTCAACATTGGATAATTAGATTATTTACTATTTATCACTTAGTCAGTCAGTTCATTACTTAATAAAGATTTCGTTTATTATTTATTTAATTTGATTTATTGGCTATATGTATGGTTAGAATTGTTGGCACTGTCTTATAAGATCCTGGCTCGAATCGTGGCTTGTCAGCAGTTCATTCATATTTCTAATTCCACCAGAATTGGGGAGTGATAGCTCTGGATGCTATAACTGTGCGTGGTAGACAATCAGAATGAATAAGCCCTCGAGCATGACGATGACCTCGAATAAGGTGTAGCAGACTATGGTGAACCAAGTAAAGGCTTTGATTTTGCAAACGGAGGGCAACTTAAGATTTGATCCACCCAACAACCACAGCAGCTGCAACTGCAATGGCGGCGGCTTTGGGGAAAAGTAAGGATTGAGCTCACGATAATTGGACATGGGAATTGACAACGACGACATAAATGGGTGTGAGATTTGTAACTCTGAACAAAGAGAGGTCGCGTTTTGAGAACAAAATTTGAGGAAAACGAAAAAGAAAGATAAGGGTTAGGGGTTAAGTGAAAAAAGTAATTTGGTCTTTTCGCATTATCCATAAGGGTATTTTAGATCGATAACCATCAAATTTGTGGCTTTAGGGGTATAATTGTCTATTGCATGTTAAGTTCAACACCATTAGAAAAAATAGGGCAGTTGTAATTGTTGGAAACATTTGGGAGAGAGTTGAAATTGTCTATGTTCTTGGGATTTTTACAAAAACCATGCTGGTTCTAAAATTTTTAGGATTATGAGATGATTTATGGTATTGCGTGATAAATTTTAGGAAAAAGTATTGGTACTTCCCCTCTAGTTTGATCAAATACTAATTACATTCCAAATCTTTTGGACAATTACAAAGATACCCCTAAAAACCTAATAGTTAATTGAAACACCCACGTCGTTAATCATTTAATGTTAATTGATGACATAAACACAAGCTTAAACCTTTAAGGCCCAAAATACCCTGGCCTTCCTCCTTGATTCTTCCTCACAATGGGTTCTACCGCAAACCAAATCTAAGCTCACCCGATTAACCCCTTTCCGTCTTCGCCCGCCGGAGAACCCTTTATCAACTTCACTGCTGGAGAACCTCTTTCCAGTCTCCCCACCTTTTTTTTTTTTTTTTTTTTGCTTGGATGACCTCACCTCAAAAACCAGTGCATCAATGTAACTACTATGCCTCTTACTTAACAACGACAACAGCAACGACGCCCTTACCATCATCCATCTTCATCGTCGTTGCCGTCTCCTTATCTCTATATAGCTGCTTGCGTTCTGCTCGGCAGTGGGAGTGGTAACATAATAGTAGTGGCAATGATTGATTAGGAAGCACCACCGGCTTGGACGATAGAAACTTCGCTTCGAGGTCAAGTGGTTCTGGTTTTCTTCTACAATTTTTTTTTCCCATTTTTGAATCTCAAGGTTTGCAATCGTTTATCAAATTTTGTTTGATAACCTCGGATCTTCTTTTTCTTTTGTTCGTGTTTGGTGCATTAGCTGCCAGGGTTTATGTTAACTTATGCATAAAGGAAAGACGAGAAAATATTTACGTGGTTCGAACTTCTACCACAGAAGTCTACTCTACGGTGAGAATCCCCAAGTTCTTCATACTTCTTGGGGAGGTTTATTATCCTTTAAATAGAGAAAATAATACAAGGGAGACTATCCATAGATAGTAATATAATCCATACAATTTGTACACCAACCAAATCAGCCTACTCAACTTTCCTTCTATAAGAGATCTTACCACAATCACCTACCCACCAACCAAATTATCAATCTTGCATCAATCACACCAACCAGCATTCCTTCAATAGAAGATCTTATCACGATCATGCTCAATCTAGCATGATCATTATCTAGCTAACACTCCCCCTCAAGTTGGGGCGAAGATATCATCGGAGGTCAACTTGATCAACATCTTGTGAAAGGATTTTGTGGGTAGAGCTTTGGTGAACACATCTGCGAGCTGATCCTCACTCCGGATATAAGGAGTTTCAATGGTGTTATCCTGGACTTTTTCATGCACAAAGTGACAATCCACCTCTATATGTTTGGTCCGTTCATGAAAGACAGGATTAGAAGCAATATAAGTGGCTGCTTGATTGTCACAATATAGTTGCATCGGACGGTTAGAAGTCACAAGATCCAATTCCTGTAACAAAGCTCGAAGCCAGACGAGTTCGCTAGTAGTGGAAGCCATTGCCCTGTATTCTGCTTCAGCGCTAGAACGAGCCACAACATGTTGTTTCTTACTTTTCCACGTAACCAAATTGCCACCCACAAAGGTGCAAAATCCAGTAGTGGATTTTCTGTCTGAGGGACTTCCAGCCCAGTCAGAATCAGTGTAACCCACAATTCTCGTGTGATTATGTTTTCGCATCCAAATACCTCTTCCCGGGCAAGATTTCAGGTAGCGCGGGATGCGGTCAATAAGTTCCATATGTCCTTTGGTAGGTGCTTGCATAAACCGACTCACATAACTTACTTGCATAAGAGATGTCGGGCCCGGTAATTGTTAAGTATATTAATCTTCCCACTAACCGTTGAAAGCGGCTGCTGTCTTGTAATGGAGTAGTATCAATGAGAAATTTACTATTATAGTCCATGGGGGAATCGGCAGGTTTGGCACCGAGCTTGCCGGTCTCTTTCAAGAGATCCAAAGTATACTTTCTTTGAGAGATAAACAAACCCTTAATCGATGTGGCTACTTCAATTCCGAGAAAGTACCGTAATTTTTCTAAATCCTTGATGTCAAATTTCTCATTCAAATACTGTTTGAGAGCCGCTATGTCAGAGAGATTATCACCAGTGATGACAATGTCATCAACATAAACCAACACAACAATGATGCCGTTGGTGTTCTTTCTAACAAACATCGATGAATCAGACATACTCCAACGAAAGCCAAAACTTATGAGAACAGTACTCAACTTACCATACCATGCCCTTGGAGACTGTTTAAGCCCATAAATGGCTTTGTTGAGCTTACACACGACTCCAGCTTGATGTTCTAAGGGATGACCAGGAGGAGTGGTCATGTATACTTCTTCTTCTAAGTCTCCTTGCAAGAATGCATTTTTCACGTCCATTTGAAATAAAGACCAACCACAATTTACTGCTACTGACATTAACACTCTCACAGTGTTCATTTTCATGACCGGAGCAAAAGTTTCCTTGTAGTCAACTCCATATGTTTGTGTATAACCTTTGGCAACAAGTCTTGCCTTATGTCTTTCAATATATCCATCACTTTTTTACTTGATCTTGTATACCCATCGACAGCCAACAGGACGCTTTCCGGCAGGTAGACGTACTATGTCCCAAGTGTGGTTTCTATCAAGAGCTGAAAGCTCATCATTCATGGCCTTAATCCATACAGAAGAGACCTTAGCCTCAGCAAAATTAATTGGTTCACTGTGAGAATCAAACGGCCGTCAAGAATGCCAAAAATTCGGAAGAAACATTGTCATAGCAAACATGTTGTTGAATTAGATATTCAAGCAGTGTGATAGGTGAAGTAATCTCGTAATCTAGTAGAAGGTTGTGACACCCGAGTAGATCTTCTTACCGGCATCGGTAGATCGGGACTTTCTTCAACTGTCTCTATTTGCGCAGGAACGGCTTCAACAGGGTGAGGATGATCTGCAATAGGATGATCACTATGATCACTAAATTCACTATTGTCACCATGTACAATAGGTATGGGAGGAGCAAATTCACCATAGTCAGTATCAATCTCCTCCTGAATTTTGGTCCTGCTATGAAAGAAGAGGTGACGTTCAGTAAAAAAACATCACGATAAATGTACATTTTTCGAACCGAAGGATCATAGCAGCGGTAACCCTTTTTAACAAAAGAATATCCCAAAAAAATGCACTTATGAGCCCGAGGATCCAGCTTTCCACCTGCTTGAGAATGAACATAACAAATACACCCAAACACACGAATGTGGCAGTAGAACTTGGGAATATGCCCATGAAAAAGAAGTGATCGTGTTACTTCAAGGAGATGGCGATTTTTACGCTCGGCAATACCATTCTGTTGAGGGGTACCAACACAGGATGTTTGGTGAATAATACCTAGACCTTTAAGAAATGACTCAAATGAGGTATTGGTATATTCGGTGTCATTATCAGTCCTCAAGTATTTTATGGGAGTACCAAATTGAGTTTGAACCATGCAACAAAATTCCTGAAAAACTTGTAACACTTCACTTTTAGAGCGTAATAAATACAACCAAGTAGATCTAGATTTATCATCAATAAATGTGACAAAGTATCTAAAACCATCCTGAGAGTCAATTGGAGCAGGGCCCCAAACATCAGAATGAATTAATTCAAACAATTCAGTGGAAGTATGATTACGAGTAGGGAAAGGTAATCTATGTTGCTTGGAATAATGACATGTCTCACAAGTACTAGAATCAAGAGACAATGAGGGATTAAGAGAATGGAGGACAGAATCAGATGGGTGACCCATTCGCCAATGCATAGCTGTGAGTCCTTAGATGGATTTTGTTGAACAACCAATGCTGCAGGAGAAAAGTCCAAAATGTAAACACCTTGAAGGAACTGACCTTCACCAATCGTCTTCCCGGTGAACCTGTCCTGAAATATGACCTTGTTGGGAAAAAACATAACAATGCAATGTAGGTCTTTAGTAATCTTGCTGACAGATAATAGGTTACAAGATAGAGAAGGAACAAATAAAACATCAACGGTATTTGAAAAAAGACTGATTTTTCCAATTCCTTCAATAGGAACCTTTGCACCATTAGCCACGGTAATAAACTGCCGATGACCATTATCATGACGAATATTAGATAAAAAATACGATGAACAACACATATGATCAGTAGCCCCCGAATCTATGATAAAAGAATCTTTAGTAGAAACGAACAGAGCAAGAAAAGCATTACCAGATGCGGAAGTCACAGAATTTGTGGTGGAAGTGGGAGTTCCATGTGGCTGCATAAGCTGATGGAGTTGGGCAGCAAGTTGTTCAATCGAGAATTGTGGTGTGGACGAACTAACTTGAGCAGCAAGAGGTGTATCTGATCCTTTATCTTTGGGAGGACGCAAGTGAGGATATAAAGACCAACATCCGTCCTTGGTATGACCATCCCGACACAGTGATCACAATGGAAAGGTGCATGAGAACTGCATCCTTTTCCTCTCCCTCGAGAGAAAGATCGGCCTGTACCACGGGTATTTCCCTCAATAGCAACATGACCATTGGCTGAGTGAGCAGAATTTTCAATGGATTCATTCATCACAGGTTTGGAGCTCATTACACGACGACGAGTTTCCTCTCGTTGAATAGTCGCACAGACATTGGTAAATGAAGGAAGAGTAGCACTCATAAGAATTTGACGCTTAAGATCTTCATATCCAGGACGAATACTTGCCAACAATTGAAAAAATGTGATCCTGCTCTTCACGTTGAATGTAAGTATCAATTGATTGGGCAGGAGGGCGGTACTGACGTAACTCATCCCACTTTTTCTTTAAGGAACCAAGATGCTCTGTAAATGGTTGACTGGGAGGTTGTTCAAAGATGAGCAATCTCCTGTTGTAACTCAAAGATTCGAGAGGAGTTATCAACTTGGCCATACATGTCCTTTAAGGAATCCCAAAGGATCTTAGATGTTTCTGAATAAGCAAATATTTCATAAATTTGTGGTTCCATAGAATTAAAAATCCATGATATGACCATATTATCATTGGCTTCCCAATCAGGGAATTTATTATCCGTAGAGGCAGGAGCCTTGATTTAACCATTAACGTAACCAAGCTTGGCACGGCCTCCAAGGGCAACAGTTACTGCCCTTGACCATGGCAAGTAATTGCGGCCAGTGAGAAGGATAGAGGTGAGACGAGTATTCATCTCATGAGAACCAGAACTAGCTTTACTATTATCAACAGTGCTGGAACTAGTCATGATAAATGATTTAAAAGAATAACAAGAGAAAATAACAACTTATCAGAGTATGCGGGCAGCAAACCACGACGAGAGCGAACAAAGTGCCCTAAACACCACGATCAGATCTGTATCTGCTCTGATACCATGTTAACTTATGCATAAAGGAAAGACGAGAAAATATTTATGTGGTTCGAACTTCTACCACAGAAGTCTACTCCACGGTAAGAATCCCCAAGTTCTTCATACTTCTTGGGGAGGTTTATTATCCTTTAAATAGAGAAAATAATACAAGGGAGACTATCCATAGATAGTAATATAATCCATACAATTTGTACACCAACCAAATCAGCCTACTCAACTTTCCTTCTATAAGAGATCTTACCACAATCACCTACCCACCAACCAAATTATCAATCTTGCATCAATCACACCAACCAGCTTTCCTTCAATAGAAGATCTTATCACGATCATGCTCAATCTAGCATGATCATTATCTAGCTAACAGTTTACATCAGAGCTTCTCGGTTTGTCTTCCACATTTTGTCTTCACGGTTTATATTGATTTTTCCTTCGAGAATCAAGGTTCTCTTCAAAGAATCAAGATGTTCTTCAGATTTGAGGTTTGTTTACCTCTCTGATTTCCAGATTCAAGTTACCTCTTTGTTTTTCCAGATTTGAGGCAACCTCACCTACTATCTCGACGCCATCCATGCCACCTCGCCATCCGCTGCCACAGTATGCGGCTTCTCTGGCCTGCCCTTGTTTCACATGTTGAGTTTGCAGTTGTTTGTTGTCCTGATCACAGTACACAATTCTTGATTGTATTATGGTCTTTCCATTTGTGTGAGGGATTAATATAATGGATATGTCTTAAAACCACTTGGATATTGCTTTGTGATCAGGGGTTGTGAGTGATGGATATGCATGTTTCTTAATTAGTGGCCTAAAATCATTTTAATATATGTTATAGGATCTGCCCATTTTTATGACACTTATATGGGTGTTATTAGTACCTAACCTTGATATTTAGTATGAAACATGAAATCTCTACCGGAAATTTATATAGGCCCCATTAGAGAGATATATAGACTTTGTTTTTTTTTTTATTGGTAGAAAAAGACTCGTGGATGTTACTCTCTAACATGGAAATTTTGTTCTTTAAGTACTCTCATTATAAGACTGAAATGAATATGATAGCATCTCTTTGGGGCATCATCTGGTTAATATGTTGGTTGTCTTGCACAGTTGTATTATTAGATAATGATGGTGAACTCTTGTTATAATTGTAATAAATGGGTTTCAGGTTTTTTTTTTACTTGTAAGGTGATGTACTGATGGGATTATTTTTTTATAACATGACAGGATTTTGATGTCAATGTTGGTGTTTCAATTACTACCAAACAGGATTTTCAACACCATTTCTCCAATCCCAATTCTTTTTTGATGGGTGCTCTATGTGGACTACGCATCTAGTCTTCATTATTAAGCTTATAGTGTCTTACAGTGTTTGGATTGGGGGAAGTTGGGATCTCTTGGAGGCCTAATTAAAGTGCATTGCAGTGTTTGGATTCTCATCTTAGTTTGTGTTTCATTAGTTGCTATTTTTGTCTGGCATTAGTTTCTATTTCTGAACCCTGTTCATACAAGTTTTTATTTAAGAATCCAACTTTTAAATTCCTCTTTTTTCTGGTTGTTTTTCTTAGTAAATTTCTATGTTGGTTACCTGCTATTTTATAACTGTTAAATATCAAAGAAATGACAATCAAATTGAACCCAATTTCTGATATATTATTACCATACCTGAAATAAGTATTCATCCTGTCTTTTGGCCAAATCAAAATCTTTGCTTTTCTCATATTAAAATTTTCAAAACTGATTTCTAAACATTCATTATGGAAGATTTGGAGATTGAAAGACTAGAAATGAGGAATAAACCTATACATATTATTAAGAATATATTTTTCTAGAATTAATGAACCTTCATTGCATCTGATTAATGATTTATGTATGTTATATTGATGTGTAATTAATATTATATTATAAAATGGATAATGTTATGTTGTAATTACTGGTAGAATATGATTGTAACTAAATAACTTTTTTTTAATATATAACATTTTGCAATGGAAAAATATATCTGTCGCTAAAACCATTAACCGACGGAAATAACTATAACACGGTGAATTATATTTTCTACGACGGAAATTACCGTCGCTAAAGAATACAGAGGGACTGGAAAAAATACCAATGTAAGACTTCCACCGACAATAGGAGTTACCGTCGCCAAATAACCACGTCCTGGAAACTATTTTCAGCTCTTTTCTGTGATGTGCATTACAGCCTATAGACGAACAACCGATGGAGATTCCGTTGTGAGTATTTTCGGCGACGGAAAAGTTTGGTTGCCAAAAATCAGATTTGTTGTATTGTATTTTGGGGGTAGGTATCAACAGTAAAATCCTTCTTCTTTTTTTTCTAAAGCATCTAAAATTCCAAATGAAATTACAAAAGAAGCCTCATGTGGATGGAATACGAGACTACGAGTGATATGGTATGGGCAAGGGTGTTAAACGGTGTGTTTTCAGTTATCTGTTTTTAAACGCTTTCATGGAGAGGGCTGAAGAGAGAGAGAGAGAGAGAGAGTTAGGAAACAAAGGAGAGGGGAGAGAGGAGGGGGAAGAGATAAAGATTAAAACAATTTTTAATGCCACCGAGCTATGAAGGTGGACCCATAATTTAGAGGTATTAGGCCATATGGAGCGCATTAAGACAATTTTAATTTATTTCTATGAATAGACCTTTAGCATTAAACGATTAAAGTAATGGATTACACGGCTGGTGATGCGTATATTGATGTATCACCATTGGCACTGACTGGCAAACAACAGACGATTTGGGTCTCCATTCGGCCAGGGTAACAAAAAAAGTTGTGAGCCCCAAAAATTATCTCTATTCGTTTAATTCTTTAAGTTCTTGACTAATTTGTCTACGCAAACGACCAAGTATCTTTTAATGGTTAAATTCGGTTTCAGTTATCCGTTTTTAAACGGTTACGAGGAGAAGGCTAAGTTAGAAAAAAAAAAGAGATTGCGGATAGAGGTGGGGGAAGAGAGAAAGAATAAAACAATTTTTTCTATCCAAAGTTATGAAGGTGGGGCTTATAATCTAGAAGCATTAGGTCATGTGGAGCACATTAAGACAATTTTATTTTATTTCTACGAATAGACCTTCCATTTTAAAGGATTTATGTAAGGGATTAATCGGTTTTAATCGTTAAACTTGCCCTTTTTTCTGTTGGAGAGTAAGTAAAGTTGTCAGTTTTAAACGATTAGATTACTGAAACCACAATCCAATCATTCAAATAAACGTTTTCATTTTCTAAATCAAAATCGAATCGTTTAATAATCGGATTCACGATTTTGATTTAAACCGGTTGGATTAAGACAATTTTAATTTATTTCTATGAATAGACCTTTAGCATTAAAGGATTAAAGTAATGGATTAATCGATTTTAACCCTTCACATTGTCGTTATTTTTTTTTTTTGGAAAGTAAAACTGATGGTTTTCGACGGTTTCATTACTGAAAATTCAAGCATCAAGGGACCGAGATTTTATGCTGCTGCAAAAAAACGAAATCGAAGGAGTTAGTTGGCACAATCAAACCGTTCGAATAAATATCTCCTTATTTAAATCAAAATCAAATGGTTTAATAATCAATTTCAGAGTTTTCATTTAAATGCACGGTTGAATTTCGGTAAACGATTCCAGTTCATTTTAACACTGTTTGGTGGGATTCAAATCCTCTCTTATCATCAAAGAGGTGTTAGTCGTAATCACACGGTTGGCCTTCACTTGGCGCACATATTGATGTATCACAGCTGGTGTTGACCGGCAGATAGGAGAAGATTTGGGTCCCCATTTGGCCATGGCAACAAAAAGAGATGTGGGCCCCCAAAAAAATCCCCATTTGTTTAATTCAATTAAGTTTTAGATTAATTTGTAAACTATGAACAGCCAGGTATCTTTTAACCGTTCAACTAGAGTAAGGAAACATCTAAGTCTGAATCACTTTCAGAGAGTTTTGGTTCAAAAGAGGTAATATTTGATTCCTTTCAAATGAACCTTTGTTTTCTTGGTAGAAATTAAGAATAAATGCTTTCATTATTAAAATTAAAATCGAATCGTTTAATAATTGGTTTCATGGTTTTGATTTAAACGGACGTTTGGATTTCACTAAAAGATTCCAGCTCATTTTTTTATTCCATTTGGTCGGATCCAAATCGTATCCAATCATTGGAGAGGCGCCATGGTGATCGCACGGCTGGCGTCGCGTATACCAATGTATCACGGCTAGGGACGACTAGCCAATAGGAGGTGTTTGGGTCCCCATTCGGCCATGGTAAACAAAAAGAGATGTGGGCCCCCATAAATTATCCTGATTTGATTTTTTTTCATTTAAGTTATTGACTAATTTGTATACGCTTAAGGGTCAAGTATCTTTTAACGGCTCAATTCGGTTTCAATTACCCTTTTTTAAACGGTTTCATGGAGAAGGTTGAGTTAGGAAAAAAAAGATTGCAGATATAGGAGGGGGAAGAGATGAAGATCAAAACAATTTTTACTCTCCGGAGTTATGAAGGTAGGCTTGTAATTTAGGCATTAGGCCATGTGGAGCGCAATAAGACAATTTTATTTTATTTCTACTAATAGACCTTCGCATTAAAGGATTACAGTAATAGATTAACTGGTTTCAACCGTTTAAGCTGTTGGTTTAATTTTTTTTTAAACGATTTGATTATCGAAACTATAATCGAATAGTTCAGATAAAAGTTTCATTATTAAAATCAAAATCGAATCGTTTAAATGATGGACCAATATCTGAGTCGTTGAGGAAGGCTCGACATGACCCTAACGTTGAAATCCGCTTCCCTGGAGGACCGCCTTACCCATCACTCCTTCTGCTACTGTGCAGTCAGTCAATTATATTTGGCCCACCTCTTTAGTGTTGATACATTAAAGCGATCAAGGTTGACCTTGATTTTTTTATATGTTTCAGCAAGAAAAAGGTGAAGCATATAAAGACCTTCACTGACCTTAGATGAACTCAATAATTGGATTCATGGTTTTGATTTAAACGATCGATTTTGGTAAAAGTTTCCAGTTCATTTTTAACCCCATTTGGCTGGATCCTAATCGTATCCTGTTGTTAGAGAGGCGTCAATTGTGATCACATGGCTGGTGATGTGTATAATGATGTATCACGACTAGCACTGACTGACAATCAGGAGACGATTTGGGTCCCCATTCGGCCAAGGTAACAAAAAAAGATTTGAGCCCTGAAAATTATCCCTATTTGTTTAATTCATTAAGTTCTTGACTAATTTGTCTACGCAAACGACCAAATATCTTTTAATGGTTCAATTCGGTTTCAGTTATCCATTTTTAAACGGTTATGTGGAGAAAGCTAAGTTAGGAAAAAAAAGATTGCAGATAGGGGAGGGGGCGAGAGAAATATTAACACAAATTTTACTGTCCAAAGTTATGAAAGTGGACTTATAATTTAGAGGCATTAAGCCACTTGGACCACATTAAAGACAATTTTAGTTTATTTCTACGAATAGAACTTTCACATGAAAGGATTTATGTAAGGGATTAATCGGTTTTAACCGTTAAAGTTGTCGTTTTTTTGGGGGAGTAAGTAAAGTTGTCGGTTTTAAATGGTTAGATTATTGAAACGACAATCCAATCATTCAGATGAACGCTTTCATTTTCTAAATCAAAATCGAATCGTTTAATAATCGGATTCATGATTTTGATTTCAACCGGTTGGATTTTGGTAAACGATTCCAATTCATTTTTAACACCATTTGGCTAGATCCAAATCGTCTCCTTTCAATAGAGAGGCGCTAGTCATGTGATCATAATTGGATTTTGGTAAAAGAGTCTAGTTCATTTTTTACCCCATGTGGCCATATTCAAATCGTATCCTGTTGTTGTTGGAAAGGTGTCAACAGTGAGCACACGGCTGGTGATGCGTATATTGATGTATCACCATTGGCATTGACTGGCCAACAACAGACGATTTGGGTCTCCATTCGGCCAAGGTAACAAAAAAAGTTGTGAGCCCCAAAAATTATCTCTATTTGTTTAATTCATTAAGTTCTTGACTAATTTGTCTACGCAAACGACCAAGTATCTTTTAACGGTTAAATTCGGTTTCAGTTATCCGTTTTTAAACGGTTACGAGGAGAAGGCTAAATTAGAAAAAAAGATATTGCGGATAGAGGAGGGGGAAGAGAGAAAGAATAAAGCAATTTTTTCTATCCAAAGTTATGAAGGTGGGGCTTATAATTTAGAGGCATTAGGTCACGTGGAGCACATTAAGACAATTTTATTTTATTTCTACGAATAGACCTTCCATTTTAAAGGATTCATGTAAGGGATTAATCGGTTTTAACCGTTAAAGTTGTCATTTTTTTTTGTTGGGGAGTAAGTAAAGTCGTCAGTTTTAAACGGTTAGATTACTGAAACCACAATCCAATCATTCAGATAAACGCTTTCATTTTCTAAATCAAAATCGAATCGTTTAATAATCGGATTCACGATTTTGATTTCAACCGGTTGGATTTTGGTAAACGATTCCAATTCATTTTTAACACCATTTTGCTAGATCCAAATCGTCTCCTATCAATAGAGAGGCGCCAGCCATGTGATCATGGTTGGAATTTGGTAAAAGATTCTAGTTCATTTTTTACCCCATGTGGCCATATCCAAATTGTATCATGTTGCTGGAAAGGTGTCAACTGTGATCACACGGCTGGTGATGTGTATATTGTTGTATCACCATTGGCACTGACTGGCCAACAGCAGACGATTTGGGTCTCCATTCGGCCAGGGTAACAAAAAAAGTTGCGAGCCCCAAAAATTATCTCTATTCATTTAATTATATTAAGTTCTTGACTAATTTATCTACGTAAACGATCAAGTATCTTTTAACGGTTAAATTCGGTTTTAGTTATCCGTTTTTAAACTGTTACGAGGAGAAAGCTAAATTAGAAAAAAAGAGATTGCAGATAGAGGAGGGGGAAGAGAGAAGGAATAAAGCAATTTTTTCTATCCAAAGTTATGAAGGTGGGGCTTATAATTTAGGGGCATTAGGTCATGTGGGGTACATTAAGACAATTTTATTTTATTTCTACGAATAGACCTTTCGCATTAAAGGATTTATGTAAGGGATTAATCGGTTTTAACCGTTAAAGTTGTCCTTTTTTCTGTTGGGGAGTAAGTAAAGTTGTCAGTTTTAAACGATTAGATTACTGAAACCACAATCCAATCATTCAGATAAACGTTTTCATTTTCTAAATCAAAATCGAATCATTTAATAATCGGATTCACGATTTTGATTTAAACCGGTTGGATTTCGATAAACGATTCCAATTCATTTGTAACACAATGTGATTGGATCCAAATCGTCTCTTATTGTTAGAGAGGTGCCAACCGTGATCACACTGGCGATACGCTTGCCAATGTAACACGTCTGGCGCCGCCGACTGGACGATGAGAAACGATTTGAGTCCTGATTCAGCCAGGTATACAAAAAGATAGATGTGGGTCCCAAAAAATATACCGATTTGTTTTTTAATTTATGTTCTTCGCTAATTTGTACACTGAAAAACGGCCAAATATCTTGTGGGGCCCTTTTTTTGTTCTATTTAAGGTTGTAGGAGATCGCCTGTGTCATCTCATCGTTCTTGTTCTCTTCTGATCAGAGAAATCGAGGTAAGAACGAGCTTCAATCGATCGTTTCGATTAACCTTTCATTTCTCAGATATTATCATGAATATTTTGTTATAAATGAGTCTTTTTTAATTATTTACGCTTTTTCTTTTTACTTGAATGAATTTTATTGTCCATATATTTAATTATCCATTCATTTTTAGAACAGCCACAGACGTGCTTGACCTTGTTTTGCTCAGTGGGGATCATCTGCGTCTCTGTGGTGTTTTTTTGTTTTTTCACCCTATAGCAGTATAGGGTTATTTGCCGCATTAAAAAGGCTCGGGGAATCGTTTTGTCTCCATCGTATCAACTTCGTTTTCTGAAAAATATATAGTTTTTTTCATTGATCTGTTTGAACTTTTGGTTTTTATTTAATAGTAGCGGAGAATAACTTCAATTGAATGGCTCGGTTGGTTCTTCAATACAAAGGTTCGAATTTGACGAAGACGGGTTTCTTGGGCTTACTGTCTTCCGTTAATGTGATTTCCCAACCTCATTTATTGAATATATGTTGATGTTTCTGATGAAATCTCTTACCGTCATATTGATGACGATGATGTATATTCTATCAAGCGGCTGATTCTGTTTTCCTTTTGGTTGTTGAAGTTGATGTTATAGGTCTTAGCTGAACTTATTACTAAAGAATCAACTATTGCATATTGCAGCCCAAGGGGCATCGTTAAATCATCAACTTATCTAGCTGATTTTTGTTTGGATGGAGGGTTTTCTTATCTTTCTCATCTCTTTCTGGTGATTACTTAGTATCCAGCTGTTCACTGGACACTTCCAAGCTGGTCCCTTTTTATTTTAAGTAATTTTTGTTTAGTAACTGAAACTGTGTTTGTAATGCTCTACCCCACCCCAAATCTAAGTTTTGGTCTCAATACTGCATTATTTTACCGATCCCATATAGGTTTCGATTTGATTGTCTAAGTCTACTTCGTTATGTTCTGTTTGTAAATATGGATAGAAATCCACTCCTGTCGTTGGAGGGGTTTACGGCTGACCTTCACCCGGTGCGCATGGGTGAAGTAGCGATCCCAGCTGGCACAACTGGACGACCGGAAACGATTTCTATCCTCGTGAATATCATGCTATAAATAATAAGAAATGATAATAAATATTATCATTATATTATATTAAATTTCTTTCTTCCCAAACGAGTTATTGTAGTTTAACTAGTTTTTGGGTTTATATCTGTCTTACCTTCTTTCTCTAGCTTTGTTTACCAATTCTTGAGACAATATTGTCATGAACTGCATCTGGGTTCTGTTTCTGGACGCTATAAAGTCCAGTTGCCTTCCAAACATGGTTAATTAGATCATTTGTTCTTTTGTTACTTGTTAGCTAATGTACCTGTTGGCTTTCTTGCATATACATAAACACTTTGTGTTTGTCATGAACTGCATCCGGGTTCTGTTTCTGGACACAATAAAGCACAGTTGACTTCCAGACATGGTTAATGGGATCATTTGTATTTTGTTACATCTCTCTGTTTTTCATTGCTTGTTAGCTAATGTATCTGTTGGCTTTCTTGTATATACATAAACACTTTATGTTTGTCTTGTTGCAGCTCAATACTGCTCCGTGTGCTAATTCTTTTCATTATTCAGTGAAGAGTTCCTCTAGAAATAGGCAGTACTCTTGTTCAGAGGTTAGTAATTTCCTATAGAGCTTTGGCAGTGCTTAGATATTCGAAAAAGGGGAAGAAAAAAAAAAACTGTTGAGCATAGAATCAACTGTATTGCCAAGGTGTTATTGTGGTGCACATCTCCTTAATCAGTATACTTCACAAATATATGTAGTTCATATAGTTTAAATTTGAAGAGTGAATTCTTCTTGTTGTTCTTACTTTAAAACATTCAAATGGTTTTTGTAGGTTACTCATTGGAGAGGTCAACAGTTTCACCAGTTGCCATCATATGTGAGTTGCTTGAGGGTACAAATTTGCATATCGTTGCTTATCTCAAGATTAAAAAAAAAGAAAAAAAGAAAAGAAAAAGAAAAATCTGATCTCATTTCACATAATTAACCTAATGGAAAAAATTTTCTTTTGTCAATAGCAGATTTATTTATTTATTTATTTTTTTATATTTAAATATTGATTGGATGCCTCAACCTTATTTCAGAAGACTAAGCAAACAGGAAGGAGGTTGATTTGTTCAGTTGCAACAGAACCGCCACCTACCCAGGTTGAAGAGTCCAAAATGGACACCCCACAAGAGATCTTTCTGAAAAACTACAAGGTGCCCGAGTACTATTTTGATACGGTATGTATGATTAATTTGAAATTTATAACTAAAATTTTACTGAGTTTGTGCAGAAAAATAGTGCATGTTGCACTATTTTTCTTGGCCATTTCATGCTACATCTGTATTCGTTTTCATGGATGGTCTTGTGATAATAAACTCAAAGTTCATTTCAATATGGTCTCAAGTCAATTTATATACAATTCATGTTGTTAATTTCATCTTTTTAATCTTTGGTTTGTGGATTAGGTGGACTTGAAGTTTTCTTTGGGAGAGGAAAAAACATTTGTTCATTCGCAAATTACTGTTTTCCCCAGAGTTGAAGGTGATTTGCAGTTTGTTGACTTGTTAAAAGAACTGTGCTTTGGTTGTGTTATTTTCTTCTGATCTTATGTACAAAATAATTAGCTACACATGCAAATTAATAAAGTTCAACCTATATTTCTCTCACATTATGGTATGGTTTTGCTAGCCCTCTATGTTGTTTTGGACTGTATTTTAAGATTGTACTGCTCATTGATTTGTTTGGTAATAGGTGCTTCTTCTCCATTGGTCTTGGATGGGAAAGATATAAAGCTGCTATCAATTAAAGTCGATGGCAAAGAATTGAAGGTAAATACTGTTTTTTAAATTAATGTTGCAGTGTTTTTGTATCATTTTATCCTCTATCATTTGCATTCTTTTTTATCTTCTTGTCTTCTTAAAGCTTTCCTGTGAATCCCCTGGATTATTGTTGAAGGTTGATGGTAAAATTTGACAGCTTTATTCCTGTGTTTGCTTTTACTTTCGTTATACATTTTTGATGATCAATTCTTGAGATTCTACCGCTGTGACTTCAGTATGATGTTGCTATTAAGGAGACTATGTGGATATTTTGATATCTAAGTATGCAGGAATCTCCGTGGGTGTAAAAGGGGCAGGTTTGCTGTGGGCTGCTTGACATGTTATTGGATAAGATTTTAGGCTATCTCGGCTGGCCCAAGAATTCCAGTCCTGGTCACAAGTGCTGGGTCTTGCCACAGCCTGGTCACGTATATATAAAGAAAAGGTTTACCTGTAAATAGCATTATTCACCCAAAGGTGGGATGGGCTTGGGCTACATGTTGTCTTCTGTGTATGATTATCTGAATGGATCTAATAACTGCAAAAGATAAAAATCTGAATATTGTCAACTTTTCATGTACCAATGAGAAAGCAAGCTATCTTGATAGTTCTGCTAATTATGAAATATTAATTAGTAAGTTTTTGTTAATTAGAACGAGCAAATGGTAGGAACCCAAACTAATGAAAAATATCCTCCTCATCCCTCGTCCATGACCATTTGTAACATCAAACCCCAATTTTAATCAGTGAAACTGATGCTAAAAATCATAATTTTTTATTGTCCATCTCTTAAAATTTAGAGGCAGAAAACATGTTGAGTACTAGTGGAATTTTGAAAGAATTGAGTTTATTGGTTATGTTTCCAAGTCTTTATTTATTGGCCTCGTATTTTCCTCAAGTTTTTCCCTTTTTGCTTCTCTTATGATATGCTCCGGTCTCCTATATTTTTCTGGAGATTAAAGCTTCATCTGTTTGGATATTGTCTCTCCTCTACATGGAAAGACCGAAAGAACTTTGAACATTTTATTTTGAATAAAATTTACTGTATGTGATAGATGGTAAACTGATGATCCATCTTTTCTCTATTGTGGGGCATGAATGCACGAATTATATGTCACTACTTCCTTGACCTTTTCGGGTTTCTATTGTGTGTTTGAGTGCTTCTCTGTGGCATACTTTATTTATTATTTAGTGGAAAGTGAATCTTTTTTGAAAATGTTGACAGATTCTTTGGTGCTTTAACTGCTTTTTTTGTGTGCCATTTGTTGGGGTATTGGGAGGAAAAGGGTAGAAGGTGGTAGGTGTTTCAGATGTCATTCACTGCTTCTTAGACTGGCCAATGATTTCATAGATCTGTTGTGTAAATACAGTATTCATGTGGCTTAAGTTGTATGTTTGAAGCGTTCTAACCTTTTAATCTATGTCTGGTTAATTCTTTCCTATTATCAGTGAAATTAAGGAAAATTATCTCAGAAAGCAAAGGGTTGATCTCATAGAGAAAGGAGTAGCTCTCTTTTAGTTAAATATAATGCCTGCAAAAACCATTTTAAAATGGTATGAGCTGTTCCAAGCTAGAAAAAGGACAAATGAATGTAGATGCAGCTGGTGTTTATTGGCCCTATTTGATTGATTCCATTTTTAACTACTACTTAAGTTCCTTAAGGACCGTCCAATCTAGGACAAACTTGGAAAATATTTAAGGGAAATAAAGAACTGGGAATATTAATAATGATTCCACAAACGATCATTGTGGAATGATGGATTATCACATTTACATAAATTTTTAGGCATAAGCTTTTGGACGTTAGATTAGGTTGGGCAAGTTGGTAACATTTTTTTTGAAAAATAGTTTATCATATTTTTATCAAGCGAGTTTTCCCTAATTGTAATTTGGTATTGTCTTGCAGGAAGAGGATTTCTACTTGGATCCACGCCATCTCACTCTCTCATCACTTCCAAGTACTAGATTCACTCTGGAAATAGTTACTGAAATATATCCTCAGTACAACACATCTTTAGAGGTGGAACTGTCTTTGTAATATTAATATTTATGTGTACACCCCCCCCCCCAAAAAAAAAAAAAAAAAAAAAAAAACCAAAAAAAGCACCACCACCACCACACACACACACACAAAAAAACAAAAGTGGCCATTGTTAGGTGTGATGGTAAAAACTAGGCTGCCAGCATGTAGACAAGGTTTGAGTGAGGGCAGCTACTTTTTCGGAAAATGCTGAAGATTTGGACCAATTCCAGTCCACTCCTGGGACCCTGTGAGAGTGGGAATTGTACTTGCTTACAGCCCTATAGATAAAGATTACTTATCAGCAAACAGCAAGAGGAAGGGTGCCAAACTGCTCTACAATGCATGCGGGGGGGGGGGAGGGGCTAAGAGTCCAGCAGCACCGTAGAGAGCACAAAACCAGAGAAAAAAAAAAAAAAACTGAAGAGCTACTGTAGGATATGCTAGTTGGAATCCTTATCAACTGCTTTGTAGATACCCCCTACCCTCAAAGGATTTTTTTATTTTTTATTTTAAAAGAATGCCTTTTGTGCTTCTTCCAAGTAGGCCACTAGTAGTTGAGGGCACAATGCACCACATACTCTGACTCTATATCTGCTTTATATTTACATTATGTGTTTGCAATTTACAAGCCTATTCCTTATCCTTTTTGTCTATAGGTGTGTTTGTAATTTACAGGTCTCTCTTAGTTATTTTTCTTCCCTTGCTGCAGGGTCTTTATAAGTCCTCTGGGAACTTCTGCACACAATGTGAAGCTGAGGGTTTCCGGAAGATCACATTTTTCCAGGTTAATTTTCTCTTTCCATTGGATCTGTGGATTTAACATGAGACATTAATGGCACATGTTTTTGGAATTTATAATTTTTACCTTTTTATAATCAGGACCGACCTGATATCATGGCCAAATATACTTGTCGCATTGAAGCTGATAAGGCCATATATCCTGTATTGTTATCTAATGGGAATCTTATAGAACAAGGAGACCTTGAGGTAAATTGGCTTTTTTAATAGCTAGGGGCATTGAAATTAATGGTTGTCATTATGTACTGTTCCTCTCATGATGAGTTCTGTTCTTTGAATTGCAGGGTGGCAGGCACTATGCCCTTTGGGAGGATCCATTCAAGAAACCAAGCTACCTGTTTGCACTTGTTGCTGGACAGTTGGAGAGCAGAGATGATACATTCATTACTCGCTCAGGGCGGAAGGTGTCCTTGAGGATCTGGACCCCAGCACAAGATATACCGAAGACAGTCCATGCTATGTATTCTCTTAAGGAAGCCATGAAATGGGATGAGGATGTTAGTTTTTCATCTTTGTTCACTTCTACTTACAATCTTGAAGCTGACTAACTGGATTAGATTCTAAAAGAATGTTTCTCTCTTTCTCTGCTTCACTGGCATCAGGTTTTTGGCCTTGAGTATGACCTGGATCTCTTTAATATCGTGGCTGTCCCAGATTTTAACATGTAAGATAAAAATTCATTTAATGAGTTCTCAGAGTTTGGTGTATGCATGTATTTCATTTCTTTTGGTTGTATACACTTTTTTAATGAAATGCTATTTTTTTTTTTTTTTAAATTTATTTTCAGGGGAGCCATGGAAAATAAGAGTTTGAATGTATGTCTAATTCTTGAAAGCATTTTGAAAATGTGTAACTTATTGCTTATGTGGTATTGCTATTTATCTTCTGAAACTTATATTTGAAATGTTTCCTAACAGATATTTAATTCAAAGCTTGTCTTGGCATCTCCTGAAACTGCTTCAGATGCAGATTACGCTGCAATTTTAGGGGTTATCGGTCATGAGGTCTGTTCTGATGCATTGAGGATTTTTGGCTGTTTGATATATGCAGTTTTCTATTCTGGTTTTAGACCAACATAATTCACACTGACTGACTTTTTTTTGCCCTTGTTATTGCTGCAGTATTTCCACAATTGGACTGGAAACAGGTTCACTTAATCCTCTTACTTGCTCAAGAACTTTATAACCCTGTTTTTTTCTCTTGTACCATAAATATGAATCCTAGTAGTTTCTAATTTTAGTATTGGTTTGTATGAATGATAATGGCTGTCCTCCATTTGAGTATTATGCTTAAAATGTGTTGCAGAGTGACTTGTCGTGACTGGTTCCAGCTTAGCTTGAAGGAAGGTCTCACTGTTTTTAGAGATCAGGTACAACAGATATAATATGAATTATGTTACATCTTCTTGTATTTCCCAGCAGGTTTTGTAGTGCTTTAATACTTTTAGGGAGCATCATCATATATGTTTAATTCTTTATGTGCTGAGCTTTCTCATGAAAGTGTATTGCAATCGGCAGGAATTTTCTTCTGACATGGGGAGCCGTACAGTTAAACGGATTGCAGATGTTTCGAAGCTTCGCAGTTACCAGTTCCCACAGGTTCTGCTGTCAATGCTCTATATATTATTTCATTTTACTTTTTGGATCACTTTTTTTTGGTCATTGACCTTTGCTTATTAGTAATTTAATGGGTATCTCTAGCCTGGTTATGTTATATTGCTGCATTGCAGCAAATGCAGCAAAGATTAGGAAAACACAAATGTGTGTGCACATGTGGTGATATGGTTTTTTTTTTATTTTTTATTTTTTATTTTTATTGGGGGGTTTGAATATGTGTAATGCATGCTTTGTGTAAAGACTGGACATTGGGGACTCGTGCAGGACTGCCTTGTGCATTTTAGACCATCTGTATTCTTCTTGATTATACTTCATGGGGTGTACATTTTCTGTACATACTATTTAATTCTATTTTATTGCTTATACAAAAAATAACTATGGTTTAGGACTATCTTCTATATATAAACAGTATTACTACTTTAAGATGACTGTTTCTAAAGTGGCATCATACTCTAATTTGATTCTTCAGGATGCTGGTCCTATGGCTCATCCAGTTCGGCCACATTCATATATCAAGGTAAGTGAATCACCCCTCTTTTCTTTTTTCCCTTGAAGACTCTCTCTCTCTCTCTCTTCTATATATATATATATATTCAATTCCTTTCTACTAAGTTCTCAGCTGTACAATTTTGTAGTCATCAACCATAATTTGTATTGACTGATGCTTTATCCCTATTTGAACAGATGGACAACTTCTACACAGGTGAGTTTGAGCATTTTGTATCTTTATGAATTTTTTTTATAAGGTGGCAGTGATTCTTGTTTTTCTAAACATTGACTTGTTTGAATACTTGGATGATGCTGTAATTTGATCTTGCTGGGGCCTCGCCTACTCCCACTTGCAGTAACGGTATGCTTCACAATGCATTATTTCTTGTATATATATATATATATATATGTCTGTTTTGCATGATCATTCACTGGACTAGTCTGGGTGTTCAAATGTGACATGGCTACACATTGGATTTGGAAAACCTTAAGTTTAGGATAGTATTATCTTAGGATATCTTACGATTTTTATACTGAACCCATAGACTAGTGAATCTTGCCACTTCTAGTAGGAAAACTCGTTACTATAGTACATTGTAGTACTAGTTGTTACTTATGTAGTGCTGCTAGTGCATGAAAGGGTCGAACGGTATAGGTAATTCTAAGTGTTGAACCAGAATTCTTGGGGCAACAGTTTGAGGATGAGTCTACTATAATACTTCATTCATTTAGAGTCCAGGCAAGGTAGATCATTATTTATTTTTTGTTTCCCTTCATTTTATAGATTTCTAACATATTTTTCTTTCTGCTGGTTACTGTTTTCTTTCTTGCAGGTCTATGAGAAGGTTTTCATCCCTCAACTACAAATCTGATGTCTCATTATCTCTCTCTCTCTCTCTCTCTCTCTCTCTATCCCGCACACATGAACACACTCTCTCATGTTTTACAATGCATATCTGTTGATTTTGATGAATTATGTTGCCATACTTCTCAGGGAGCTGAAGTTGTTAGGATGTACAAAACATTGCTGGGTAGTGAAGGGTTCAGAAAAGTAAGAGATGAATTGACTTGATCCTCAAGACTAATCAACAGTTCCTGCTCTCTTTCTCCTCCCCCCTTCTGTATTATATATTACCTGCATAGATGACTATATTTTGAATTAAACCTTTTTTTTTTGTTATTTATGTGGCTATATGTGTATCATTTTCCATAAGGCTTTTTCTAGAAAATATTAGACTTTATGGTACTCCAAAGCCAACATCACTTAAAAGTATGTATCCTTCGGTGATTCTAATTCTCTCTTTTGGACAATACTTTCTGATATAAGATGAGAAAAGTTCGCTGAAAATAATTGGGAAATTATTGTCTAAAGATAATTGAAGTATTAGAGATGTGCATTTAATATTTAAGATGGAAGTATTATTATATTATTATACCAAAGAAATATAGTTCAATTGTTTTAGACCCCATATATGCACACATTTGGGAGGTCTGATAGGTGTGACATATATTAAGTAAGAGAAACACATATTTGATGTTGATAGCTGTCTAGCTAGACGGGAAAGAATCTTGAACCATTCCAACTTGGACCTAGTTCAGAGTTTGCCAAGGCTCAAGTTTATCAGACCATTTGTAACATTATCCACCTTCAGCCCCAATGCAGGAGTATCAACAGGAAACAGAATTTCTTCCACACAAAGGCTTTGAAGATGTATTATTGCAATGTTTGATTATCTGGAATTTTGTCCAAATGAGTGCATAAATATGTGGTGGGCCATTGCAGCCCTTGTTGTCACAAGTAAAGACCTTGCACTTATTAAACCATGAAAATGCCTGCTGAGATATGTCCTTCTATGAGGTGGTGGCCGGTTAGAATGGCGGGAACTCACTCTACATCCTCGTTCATTTTCTGATTAACTTAACTGATATCTCCTTCAATATAGGTGACGTGTAATCAATAACTTTTGGTTGTGTTTGTTATTTGAAGAAATCTTACCATGGCAGACAAATAAATGTCTAAATAACTCTTAAAGCAATCAATATAATAAAGAGGGGTCATAGCCTGGTCGAACTCTTTTGCAAATCATGAAATGATGTTGCCTGAGACACAAACATTGTTTCACACCCTTCATAACACATTGTCTGGATTTTTGTGAATCTTGAATACTTATCTTAATTGATTATCTCAAATTGAACATGAGATTGGGGCTGAAGAAGACAAGTGTTTTTAGGTAGGATCTGTTGAAGGAACAGTTCTATCAATTTACCATCCTATTAATTGAACTTTTTATCGTTTCAGAGTTGTGAGAAGGTAAATCCTTTCTTCTAGGGTAGCTTTTCCCTTTTGAGTAGTAGCATACCTGTTTGGCACTCTGGCTTGACAAATCTTTGAAGGATAAATATTCAAATAAACTAGTATTGCATTTTGAACTGTCATAACTTGTTTTCCTTAGTTGTCGAAGACCCATTCCAGCCATTGCTTATAATCCATTTATAATATTCTTTCTCACATGCTTCAGCTTACTGTAACTGCATTCTTTAATTGTGCACTTTTAGCTCAACAAAATTCTTTTAAAAATATATTATTTGATATATAAAAAAAGTTTGAGTTTGTCTTATCATTTGTGACGGAGAGAAACTATATATATATATATATATATATATATATATATATATATATATATATATATATATATATACCTCTGTTGTTGTTACATTAACTGCATTTTTTTTGGGTTCAAACATTATCAGCATTGAATCATTCATTAGTGCTGATTTGTTCTCTCTACATAATTCAGCTTGTTATGCAATTGTGGGAAGTTGTTAGGAGTTGACATTATTTTTATGTTGTTTTAGGGCATGGATCTTTATTTTAGAAGGCATGACGGCCAAGCTGTAACATGTGAAGATTTCTTTGCTGCCATGCGAGATGCCAATGGTGCAGACCTCTCTAATTTCTTATTATGGTATGGTTACAACCAGTCTTGTTATGCTGTGACTTCATGAGTTATTTGGCAGCTTATGGTTGTGGGTGAATAAAATTACATTACAGGTACTCTCAAGCAGGGACACCCCTTGTGAAAGTTACTTCGTCCTATAATGCTGAAGCGCAGACCTATTCTTTAAAATTCAGGTACAGATGTGGAGGCTTTTGTTGCAACCGTATGGTCCTTAGTTATTTTGTCTCTTGGCATCATTACTCACCTGCTTTTGAATGGGATTTGTCACAGTCAAGAGGTACGACCAACTCGAGGGCAGCTAGTGAAAGAACCTATGTTCATTCCAGTGGCGGTAGGCCTCCTAGATAAAAATGGGAAGGACATGCCACTCATTTCTGTGTATCATGATGGGATGCTGGAGTCAGTTAAAAAGAATGGTCAACCTGTTTTCACTACAGTACTCCAAGTGAAAAAGGTAAGCGCTATGTTCTCGAAATAGCATGCTGTGCCTGCTCTGTCTGTTCAAGTTTCATAGTTTGAAACTCTGTTGTATGAGATATTTCTCTCTGGCTAGCATGTTCAGCTTCACTCATGCCTTGTTTCATATTTTAATGGTCACCGCTTGGAGTGTGGGAGGAGAGAGATATGTAATAGGTGTGAAATGCCACTGATAAAGTAAAGGCAACTTGTGTGGCTGCGTCCCCTTCCTTTTTCGACATAAATAGGCAGACTGACATGTTCATTCATGGGAATTTGAAGGATCATTACTGCTTGTATTAGAAAATAGCAAATATGCCTTTGATTTTCATTGATGATCAGAGACTGAAGTTAATTAGTCTCTCTATGGCAGTCATTACCATTTTTGGATTGTAGAACTGCTTCTGGTTTTCATTAATCCTTAAAATGATTTTTCTGTGGTGTTAATTGATCTTTTATTTTGTTAATAAGCAGAAGGAAGAAGAATTCGTATTCTCTGATATACCTGAGCGTCCAACTCCATCTCTTTTGCGGGGTTACAGTGCTCCTATCCGTCTTGATTCTGATCTTACTACTAGTGACCTGTTTTTCTTGCTTTCTCATGATTCGGATGGATTCAACCGGTATGTCTTTACTAGATTTTTCTTTGCTAATTTTGATGGAGGGAAGCACTTTTTTTTTTCCCTTTCTTGTGGCAACATGATCAGTCAACGGTATGTTATAATGATGAATTTTTTCCCCTTCTTCAGTTGGGAAGCAGGTCAGATATTGGCAAGAAAGCTGATTCTCAGCTTAGTGGCTGATTACCAGCAAAACAAATTGTTGGTTCTTAGTACGGAGTTCGTGCATGGGATCAAAAGCATACTTTCTGATTCAAGCTTGGATAAAGTATGGGAAGGGAGAAAGAAAACCCCAATTGTTTTGTTTCAGAATTTGGAGTTTCCATTGAAACCAAAATGAATATACCAATCATGTTTATTGCTTTTTATCTTCTAGGAATTTATTGCTAAGGCAATAACTCTGCCCGGGGAAGTGGAAATAATGGATATGATGGAAGTTGCAGATCCTGATGCTGTGCATGCCGTTCGGAATTTCGTTAGGAAGAAACTTGCTTCAGAATTAAAAGCAGAATTTCTCAGCATGGTAAGCTGGCAAAAGTGTTTGTTACTTTTTCATGTTTGATGTTATTACATCAATTAACTTGCACATCTATATTAACAGGTTGAGAGAAACAGAAGTTCAGAGCCCTATGTATTTAACCATTCTAATATGGCCAGACGAGCTCTGAAGAACATTGCTCTCGGTGTGTCATTAGAAATTGCTGCACACTTGTTCTGCTGTTTATGCTCTTGTGCTTATTGTTCTTTTTATTTATTATTTTACTTTTTTGTGTAGCCTATCTTGCATCACTTGAAGATCCAGACATCACTGATCTTGTTTTGCACGAGTACCAATCTGCTACGAACATGACTGAACAGTTTGCAGCTTTGGCAGCTATTGCCCAGAATCCTAGTAAAATCCGTGATGATGTGCTTGCTGATTTCTATAGCAAGTGGGAACATGAATTTTTGGTGAGTTCCGTCCCAATTCAAACATCATTAAAGTTACCCAAATGTTTCTCTATTTTGGGTCCTTCTTCCCCTTCTCCCTTTCTCCGCATTTAGGTTTGTTCTCCGTAATTGGTGCTTGCTAATTTTTTGAGGCTTCTCAATTTATGTGACCCATTTGTTGGTATAAAGAATAAGAAGTAGCTTTGCCAAAGATGGTGTAGTATAAAGTGTTTTTGGAATTGATGCCTCTCTAGACATAGTCCAGTAATTTTGTTCTATCCTTGAATGCAAAAGCCTTCCTTGTTGGTTGGCTTGCCTAAGATGCAAAAAAATGTTAAAGTGTCTGCAGATGGTGAAAAGTGCATGACGCTTCTATTCTATTATTTTGTCATGTGTGCTTTTTCTATTTTATTCTTTTTGGGAATGTACTCATTTGGGTGGTCCGTGTACTAAGGGAGCGTATATAGAAAAATGGGTAAAGTGAGATTGGATCCTGGGAGCTAGCTGCAACCAGCATTGGTCCTGGCCAACTGATCTAGCCGATGACAACTTCGTGATTCTTGATTTTACTATTATGCCATGAATAAGACGCTCCTATTGGCACCATACTCATTATCTTACATAAGTCACGTTTTCTGCATTTATATCTTGAAGTCATGTATATATTTTCAGCTACGTAAGTTTATATAATAACAATTTTTTTTGCGAACTCAATAAATGCTAGTTTCTAAAAATGTTGATATATGGTTCTTAGGGAAAGTTCTATATAATGCATTGAATATAGTCTCATCGTCATTAGGATGAGGTTTTATACCATGCATTCATTTCAATTTATCCTCTTGTTTGTGATGGCTGTTGTTACCACGGAAGTAGAGGTATGTAACCATTTTTATCATCTTTCATCTTCATCTTCAGGTTGTGAGTAAATGGTTTGCACTACAATCCACATCAGATATTCCTCGAAATGTTGAGAATGTCCAGAAACTCATGAAGCATCCTGCCTTCGACTTGCGCAATCCAAACAAGGTGACTGATATTCTGAGGACAACTATTTGTATGTATGTATGTTTGTTTTATTTGATGGTTGATTACCCAAGGGCAGGAGTCAAAACATAGCTCAGCGGGTGGTCACCACTCACTGAAATGAACATTTCCTATTATTCCTCTATTCATGTGGTAATTTGCAGCTTATCAAGCAAACCCTGTTACAGTTGTTATTAGTTTGACATTCTTTCCATGAACCAGGTGTACTCACTGATTGGAGGATTTTGTGGATCTCCTGTGAATTTCCATGCTAAAGATGGATCAGGCTACCAATTTTTGGGAGAAATTGTGGTGCAGCTGGACAAAATAAACCCACAGGTCTGGTCCAAAAATAGATTATTCACCCAAAAAAAAAAAACAAAAAAAAAAAAAAACAAAATAGTACTCTTGAATTATAGGACGGCCTCAATGAAGATGCACTTGGTTCAAACTCAGAACTGTTTCTTCCTTCTCTTTATTTTGCATGTATTACAGGTGGCCTCCCGCATGGTATCTGCATTCTCAAGATGGAGGCGTTTTGATGAGACCAGGCAAAACTTAGCCAAGGTAAGATTTCTACCTGATCTCCTTTTTCTATGGTTTAATGTACGCCACACACTATTCCAAATTGGAAGTGATTTTTCTCGAGAGCTAGTACTATTTTAATGTCCAAGTTTCTGGAAAGGGAGGAAAGGCAGAGGGTTATGATGTTCAATCATGTTTTGTAATACAGATTTGAATGGTGTTCTTTTTCTGTGCAGGCACAACTAGAGATGATATTATCCACCAATGGATTATCAGAGAATGTATTTGAGATTGCGTCGAAAAGCTTAGACAATTGATTACATGGTGGAAACTAGTCTTCCTTGGCGATCCATCGACTTCTCTGTTGCAATAATGTTTTTTCCTTCTCATCTTGGTGTCAAGTCATTTGAATTTGATAAACAAATCATATATCAACTTCTTGACTTTTATATTTAGTGAACAAGGTTTTTATTTTATGGTAAATCATTTAGTCAACAAGTTGGCCATCCATACTTCCAGAATCTCTCTCTCTCTCACTCTCTTTTATTTTTTTTTATTTTTTATGGATATGATGAACAGTGGAATGTGTTGCCATTCATGAAGAGGAGTCATCCAATTTAGCTCAGTTCGTTCCCCATCCCAAATTGAATTGCTTTCCATGGATTGAACTTTCTTAACCGAAAACTGGAGAAATGCTAGCCATGGAACTGGGACAGGGAATCCTCTGGACTATGCGGGTGGCTGGGCATGCGATGGCCACCATGGTGTAGAATGGCTGAGCTAGCTTCTCATCTAAGTTCTATTCAATTCATTAGTCTAAACTGAAAAGAGCTGGATGACAAAACATGATTCTTGTAGCTTAACCCATTTACTTGGTGGAAGGCTTGTTTGAGTTGAGCATCCTAACTAAGGTTCTAAATCAAGGTATTGGATACGATATCGGTTGATCGGGGATCGATCAGGTCTAAAACCGATACAAATTGATGGATGCATCAGATGTTGAGGGTCATGGAAGAACCTACTTCAACTTTGTCGGTGGTGAAAAACATTTGCCATGTCTTACTTGGCCCTAATTCTTCTGCGTCCAAATCGTCTCCTATGCGTACGGGCATAGGAGACCTGGCGGAGACCATTGGATAAACAACATCTGGTGTTTTTCTATTCTAAAGGTCAAAAACAAATGAAAGTGTATTTGTGATTTTCTACCCTACTACACTGAAAAAAAAAACAGCGTGTCTTCTTTACTGCAACAGAAAGAGAGAAGAGGAGGATGGGGACAAGCCCTCCTTGGTGAAGGCGGAGGAGGGATCATCTCTCAGAGATTTGCAGAGGCCACCGCTGTCGCCTTCGGCAGGTCTGATGAAGTCGTCTAGGTTCTCTTTAGGCCCTTGGAAGGCTTGATTCCTGAGGAGGGATACATCCACCTGCGATTTCGACAGCTGACAGAAGCGAGATCCGAGGGATATGAAAAAGAAGAACAAAACAAAGGAGTAAGAGAGAAAACACGGTAAAAATAAACAAAATCATTTCAAATCGACAAAACCATTTTAGCAGATATGAGGTTTTAGCAATTCGAATACAAAATCACGAATCCCATTCTGCAGTAGAAGGAAGGTCGAATCCAAACTGCTGAAAAGAAGTTTTCGAAATCGGCTACCTGAGTTTGAAATCCCTTTGACAGAATTGAAGAATGAAGAGATAGATTCAAATTCCATAACTCTGCAATCGAGGAAGTAACAAAGAAGAAGACGAAGAAGAAGTACTAAAGAGATGTTGTCACTTTGCAGGGATTCATTTTCTTTCGTTCTCCCAGCCTAATTTCATCCCGCCATTAGAGTAAGCACGGCTTTGTCTTGAACACCATTCACCGATCAAGTCAACTCTTCTTTCTTCCTCTCAAGTAAGATTTATCTTAGTCGAGGCAATAATTGCTTCACATGAATTTGATCAATTAGGTTTTTTCTGAATTTTGAATCCCTTAAGGTTTGCATATTCTCACCCAAGCATCAACAAATGAAGAAGAAGAAGCGTGGATTGGGAGCTGTCTGTTACTCCGCCTTCATGAACGAGGGCTTGTCCCCCATTCTCCTCCTCTCTCTTTCTGTTGCAGCGAAGAAGACAGGCGGTTTTTTTCTGTGTAGCAGGGTAGAAAACTAAAAAAACCGCAAGTAAAAAAACCGCAAATACACTTTCATTTGTTTTTGATTTTTAGATTAGAAAAACGCCAGATGTTGTTTATCCAATGGTCTCCGCCAGGTCTCCTATGCCCGTACGCATAGGAGATGATTCGGATGCAATTCTTCTATCATACTAACTTTTCTGACAAATACATCTGACTATAACCACATGAGTATTTAACTAAGTTATCTTACACACTAGAAAACATTTATCCAGGTTGTGTTTGATGTATTTTTAGAATGCAATCTATGTTAAGAAAACATTATGAGATAACAAAAAAAATGTTTGATATGCATTCTTGTTCTTGGAACATGAAATGCATTAAAAAAAAACATTGCACTCTGAACCTCAGAAAAAAAAAATCTTATTCTTTAACTCATTCTCATTTTATATTAGGAGTACACCCCAATGTGAAATATTTTTATGGAACTAGACTATTATTGTCATTTTAAATCCTTAAAACTATATAACTGTTCTTCTTTCTCTGAATCTATGACTGCATTCCCCAATGGGCTTACATAAAAAAAGTTGTTTTGAGTCTAGACTTTGGAATGCAAACCTCAATCCGAGCTGGGTTTGGTGCTGAACTGGACTGGTGGAGACTGGACTTTAGTCCCACCTGGTTCAGCATTTTATTTCTTGATTTCTTGGGTAGTTGTCTACCTGGGTCAGCATTCTAACATCACTCTGCAAAAAAAAAAAAAAAAAAAAGAGGAAGAAGGCTTAAAAACCTGCTGTGCTGGTATTGCCGGTTTCACAGAATCTATCACGTGTCTCCACCCCAAAACGCGTTCCACGTCTGAGCACGACACGACAACCTTGCCTTCTTCTCTGTGCTCAGGCCTCTGATTGCCGACTGTTCTTCATTGATACCTTTCCCTGTTTGAAAGATTATGAGAAAGCAGAGCAGCCCCTCTTCCGCTTTACCTCTGTTCCATCTTCTACTGCTCCTCACTCTGTTTTTTGTAGCCAAAGATGGTGGCATTGTGAGAGTTGCAGAGGGAGGGAAGAGAAGGGTTCATATACCAGATGAGCTGGATGACGTGATCGATGACGAAGAAGATGATTCCTGGAAGGAATGGGGCAAAAAATCCAGCCCATCTCAAGATTCCGAATTCGATCCACCTCCGGATTTTACTAAAATGGATCCATCACAGATTCAAGCCGAAATGATTAAGCGGCAAACTGGTCCTTCCTATGGTTTCGTCAAGCTCCGATTAGGTGTTCGACGTACGCCGGTAACTATAAACTCCTCCTTCCCCCTTTTTTTCTCCCGTGCTCGTAATGAATTTCTTCGTCTTTTTGACTTCTGTTTTTACTTCCAAATCTGAATTGGGTCTGTTTAGGATATGATCTCGGATATTGCCATGAAATGGACCAAGGTTCTCAAGACTGGATCCCTTGAGGTTAAGTTCATGTCTGTTGATGGCAGTACTATCATGTTCACCATGCAAAGAGGGAAAGACACATCAGAGGTAAGTTACTTATTAAGATCCTTTTTCTGTAATTTCAGAACTTCAGACTTTCCAAATTTCAATTTATTTAGATTCAGTGTGAGAGGGAAGGGGAAGGGAAATGAAAAAAATGAGATTTTTTTTTTTTAAATTCAAGAACTTGCTCAAGTTAGGAAGAATATGTACTGAATAACTTGTTTGTCATCTATGTTTGCTAGTTGAAAGAATTTGTACTGAATCAACCTGAGGCATATGAGATCAAGATAGGTGATCATGTCTTCAGGAGACCTGGAGATCCTCCTCTAGAGGAAGTTATTAAGAAGCTCCATGAAGAGAAGAGTGAAGCCCATGATCATAGTTCTAAAGAGGAGCTATAGTGCTTTTGATGGATCGAATTAAAAGTTTCCTACTTTGTTTGTTTAATTTTATTATTCTGTGTCAGCTTGATTATGAAAAAACCCACTATTTTATAAGGATCAGTGAGATTTGATTTGATCAGTGAGCTATAGTCCGTTTTAAGATTATTCGGAAATTGCAGTGTGATATTAGACCAGAGATTCCCTTCTGATCTAAGGACTGGGTTTAATCGAGTGATCTTAGGTCCTGATAGCAGACATGTATTAGAACTCTAAGTAATGGTTCTGAATCTTCAACTAGTATTTTGATTCAAGCTAGACATATGTAGAGGCAGACATGTATTAGAACTCTAAGTAATGGTTCTGAATCTTCAACTAGTATTTTGATTCAAGCTAGACATATGTAGAGGCATAGGTTGAAATAGAACTCCATCAGAAAGGACCATAACCAAGCAAGACTAATGAAAAATTGTGAAACTGTGATAAGGAAGAAGTGGAGAAACAACACCACCTAGGTACAAAGTCCATCCATATAACTCAGGTACTTTGATAGCCATTTTTTTAGAGTTGCAGGTCGATCTCAATAAAACTGCTCAAAGAAATGACAGAATTGAT
The DNA here is from genome assembly GCA_028583415.1 of Protea cynaroides. Classification (NCBI taxonomy): domain Eukaryota; kingdom Viridiplantae; phylum Streptophyta; class Magnoliopsida; order Proteales; family Proteaceae; genus Protea; species Protea cynaroides. The sequence continues at coordinate 94,435,197 of CM053275.1, read as the reverse complement.
TTCAATTTCAATATAACTTTCTTCCAGGACTTGGGTTTCAAATGAAGTGCAGGAAGCCTAAGAGAGCTGCTTCCGGTACTGTCATGGTATGATCCAGCAGGTTTAAAGGACAAACTGATTTTGAATGAATTTCATTGAAGCATAATCGATTGTTGTTGTTTTATTGTTGAAGAATAATGAATTTTTATCCTACTGCTCTGGTTTGGCTTGAACCTTCTTCAACACTTCTACAAGCAGATATCACTAACATCAAAAGAAGAAGATCCTCTAGCTGATAGAATTTAGATGCTCAGCTAATATCAAATCTCTTAAACAGAAGACAAACTTGCAGAGATTCAAATTTTCTTGACTAATGTGAGCATAGTTTGAGGAAATTTCTGGGGCTCTTTCTGATTCTGGGTGAGTTAGGATTGGAAGCCATGGAGGTTGATTCAGTTGTCAATTCCGCTTATTTGAATCATGACTGTGAGCACTTTAATCAAATAATCACTGATGATTTTCCACAGAGGAGGTTTGTGCAAATTGCTCACAACTCCCATTGTATTTGGAAGATGCATTTTCCATTACAAGCTACCTGGGTACCATCTATAAAACAGAGTTGCAATTGAAGCTTCCACAGCTATTTCTTTTCTCATCAAATCTTGGATGTTCTTATAGGCCAATACAATCTCAACTCAAATCAACCAAATCAATCCAAAGTTGGGTAGAATAGATCTGTTTGCCGATACCAATTCAACTGATCAGCCAATCTCGGTCCCTAAACCTATGTTACTGAATCAAAGATATCAGAAACTGGTTCAGGTTCAACTTGATTACCATTATCATCATCTGAGTTTTTATTAAAAAGTTTCCTTCTTTACTTGCCAACTTTTACTCAGGCTTGGTAAAAACTATAGGCCACTAACACTTGGGCTTCTATCGTGTCAAGCCCAAAATTTGTCAGTACATTTTTAGCACATAGGCCGAGCCTGACCAAAATACATTAGGCCATCCGGCTCCAATCTGTGACAAATGAGCAAAGCTAGAGCCAGCCCAGACCTTTCTTTCTTTTTTTTTTTTTTTTTTTTTTTGGTAGAAGTTCTCCAAGCTGATGGTGTAGGCAACAGTCTCTCACATGTCTCCTTTTTTTTCTCTGGCTTGGGCTTTTCTCTTTTTTATTTTTGATGGGAGAGGTTTCTTTGAATGCTTCTATTGAGAGACAGAGAGAGAGAGAGAGAGTTACATTCTCGCATAGTTCCCATTCTTTTGATACTATGTTATGTTTCCATTTCAAAAGTTCGAACTAGTAAATGGAGAGACTCTTACATATAAGGCATTCAAGGTTTCAAACTTAAACAATGTGGTACGATTCCCAACCACCCTCCTCATGTATTCTCTCTTTTATGTGGCAATATACGTGGCAAATGTCGTCTTATTTTTAGATTACTATAGTTTCTCTTTTTGGATAACCGTAATAAGAGAATACAGAGTTCTGATACCATGCTTAATTTCTAAAGAACTTATATTTTCATTTTCGTCGATATAAGAAAATGATTTAATCTATCAGATATTACATATGGTTACATGTTTTGGTAGATCTCCCACACAATTTCTAGAAGTTGAGGTCTCAAAAGCCAGAATCTAGGGGCTGGGAGAGGCTTGGGCCTTCTCAAGCCTTTGGTGCTCATCAAAGGAATAAAATCTGACACTCTGGCAAGAACCTTAATTTCTAACTTTAAAGAAGTCTTTTAAGCTGCGTTTATTCTCAGTCAAGAATCTATATTAAGATTATAAAAACAGTGTTTGGTATTCATTCCTTTCATCCTTGGATCCCGGAATACATTATCGAACACGTGTTCCAATATTTGGAACAAATTCTTTTGCCCATTCTGCATTCTTAGCCAAGAATGGAAATATTTCGTCTTCAGCCCACTCTCATTCTATAATAAAAATGTGTTCTCTCTGTGGATTCCCTCAATTCCATTAATGGTTTCGATGCGGATTTACCCTATAATATTTAATGGTGGTTAAAGAATAAACTAATGAAGAACCAACCAGTAAGAGATAAAACAAAAACTCAGTGATCTGGTGGAATTATATAGGAATGTAATTAATCTATCAATACCTGATTTTATTTTATTTATTTATTTATTTTTTATATCAAATTATAATTAACTCTACTATATACATTTGACTCAAGCATCAATTTCAATGGAAATTCCCCTTTTCTCAAGAAAAAAAGATTTGAGAATGACAGGAATTATTTAAGTACACTGGTCCTTCACATTTTTTCTCGATAAATCCGCTTCAGACCTCGTAGTGGTGGGAACCTCGAACAAGTTGTCATTATGAGACTTTGACATACCATGATCACCTTATTTATTTGCCGTCATCAATAGGTGGAAGTATTAATTTGGTCCATCCTATCCTATCCTATCCTATCCAAAAACTGGTACTACTCCATCTAATAATTCCAACATACAGACAGAAAATCTATGAATGACCTCAAAATATTGGTGGATCTGCTATCTGTTTAAACTTTGTGATCAATGTGTTGTCTCTTAGATTGAACCTTTTTAGTAATATTGATTAACTAATATCTGGAATCATTTATCACAACAACTTATGAGACTGAAAATGGATCCAAAACTAACCCAACAAATTTTTTTCACCCTAATTGAATATCTTATCTGAAATATTAATGATGTGATTTATGATCACAGAAAGAAGCTCAGTAAATAATAATTAAACCCAAACACCACCTTCACTTGTTTGTGTTGTGTTGTGTCATTTATGGGAGGCGGCAACTACTTTTTGTTTGATTGGTCATATTTTCAGATTAGGATTCGATTGACATTTAAGATTATTCCAAGGTGTTCAGTGGTTGGGCTGTCCAGTGAGTGATTCGACCGTCTTGTTGCATTAACTGTTTCGGCAGTTCTTTAATTATAATTTAACTTTTGTACTACTGAAATTCTCTTTGCTTGGCTCCATTTTATTTATTTATTTTTATTTCCAAAATATTTTGTGTTTTAATTCTCAAATAATGCCTTGGAGTGATCTGGAATTTGCTGTTGTTCTTCATTAACTTAGTTGTATCAAATGACCATTTTCAGGATTCAAATCCTCTCTTCCCTGAGATTCGGGAGGAGGCGCGGTGACCCCACTAGATGGTCGTCACGTGGAGGTCGGATGAATCTGATTTCTCCGTTCGAGTCGATAAGCCCAGCCGATAATGGAGCATCGACTGAGTTATGCAAATCCATAAGGAGTTGGGGGACCTATTCACCTACTTATAAGTTAGTTATATCAAGCCTATTAAAACAACTAAAGGTTGGACCATATGGGTGGACCCGAATTCAATGTACTAGTTTTAACATGCACATGCTAGTACTTCTCTAATACTTGTTGTCCTGTATCAATTAAGACCACAAAGATTGGACCATATGGGTGGACCCGAATTCAATGCCTCCCGGCCATGATAGGAATTTGTAGGACATGTCAATTTAAATTACCAATACTTAATTGAAAGAAGAGGATTTGAAGCCAACCATACAAACAAGAAGTTCAATTCATAAATGGTGGAATGCCAAATTTTCAACCACTTGGGTTACTAAATCAACCAATCTAGTGATTTGATGGGTGAAAATAAATAATGCAGAAAATATAGTTTTTTTTTTTTTGGGTAAAACAGAAAATATAGTTGAGATGGAGGATAAAATTTGACATATTAATTCCATCAAGTCTTCCACATAGCAAAAAATAAATACAAGAATGGATACCCCTAGCATGGTTTCGATATAATCCGTTGATTCAGTTTGGTTCAAGATATATTAAATATAAATCAAAATTGATTTTAAGTGATGAAACAAAAATCAAATATTTATCAATTTGGTTTAATCAATTTTTTAATTGGTTTTACAGAAATATGATCGCAGAAAATCCTTTCCCATGGGCAATGGCCCCCCAAGACTTTGGCTTCTCTGGCGAAGACAATAGTAGCGATTTGGAAAGGGGATTAGAGAAGCATGAGATCTCTAGAGATCGAAGGAGACGAGGAAATGTTGGATTGGAAATGATCATGAAGCATTCACTATTGATACAAGATAAAACAACTTTAGTTTGGACAATTTGTCTTCAGTTTCGACTACCTATGGAGGAACCAAGGAAGATTATTGAAGAGACTTCAGTTCTATTTAAAATATGGGAGGAGGATCGCTGCCAGGTTTCGTGACAATGAGAGAGCGCACAGGGGCATCCAACATAGGTGGGTTTTGTGTCTAGGCATGCACAAGCTCCACGTGACCTAACAATTTTCTTTTTTGGTTTAAGTTATTTAATAAATTGATTTTTAATCGGTTTAGAACCATCGATTCACTCCAAAACTGAAACTGAATCGATTTTAATTATCAAAAACCAAAACCGGACTGATTATATATGGTTTGAGTCGATTCAGTTTTTAACGGCCGATTTTGATTCGATTTAACAATTTCATTAAATGTTGCACATGTAAAATCATTGATCTATTTCTAAGTACTAGGTCTCTTTTTGTTCTTGCTTTCGCCCTCCTTCCTCTGCTCTAACTTGAATGCAAGATATCAAGTCTTCCTCATCATCTAAATGCAGTCTTTAGTCTTTACAAGTAAATAGTCTATGGTCAGTTGGGTTGTTAGGATTCAACTCAAACTCTGTCTTCCTTGTTTCTATGAATTCTTTATAAAATATAAAAAAAAAAAGAAGCATATATATATATATATATATATATATATTTAGGTCTGAAGCAAAATAAATACATGAAAATAGGGTTGCAAATTCCATTCAATCTTTAATCCCTATTTATCAAGTAGAGGAAAACAATAAAAAGTGTTCCTTCACATTTGTATTTATGAGGCTGGAATGGTAGATATAGAAGTAATGGTTGCAAGGAGAATGCGATCTTTTGCTCACTATGTATTCGAAGCTTAGAATTGAAATGCCCACTCTTTTACCCATTCTATTCCTATTTTAGGATTACATTTTCTTATTAAAGAATGCAAACCAAACACAGCCTAACATTGATTAAACCAAAGTTTTCAAAAACTACATGATTGTGTCAAGTTTGTAGTTTATGATCATCATGCTTTCCTTTTGGGCACAGAAAAGCTGAACATTTTGTTTTTCAGTGAGTTGGATCTCTCTCTCTCTCTCTCTCTCTCTCTCTCTCTCTCTCTCTCAATGGGGACACTAATTGATAAGTTCATCTGAAAGCAAATTCAGCATTTATATGCGCTGGACTAACAACAATTTCCTGGATATCCATTAACTACTCAGGAATAGAAGAATGGATGTCCCAAAAACCTCCCTAGATGTACACAGATCTTCTTGGTTCATATTAGTATGGATTATCCATTCTAACAAAAAAAAAAAAAAAGTTATAGATTTGTTTAAAACATTATGACTTGTGATCTTGTGTAATAGATATTTTAATTACTAATAAATGAGAAACTCATTGTAGTTGTTGATGTTGAAACTGGTACTGCTGACGTGTCTCGTCTCTTGAAACAAAAGAAGGATCTACGAGAGTTGGACTGGGTAGTCCGATAGCCACTCCGATAATCAAGTCAGTGACAGAGTAAGTAGTATGAAGTTTACAAGAGATCGTAAGCTCCTTAGAAATATGAGATAAGGTTTGAATATTCTCATAGTGTGTATGTCACACTTCAATTCTGGTCTAACCAGAATGGTGTGATGAACCGTCAATAAATCAACGGTTCAACCAGGATCTCGTATAGGTCGTACCCACCATATCAAACCACACACACATTCCACATTAATAATTAGAGGTAATAAACAAATAAACGAAAGTCTTACAGATAATGAACTGAGTATCTAACAATGATAATAAATAATTAATCTGATTATCTCCAAAACTCAAGATATAAAAGTAAATAATTCATTACATGTTCCATTAATCAAATATAGCTAAACTAATCAAATATGCACTGGTTGCACTCGCATGATGAATCATGCGCATCTTCAACAACTTCTACGTCCATGGCAACAACGTGTCCATACGTTGGCGCATTCATATAATCTTCAATAGTAGGACCTGCATCATCAACTAAAAATATTCGACGTCGAAAGGGTGAACACACATCACGGCTCAGTGAGCAAACAAAACAAACAACAACATGTGCATGCATTCAATTCATATATTTGGTCTGGTTTTTAAGTTTGCAATGTGCTATAGAAAGGTTTGGTGGCCCCCGCACCTCTATACACGAGTATATGAATCCCCTTAATGGATCAAACACCATTACCGTCCCACATGCACCCACCAAGGAATAGAGATAGAGCTAAAGTGTTCGGATCAAACACCGCCAACACTTCCCCTGATATCCTACCCATATCAACACGTAAGTCCCTATTGACGAGGGCTTGCAAACTGGGCTTGCAACTAATCAATCCTAATGCCAAACAGTGTATCCAAGGCCTCACCCCAGTATCCCTCAATAAGTCCATAGAGATAGAACTAAGGCCCCCCGGCAGAGTCAGAGACCACACGATCCGAGACCACCTCCCCTGATGCCCTACGACGTAATAGTTTTGCTAAGGTAATGACGATACGACGATGTTAGTGGGCAAGACTTGAGTAGAGATAGAGCTAGAGTCTGATGATAAGGTCAAAGACCACCATGCCACGTCCTCCCCCTAATGCTCCACTCCCATCCAACACACCAACCACACGCATACATTCACATGCCTATTCCTAGCATCATCATCATCATCATGTTATAAATAAACATAATTAAATATACATGAACAGTAATAGCATGAATAATGGATGACATGTGAAATGTACATTACAAGCATAGAAACATAAAATCAATTATAGCATTGGACTCAATAAAAATAAATAGTTTGTTATTAACCAATTAGTTTATGTCTTGTTCCCTCATCTGTTAGCAATATTCGATCTCCTTTTAAGCCTTGAAATTCTCTTTGAATTGATTTAACAATTTAAAAGTTATATGAATTTAAGTTAGGATTCATATGTAATATGTTACAGTAGTCGAAAATAGAAACAGAGCACTGATAGATGTCTAATTGGTCCTATGGTCTCATACTGTATCGACCTTACTGTCTACGCTTGATACTATACGGTCGCACATGGTGCGACCATATGGTTTCTGGATCTTCCCGAATGTCGATGGTCGATCCTCTGGTTATGCTGATCATGCTATGGTCGACCGTAGTTGTGACTTTGAGATTTCTGGTCACAGACTACATGCAATTTGAGTTCTTCCTGGGTCAAATCCTCTACTCTTCAATTGAATTTATTCTAAGGTCATCCTATGGCCATCGTTAGTAGTTTCTTATCAACCCTAATCATCAAACTCATTCCTCATGGTTCTCCTTGGGATTTTCTCAAAGAAATCACATGGATCATAATAGATTGATATTGTCTATCTTCCATATAAGTCTTATTCTTTAGAGTTTACATCTCTAGAGATTCGGTTCATACCTTTGCCTATGATAGAGAGCCAATTTCTTCTCAGCAAATTCATTTCCTTAGCTTTTTCTTCTTCTCCTTCTCTTCCTTCTCTTTCTCTAGGGTTTACTAATGTTCTAAAAGAGTGAAAAATGACTGAGGGACGTCCTTTATATAGATGAAAACTCTCCATATAGAGTCTTCTTTCAATTAGGAAAGAAATCCCTTAGTTTAGAAAAGTTTTCAAAACTCGGAGTCTGATCTGGGGTCTCACGGTCGATGGCTACGGTCGTAGAATCCGTCGACCGTAGGGTCATTGATCAGTGACCATTGTTTCTTTCCATATGGTCGACCGTACCTACCCAGGTAAGCGACCATATGTATACAGTTTTGGGTGTTGAGTCGATTTTTATACCTGATTTGTAATCTATCTTCACATGCTCGGTCTACTTGCTCTAGGAATGATGGGAAGACCTGACACGACACGGTTAAACCAAGTTAGTGGAGTGCGGGTCTTACAGTGTATCTGTCTCTTTTACTTATGAAAGTCAAGGGTTTATATAGGCCAATGCTTTCTGAGTTGGTGTCGGATATGCCGTTGAGATAGTGGGTTTGATATAGGTAACTGTCACCTAAGGACTTCAGTTTGTTATAATCTATAATCGTGGGGACGACCTGTCTGCTGTTCTCCTAAGAGTCCAATGAGCATCATAAATGGTGGAGGTGGTAGTCCAGAGTATGTTTCTAGACTCTTTTCCTATTCCCATGCGAAGTATAGATAGAATTTGTTTGTTGATAGTATTCTAGCAATCGTACATTAAGTACTTGTGGATTTGACATGTGGGGATGTACACACTCTCATCGTAGGAGTAGAATTACTTTATGAACAACACGTATCAGTACACGCGTCACCTCTTTACTAATGAATAGATACACTATCAACTATAAACAATAGTTAAGTACACCATTCTCCTCTGCCATTATTCCTCTGCCATTATTCTTGATGTACTTACCTAGAGATGTCCGTTATCTCATAGAGGATCACACAGTAAACATATAGGTCTGTAAAGAGATCCTCGAGTACAAATATTAATCTTTTGACTGAGGGGATCCAAATCATTGTATCCGTAGGAGACGTTGCTGCGTTTGATGGATGCACGTCACGTGTATCTGTTTGTATCCAACGTCTCAAGATCAGACCGCTGTAGGACACAAATCTGAACCGGTATACACCCCATCAAATATCTAATTGAATCCCAGAGAGAGAGAGAGAGAGAGAGAGAGAGAGAGAGAGAGAGAGAGAGGGCAGAGGAAGAAGAAGACCGTCTACCTGGTTTTCGTTCTCCTCGAAGAAAGAGAGGGGGCAGAGGAAGAAGAAGACCTACTCTGGTTTCTTAATCAAGATTGTGGATCAATCTTCTTAGCTGTCGGTGAGAGAGACTTGGGTGTAATCAAGATTGTGGATCAATCTTCTTAGCTGTCTCCTTACCTGCTTTCCATGTTCAAGCCAATGGATTGAAACATACTTCCAGCACCATTACTGGAAGGAAAGCTGGACTCATGGAGATTGGATTTTTTAGCGCCATTAATGGAAGTCAGTCGTGATCTCTTATAAGTTAGAAATATAAATGGGAAGAAAACTAAAATCCCTTTTCTCTGAAACATTCCCTTTTTCTAAAAGAACCTTCAATAGAAGGAAAAGTCATTGTTTCCTAAATGACAACAACGATCAAACTCCAAGAAAGGTTTTCACTAGGAGTAAATTTCTTCAGTTTTACCCCCCCCAAAAAAAAAACTTCTTCAGTTAATCAACATTAAATTACAGAAGAAAATAGAAACCAGAGTAGGGCCTTCTTCTTCCTCTGCCCTCTCTCTCTCTTCGAGGGGAATGGAAACAAGACTAAACAGTTTTCTTCTTCCTCTGCACTTTCTCTCTCTTCGGGGAGAACTGAAACTAGACGGTCTTCTTCTTCCTTTGCCCTCCCCCTCTCTCTCTCTCTCAGATATTTGATGGAGTATATACCGGTTCAGATTCGTGTCCTGCGGCGGTCTGATCTTGAGACGTTGGATACAAACAAATACATGTGGTGTGCATCCGTCAAAGGCAGCAACGTCTCCTGCAGATACACTCACAGGAGAAGATTTGGATCCGACTGAGGGATCCTTTAATCTAATGTGACCAAACTGGTGTTTGGTAATTACATCACATTGAAAAAACCAGTCAACCTAAGACTGGATCCCCAAGATGAGATGAGATCCATTTTTTTTTGGGGTTTGGAAGATTGCCAAGATGAGATGAGATCCATTTTTTTTGGGGTTTGGAAGATTGCCAAAAACACAATGACTATGCTGGTTCTTCTAAACTTGTTTACCATTACTAGTTTGTGATTATTTTGTTAAAAATTTTAACTACTCAATCTCCTTGTTGAACCATTCAACAATAACTAATAAATAGAAGATTCTAATAAAAGCTCGTATGCTGCATCCATGTCATTTGAAAAAGACAATCTCCATGGTATTCTATTGAACTTGTTTGCTCTCTTCTCTAAAAGCCACTGATATTAGCAACTAATGCACATGATTATCAACTTATAGATTCAGACTAGGCTCTCTTTGGTATAATTTATATTTATATTTATGAGTTATTTATAATAAATCATTTATAAGAATAAAATATGAGTCATAAATAATAACCATCTAATATCACTAGACATAAAAAAGTGATAATAGATTATCACAATAATGATACACACCTTCTAACCTATTTGTAGATTTTTGACTATATCAATTTATTTTAAATATAAATAGGGAAAAAGACAGTTGCCTCCCCTGTAACTTACCTTATTGACAGTTGACCCGCAAAGGTTTCAAAAAGACAGTTACCTCCCCTAAACAAACTGTTAAAATCCAAATAGCCCCAATTTTTAACCGTGTTAAAGTTAAATTTTTATGGACAACTTTACCCTCAACGTTTTATCCCTACTTTAAATCTTATTGTTGTTAAAAGACCAATATAACTCTTTTAGATACCCAACTAAAACATAAACCCTAATCTCATCTTCTTCTCATTCTACCTCACGACGTTTCTTATGGGGCGGAGATAGTCTGTTAGACTCAACTGTAAGCAGAGGTATTTCAAGCGACCAGTAAAGCAAGACTCCTACATTTGTAAGCGAAGGTATTTCAAGCAACCAGTGAGGCAAGACTCCTACATTGGTAAGCAAAGGTATTTCAAACGACCAGTGAGGCAAAACTCCTACATTTGCAAGCGGAGGTATATCAGGTTCGCACAAATATTTCGAAGAAACAACACTCCTAGTCTCCCTTGTTTTTGTCTTCGATTAAGCACTGGTTTTGATCGAAAAAGGCGAAGTTTGTTTCGACTGTCAGAGGGAGAGGTCTTCGATTAAGCACTCGTTTTCCCCTCATTTTCCTTCTCTTCCATCGCTGACCTACTTCGCTCTTGAGGAATAGAAAGATAATTATTATTAGGGTTTATTCAATGGTTCCTCTTTATACGAACAATGTCGGATTTTGCTCTTGTAACTGCAATACAAAAATTGAAAGAATAAGATATTCCAGTATGCAAAATACTGGATGTTGACCTAGTTCGCTCTTTATATGAATAATGTCAGATTTTACTTTATACGAACAATGTCTATTTTTTAAGCTAATCGAGTATGCTATATACTGGTTTCTAACAAGCTCTGTAGATATTTAAGTATGCACAATCCAGTCGAAAATGATGCTACAGGTACAGTTAGAAAGAAAAGATTCCACTCCTCTCCTCCTTGAGAATATGGAGGAGAGGATTTGAACCCCTACAACCGTGGTTTAGGGTACCGAGTTAATCCTGCTTGAATCCGCAAGTCTGCCATCGATTATTGAAAGTCATAATTTAATTTGATTTTCTGGATTCTCATTGATAATATGAAATTCATATTCTGGTATTCTGATTTGTGTTTAATCATATTGTGGTATTTTAATTCGTGTTTAATTATATAATTTCTGATTATTTCTGATACTATTATAGTTTCTCAATTTGTATCCCTTTATTTTTCTTCAATCTCATTTCATAACTTTTTTTACAAGATGGAACCAAAATGTGAGACCTGTGGTGGTACATGTGTGGAACGGACAATAAGAAAGGGAAAATCCATGGTAGGAAGTTCTATAGCTGCGAAAGATGTCAGAACTTTGTTATGTGGGTAGAGGATAACAAGGAATGTAGATGTGGAGTAGGTCAATGTAAAGTGAGAACGGCCAAAACTGTAACAAACAAAGGGCGAAAGTTTTGGTGTTGCCCACAATCTATTGGAGTATGTTTCTTGCATTAACTTCTGTTTTTCCCTTTTAATTATGGTGTCATTTGATTGGAAGTTGTAATATGAGATGGTATTTACAACCTTTTATAATTGCCTTGCAGGTGGATAACGCTGGATGCGATATGTTTGAATGGATGGATAACAATGGAGAGACCATTTCCAGTAAAGAGACGGGAACCAATATGGTAATTGACCAGACAGGAGAATGCTCTCAGGATACGATGACTAGTACGACAACACAAGAGATATGTCCAGTCACCAGTACAGTAACACAGGAGATTGGTCAAAGCTCACAGACCTAGGCGTTGAATACAACAACCGCTAGAACTACTTCCCCGGATTATTTGAGAGGGTACTTAAGGGGAGTAATTAGGGGTCATGTGCATTATACTAGGGTGTTTGAAGAGTTTCTTGGTGCTATTGAGACAATAGATCTAAAGAATCCTGACGAAAGAGCTCCTTGACAATGTTAGATGTGTTTTTTGTTTCTAAATTATGTAAGGGATATGTAATTTTACATAAGGGATATTGATGTATTGTATCTCCTTGAATGTTCTTTTGCTGTTTTCAATTTATTTGAATATGTTTTAGGCACATGTTTGGAGGCAATATAATTGCTGATTTTGAACTTCTCCACTCCCCTTACACTAATAGATAGTGGTTTTGTATCCTTGAATTAATTTGGATTATGATTCATGTGATAGCGTGGATCTTTCTGTACATGAAGTTAGAAAACAAATAATTGGACATGGAACGAAGTTTCTGGATCCAACTATCATCTATGCAAGCTTTTGGACTAGTTTCATTTGGTCCAAGCTGTTTCTTATATTTGTTGTAGAGTATACATGTGTGTAGAGGCAATATATTACTCTAGGGATATGGCATTCTCTTATGTATTCATCATTGCCTATCTCAAAGAATGAAAAGAATGTAATGCCATCTGGTACTTCCCAATTTTCTTCTTGTCTGGAAAATTACGATGTACTGCAGGAGATTATAATATTGAGAAGGGACCCTATTGAGAATGTTAATTTTTGTTGCCTTTGTACAGACCAACTCATGACATATGGCTTGATAGCAATTTATTTTAGAACAAACAAGCCTTCCTTGTGGGACTAAATGTGCCCTCTCATTCTGGAGTCTCTTGACCCACACCTGCCCTTTAAACCATTTCATCTTAATACTACTTCCCATGTGGGATTAAAGAAATAGATAGATCTTACCATGCTATAAATTCATATATATCAAATAGCAAAAAAAAAATAACATCCATTGCCAACCAAAGAAGTCATCAAAACTGAATTTCTAACTGCTCTGCAACCAAATTGAGTGGTTCATAATACAGACAAGTTCCACTGTAATTGTTCTTTTCAAAAGTAGAAATTTATAATACAGAAAAATTCCATTATAATTGTTCCTTCCAAGAGTAGAAATATTTAATACAGACAAACGTGGCATCGATTCGAGTAGTAATCCTCCACATAAACCAAGAAAAATGGATCCAAATGACACAACTAACTTTGAGTCAATTAGCAGCTCAACCCCACAGCCATGCCCAACAATGCCTACAAATTTAGAAACAAAAACAGCATCAGTGATGTTTATTATAGTAGGACAACCAACAGTAGGACCAATGGGAGCAATTACACCAACTGGCACAAAGACAAGTGATGCAAAGACAAGTGATTCTGTCACCAACATTGGCCGACTGAGCTGCAATAGCACCCGCAGTGACAGCTTAGAGAACTCTAATGCACCCCTCAAATCCCACACTGGTGGGGATGGTCTCTGCCATTTTTGGCTCCTCAAGCACCTCTGTTATGGTGACATTGGGAGTGTGTATCTTGTTGAACTCAGGGGAACTAACACTTTCTTTGCCATGAAAGTGATGGACAAGGCATCACTTGCTAGTAGAAAAAAGCTACTCCTAGCACAAACAAAAAAGGAGATTCTTGGCCTTCTTGATCACCCCTTCTTGCCCACTCTGTATCCTTCTTTTGAGAGGTAGGATTCATAACAATTCTCTAATGCAATAGAAAAAAATACAGAAAAACCAGAAATGAAGAAAGAACTAATTATACATCTAGTTTAATGCATCAAATTAACTCAAAGTCATGCAATGGAGGTCTGGAAACTTATAACGTCTACACCAACAATGTTTCCATATTTTCATTGCCTCATAGGGCTGTGACGAAGAAAAAGTCCAAACTCCATTAGTCTTGCTTAGGAAGTCAATAAGCCTTATGAGGCAATGAACTGAAACCAAAAAACAGAAACTAAAAATCAGATAAGTTTAGTTGGTAAGGAGTTTTTAGATATTATTCTATAGCATACTTGTTGAAGGTCTAAACCAGATCTCTATGTCTAAACTAAAAATAAGATTGCAGGAATATAGGTTCATAATCCTCATATAGCAAGTCTAAACCAGAAGCTCTCATATAGCAAGTTCATAATTGCAAGACATTCTCAATGAAATAGCATACCTGTTGCCCATTTTCAGGGTCTACACTTTGTTGCCCTGATTTAGTTCTTTTAGTACCCTGTAAAATATAAGTTGCACAATTAAAGACAGCTAAATCTTGCGGAATATATAAAAACACACTTTATCTTACCCTGACTCTTTCGAATTTCTTTGCCATCTTATCTATCACCTTATCTTGCAAAGTAGTTGTTGATGACTGTGCAGCTTGCTGGGACCTTGTTTGGACCTGGGAAGATGACGCATCATTCTCATTTCTCGTAGTTCTTGGCCTCGACAATAAACACATATTACCATAAAAAAGTAACAAGTTACTACAACATGCCTTGGAAGAAGAATCAATATAAAGCAAGACTAACAAGAATAAGAAACATTTTTTGCATTCTTTTCCTTCCCTTTCACAGGTGGTCCTTGGCATGTTTTTTTATTATGTCCCAACTGCTTGTATCTTGTACATTTCACAGTACCAGTTCTTTTTCTAAAGTTTGAACTGGCAGCTTCCCCTGGCTCTCTTCTTCTTCTATTCTTAGAAGGTCTTCCTTTTTGTTTATTGAGTGCAGGAGGCTGCAAGACACATCCATCAGTCTCCTTCAGTATGGAAAGATCTGGCAGAGAATGAATCATTTGTCCATATGCAAGCATGTAAGTTTTGCTGCTAAAATAAGAGTGACAATAATCTTCAATTTTAGCCCTTTTGTACGAGAGTGCTGCTGCTGCATGCTTCCAAGGAATCCCTGTTGTTTCCCAGCCATGACAATTACAGAATTGAGTTGAAAACTAAACTCTATACCTAATGTCCCTGTCAGTAACATTAAATTCATCTACCCAACTTTGAAGCACTGTATAGAACATTGTAGAGCTTTATACAGAGTCAAGTTTTTTACTTACCATGGGTGTAATACCCTCTTTCATTCCATAGCCTTTTATATACCTATTTACTAGCCTGTTCATTGTCAATGTCCTTATACCATCTAATAAGGCAACAATAGGTTTGCTTCGTAGATAATCCACCCCCTGGTTGAAGCTCTCTGAGATATTGTTTGTGAGGTGATCACTTTTTGCATTGTGGTTAAAAGCATGCCTAGCCCATAGAGACACTTGTAAATTCATCAACCACTCATATGCAACTCTGTTAGTCTCCCTCATTCGATCCACTGCTGTTTGAAAGCCCATCCTAGTAGGTGACTTGCATGCTGACCAAAACTGCTTCCTTAGTAGTTGTGCTGGGAATTTTGCTTTAAAATTGTTGTATAAGTGTCTATAACAATGCCGTTGAAATGCCCCTGGAAAAATTATGAAAATTGCCTCTGCCAATCCCTATAGAGTGAAATTATATGTGTTAGTAGGAACCTTTTAGTATTAACTAAAAAAAACAAACGGAAAGAGAATAATAATTTACCTTCTGCTTATCTGACATGAATGTCAGAGGCATTCCATCATACGCTATGTACAGTGCTAAGTGTAGACACTCTAAAAACCACTACCAGCTGTCTCTGGTCTCTGATTCTACAACAGAGTAGTCTACTAGAAATATCCCACTGTTGTCGTCCAATGAGACTGCCGATAAGAGCACTCCACTAAAGATCCCCTTCAAGTGGCATCCATCAAGTCCAATGAACGGTCTACACCCTTGGGCAAACCCATATATGCAAGCTTTTGGACTGACAAAAAACCTCTTAAAAACAGGCTTTCCTTTACTATATTGCATCTCCACATATTGTAATTTGACTATGGAACCAGGATTCTCTTCAAGCATTAACCGTCCATAATGAGGCAACAAAGCATATGAGTTGCTGAAACTTCCCTCATTTTCTTCGTTGGCAATCATACGTGCTCTATACAACATTTTATCATTTGGACTAATCTCATACTTTGCACATATTACTGTTTTCATTGCCTTTATGGACATGTGAGGATCAACTTTCAATCTGTTTGCAAGCTTCCTTGCAATCCATGTAGCTGAAGCGGCTTTGTCTGTATCAACTCTGTCACAAGAATGTTTAGGGTTGAATGATTTCACACAATATGTAGTACGATCTTGTGTAGGAGAAGCATGAATTCTCCACGTGCATCCCCTTTTACAACAGACCACTGTAACCCTAGACTTCTCATTCTTTAAATACAAGACTTGAACCCCCTCTTGGATGACATAATCTCTAAGATATTTCCTATAAGCATTCACATCATCAAACCATAATCACTTCTCCATCTTCAAAATATTACTATCATCAATATCTTTGTTACTGTCAACACATTTTAGTAGAGCCTGATGCTCATCTCCTTCATTCACAGACATACATCCACCACTCTGACCTCCATCAGAGACTTCATCATCTTCCCCATCACTCTGACATCCTTCTAATTCACTATGATTCTGATTATCACTACCTTCACCATGTTGTTTCCAATCTACATCATCATTGTCTAATGACTCAGCCTCACTTGAGCTGTTGAGATTATGTATTTTCCTACTACCTGCAATACTTTTTTTCTATTGCTTTGCTACCACCACCACCACTCTTGCTCCTGCTGGCAAGTGTCTTCTGCACATGCCTTTTGATTAGAGTCCTTTGTCTACTTGGGCTGTTTACAATACTAGTTTTGGGTCTTTGCATCACATTACCCTCAAAAGTATTTACCCAGTAAACGTTTGATACTTCTTCATTTACTTCTAGTCCAAACACATAGCAGTGTATTGGATCACATGCATCTGCAGACTTCTCAAACATTCTCACTACGTCCTTGTCTGCTTGAAGGACTAATTCATCACCATTAGGTAATACTGCTTTAATACTGAATTTGATGGTTTTCCCACTTGGGATGTCCATCAGTACACCGCAATATGCATCGTATATGACATCCACATAACTATGGCGTTCCGGATCAGCATTCTTAACTTCAGTATATTCACTATAATGGTACACAATACTGATTGGGTCTCCCAATAGTTTAGCCTGTACACATGAGAAGCAAAAGAATTCCATTTTAAATACAGAAATACAGCAAAATAAAATGTAAACATGTAAAAAATAGTAAAAGATATTACACATGTTAAATTACACGAAACCTATAAAACAAATAAAGAGTTTTTGTTCTTTTCCCATGCAAATAATTCTCCAACAAACTAATTAGTTGTTGGATTTTTTTTTTTTGGTTAAAGGTTTTTGGGATTCAAGTAGAAACAATAAGGCAAATAATGAATACATATCCTGTAGCATGGCTAATAAGACTACCATCTATATAAGTTTTTATTTAACGGTTTAATAAAATCCCTAAAATTAATCGGGGTGGTCACTCAGACAGGCCACAAGCCACATGTAAAAACTAGTAAAATAATGGGGCTGGTATGAGACAGGCCACATGTAAAAACTAGAAAAACAATGGGGTGGCCACATTTAAAGAAGTGTAGAGGAAAATCATGGATGTTCCCCATCAAACACAATACCAGAATTCTGAGTACTTTGCTTATAGCAGATAATGACATAAAGACAAATAAATGATGGAATACTTCACATTTTTCATCATCAGCTATCATATTTACTTCATACAGCCATAAGTACATGGAACAGAAACTTAATGGAAACAAAGACAATAAAACAGAAACATAGAGACAACATAACAGAAACATAAGGACAACATACAAGAAAACTGAAACATAAAAAATTACACGAAGGGAGAAAGACAAGAAATACATACCATTGTGCTTAAAGAGACGTAGGATGGTACCCAGACAATAAAAAATCACAAATCTTACAGTGCTGTGTTTAAATAATCCCCAATCGCAGGCCAGATTACTAAAAACAATAAAAAATGGGGGTGGGGTGGGTTAGACTGTGAACCTCAAAATCGACACTAAACAATCCCAAAATTTGGGGGTTTCGAAGATGAAGCATCCTACTGCTGTCACTACTTATTAAAAGCTAATTAAAAGACAATCCTTACAGTGCTTCAGTGCTTCAATGTTTGCAGCAGCAGGTAGGGTTTCTAATGGCAGTCAGTGCTTAAGGATTTGCAGTAGTCAGTGCTTCATGCTTGGAAGCGGTATGTGCTTCAAGATTTGAAGTGGTCAAATCTCCCAAGGATTTGCAACGATTTGTGCTTCAAGATTTCAAAGGAACATGGGAACTTCAATGTCCTTTCTTGTAGGGACAGGATGGAACTGCTTCAAGATTTCAGTAGAAGCATTTCGAAGACTCCTTACTGCTTCAAGATTTCAGAGGAAACATTTCAAATGATGAGCTGCTTCAATGTTCAAGGATTTGCAGCGGTGGAGAGCTCCGAAAACCACGGCGATTCAAGGGTTTAGAAAGCAGAATAACAGTGAGCTCGACTGTGGTGAGCAAGCAAGGAATCGGGGAATCGTTCGACTGGCAAATAGTAACCTTCCTAAATAGTAAGGGTAAAATGGGTAGTTCATATATCTAAAATGGTAGTTTGGTATTTAACAAACTATTGAGACTCCCACCGTTACCATATAATGGAATATTCCTAACAGGTGGAGCTATTTGGATTTTAACAGTTTTTTTAGGGGAGATAACTGTCTTTTTTGAAACCTTTGGGGGTCAACTGTCAATAAGGTAAGTTACAGGGGAGGTAACTGTCTTTTTTCCATATAAATAAGTATTATAAATCATACCAAACAATTACTTATATTATAATGTATTATATAATTAATTCTATAATATATACCAAAGAGAGCCTAACCCTAAGAGATAAGAATAAAGATAACTAACTGATGTCCGATAATAAGACCCGACTTTTATCCAACAAAAACCCATTAATCAACACTCTTCCACTAATCCATGCTCATACAATGATTGGATGTTAAACCCACACAAGAAGAAAACATTACGAAAATAAATCATCTCATGTCCCTCATGCCGACACAAGAAAATTCAGTGGCTGTCATCTATTGTGCACATATACCGATGTATTAGTATATACACATAGTAGATGACAACTACTGAATTTCTTTATGTCAACATGAAAAAGCATAAAAGGATTTGAAACATTACATACTTTATCTAATATAATTACTTTCACAAAAGAGTAGATATAAAGCCATAAAGCATAATAATCGGATAAGATCCTAAAAATTTCTCTTTATTAGTGGAGGACTAAGTTGGGTGTCAGTAAGAAAGACCAGACTTATGGGAAAATTTTTTGTGCCCTCTCACATGATCCCATTGGGTCTTACTTTGCCCGATCTATACAGCTGACCAGGAAACTCGGCCCGAGAGTTATTGCTTCCTTTCCAGTTCAAAGAGTCCTCAGAGGAGGAAGAAAACGACGAAACGGATGAGAGCGAGTCAGATGGGAATGGATAAAGTGAGGATGGATCAGAGGAGAGTGATGGAGAGAGAGGCACCTTCGGAAGCTTCCTGTCTTTCAGAAGTTCAGTCTTGTTGGGCTTTGGATGGAGTAACTGTTGGACCGGATCGAATCAAACCAATTGACAGCAATGCTTCCATGATCCCATTGGGTCTTACTTTGCACGATCTATACAGGTGACCAGGAAACTCGGCCCGAGAGTTATTGCTTCCTTTCCAGTTCAAAGAGGTCCCAAGAATTGAGTGCAACACCGAAAGTATTAAAAACAAAGGAAAAGATGTATTTAATGGATCACAGCTACCCTCGTGAAACCATAAATGCACCCCTCAACTGTCTGACAGTATAAGTAAACCTCAACTGTTCTTCAGTTCCTCACCTTTCACTGGTTTTTCTGTTTATTTATTCCCCTGTATCAAAGATTATTTCAGAAGCCCAAGATGGCAATTGAAAATGGAAAGGAGGAAAAGATGGTGAAGGTGACAAAGAAGGGTATGGTTCTCCCAAGTAAAGATTTGGGAAGAAGGGAATGTCCTCTGGTGACATTTGATCTTCCTTATGTAACCTTTTATTACAACCAGAAATTGTTACTATACAAGGGTCAGGGTGTCAATGATTGGGAGGAGATGATTGGGAAGATGAAGGAATCTCTTGCAGAAATTCTAGTAGATTTTTATCCGTTAGCTGGGAGATTGGAGAAGGATGAAGAAGGTGTGTTGAGGGTAGTTTGTGATGCAGAAAATGTTGGTGTGGAGGTTGTGGAGGCTGTGGCTAACGACATCGACATTGCCGAGCTCGGAGAAGATGAGTCTTCTTTTTTGCTACAGAAGATCGTGCCTTACACTGGCATTGTAAACTTAGAAGGTTTTCGCCAGCCATTGTTGGCCATTCAGGTACGCCGGCCGATTCACATTTGGTCTTTATCATCATGATCGAATTTTAATCTTTTAATGTCCTCATGTTGATACGAGGAAAATCCTATGACTGTAGTTTATCGTGTACACGTATCGATATATTGATATATGCATACAATGAACGCAGTCCCAAGATTTTTCTCATGTCAAAACATGAGGCCACGAGAGAATTTCAATCCATTATCATCATCAGCATCATCAAATTTGCATGGTATTGTTATTTATTGGAATCGGGAAACACTGGTTTTAAATTCTAAATTAAATTAAAGAGTCTCTCTTACCCAATTTATTTATTGTGGATTCAGTGTTTTCAATTCCAATTCCATCCAAACATAGGTTCTGGCGATGTTTGTTTGGCATGAAAGGAAATTGTTTGGCAAAAGTATTTTAAATTTGGAATTGTCTTGGGGAATTTTTAGAGGTGTTTTTTTCTTTCTTTTAGTCCTTAAAATTCTTTTTTACCTAAAAAAATAAAATCCTTAAATTTCGTTTAAAACTAGGAATTAAATTTCCTTTAAAACAAGGAAATTTATGCATTTTTCATGCAAAAGAAAAAAAAAAGAAAAAAGGATCAGTCGATCAGAAATTGGAAAAAAGATCTCGACGATAATAGTATGGGAATTCTTTCCCACAACCTCTCTATAATTTAAAGTCCCTAATCTCTTTACTTTGTGGGTAGATTCGTGGGTTTCATTAAGGATATTAATTCCTATATACCTATTTGTGTATCGTGAAAATATTCCCCAATAGCACTAATAGCACTATAGGAAATTCTCTTGTCTAAAAATGAAAAAAACTTCATCTTCTTACTATCAAGAAATTTTATTTTTTCCATATCAAAAACTGAAAAAAATCTCAAGATTTTTTTTCTTCTTATTTTTATAAAATTTTCCTTTCCTTCAATTTCTTGCCAAACAAACATGGCTTTGATCGTGTGCGAAAGAGTGGTTACGCTAGTACATTTGGTTCAGGCATTCAGCAGTTCTGTGGGCCCCAATTTCCAACACGGGTGGCCAGGTAGGATGTCTCTTTATTTATCTCTCTTTTTTGGGTGGCGCAGTTCACCAAAGTGAGAGACGGACTAGCCATCGGTTGCGCATTCAACCACGCAATCCTAGACGGTCACTCCACGTGGCATTTCATGAACTCTTGGGCAGAGATCTGCCGTGGATCCGACGTCATCTCGGTCCCACCCTTCCACGATCGTACGAAAGCCAGGAACACCCGCGTAAAGCTCGACCTTCCCTCCCAGACCGATGCTGTCGTGGAGGAAAAACCCACTGACACGGCCCCACAAATGAGAGAGAAAATATTCCGATTCTCCGGCTCAGCCATCGACAAGATCAAATCTGACGTCAACTCTTCCTTATCAAACGGCTCCAAACCATTTTCAACCTTCCAATCACTTGGGGTCCACATATGGCAAGCTGTCACCCGTGCACGCCACCTCAACACAGAAGACTACACGGTCTTCACCGTATTCGCCGATTGTCGTAAACGGGTGGACCCTCCGATGCCGGACAGCTACTTTGGCAACCTAATTCAGGCGATATTCACTGTGACGCCAGTCAGTGCGTTGCTTTCAAACCCGCAGTCTTTTGGCGCGTCGATGGTGCAGAAGATGATAGAAATGCACAATTCGAAGGTGATCGACGATCGGAACAAAGAGTGGGAAGCGTCACCGAAGTTGTTCCAGTGGAAGGATGCAGGACGGAATTGCGTAGCTGTCGGAAGCTCACCGAGATTTCAAGTTTATGGCATCGATTTTGGGTGGGGGATACCGGAGACGGTGAGGAGTGGAAGGAACAACAAATTTGATGGGATGGTATATTTGTATCAGGGGAAGAATGGAGGAAAGAGTATCGATGTGGAGATGAGCTTGGAAGCTCAGGTCATGGAAAATTTGGAGAAAGATAAGGTTTTTCTGGTGGAGGATTAGACCTAATTAGTATATAAATCTATTGTTGCTTGTGGGTTGTGTGTTTTTCAATAATTTCTTTAAAGTTTTTTTTTTACAGTATTGTTCAGAGATGAAGAAGGTAGATTCATTTGTATTTAGGGTTTGGTTTATAGTTTACGCAGGTTTTTCCTTATAATGTGTATGTGGAAAGTTTAAATAATTGTAAAAAAAAAAAAAAAAAAAAGCAACTTTAAATATATTTGTTTTTCTGGATGCTTTGTCTCAAGTGTTGTCCAAGAAACATGGATTCTGTTCTCTTAGTCTCCAGTCTGTAGAGAATATGAAATGGGGATCCAAATCTGTCTTCTTCAAGGGGTTTGGGAGGAGACGTAGTTCTCATTAGTCGATGCCCAATACATGAACATCGGTTAGATCGAAGCCTTCCATCCTAGTCGGTAAGATGAGTTGACAAGACGTGTCAGTTTATGCACAGGCTCGGATCTAGCCGATGAGCTTCCTCCCAAACCCCTGCGAAGATACAATTTGAATTCTTGAAATGGATAGTCATCTGTACTATGCCAACTAAGGCTAGAAGTCCTTGTAACTCTATCTCTTTCACATTAGGTAATCGTCTCCATCAAGTGTAGTGCTGATGTAGCATTGTGGGCCACATAAACCAAAATGAAGTAGATTATATTATTTCGTTACCACAAAAAAAATAATAATTATAATTATATTATTTCATAGCTTTAATGGTATAAGATTATTGTTGTCATTCATCCATGAGTTCTTAAAGTCCATCTAAATAAATTTGTATTAAAAAAGGATAGCATTTGTAGAAAGTTGTTATATGTGTACAGTCAAAATATCAGCCCTTTATTATCATTATTATTTTATTTTATTTTGGTAATACAGCACTTCATTTAATAGATAAAGGATAATTTAAAGATTATATTTCTTCATCTAATGGTTAAAATAATCAATTGTATATGTACTTGACGTGTATGAAATACATTGCCTAAAAAACTATCATGTCATAGGAGTAGGTACATTATATAGTTTTTTTTGGGATGAAAAAGATGTCTATTTATTAGAGTGCGAAAGGTTCTTGGACTCTCAGTTACATAAATCAAAAAACCATGGAATGACAATAGACCAACTTATTCTACACGCTACGGTAGAAAGGTGTTTATTTATATTTTTATTTTCTTTTCATTTTTAGGTTTTGAGGTTTTTTTTTTGGTTCCAAGAAAAGAGGAGTTAGTGTAAGAAAAAAAAAGGGCAAAGCATGGCGAGGTGTAAACAAATAGAATTCGAATTGAATATATCATTATTTGAATTCAAATCCAAGTGCTTATTACCCTATTCAAAATCGAGCATCACAAATCCAAATTCAAATTCAATTCTTAATCGGATATCAGGATAAAATCTGGTTCGAACCCAAAAATACAGTATAAACCACATGTACACTAACCATCGAAAAATAGAATCACTGGGAATAAAAGAGAAAGAACATTCCTCGCAAGATTTTGCTAGGTCCTCAATGTCCAATAGAATCGGCTAGACAAGAACATTTGAGATTTGGGTCGGATGTAGGATAGATTGAATAACATCCCTGCAATCAGACTCACTTGCAATCCTTTTGAAATTATTAAAACAGCAGATGAGAGGGCAAACCTAAGAGCCAATGTTTCATCCTCTAGAGCCGAGTTAAACTGTTGATGGTAGGAACAAGCACGAATCACTTGAGCAGTAGAATCTCTAAAAATGAATCCAATACTCCATGTGAAGCATCTGGGAAGTAAGCAGCATCAGTGTTGATTTTAATATAGCCATCAAGTGGAGGAGACCAAACCAGAATTGATGAATAGGAATCAAGCGATATTTTTTGTTGTTGATGGCTGTGAAATTCAGTCCAAGCCAAATCCGTTTTTTGAGCAATTTCCATCGGAGATGAGGATTGGGAATTGAAAACAAGATTGTTACTGGCTTTCCACAACTCCCAACAGATAAAAAATGCATGACCAAAGGCATCCTTAGCAGTATTTTTGTTAGCTCTGAAAAAGTTGTGGCATTGCATAAGCCTATAAGAAGGAACATTTCCCAGATTACAAAATGGAACATGAAAGAGCGATAAAGAGGCGACAACTGAGCCAATGTCCCGATATTTGAGTATGAGTAAATTATAGGTACCTCCCTTGTGGTTTGCTCTTAAATCAAGTACACTCTAAACCTTTCAAACAATTTCAAAGACATCCTTTTAAATCAAAATAAATTTTAAAAAAACCCAGTCCGTTTTTTCGTTAACTGATGACAAAAGTTAAAAGTTAAAATTTTAATACCTAAAATACCTTCATGCATAAGTTAAAGGACCATTTTACCTCCATTCAAACCTCCCATTTACACAAAACTCACTCCCATAAGTTAACGAAAATTCACTAACGGAGTGGGTTTTAGGTAATTGGGAGATTTAAACGGGATAAAATGGTCATTTAACTTATATAAAAGGGTATTTTAGGTATTAAAATTCTAACTTTTAGCTTTTGTGGTCAGTTAAAGGGAATTTACTAACGAAGTAAGTTTTTTTGGAATTTATTTTGATTTAAGGGGGAGTCTTTGAAATTGTTTGAAAAGTTTGGGGTCTATCTTATTTAAGGACAAATTACAAGGGAGATATCTATAATTTACACTTTGAGTATTCTCATTCTTGAACGGTTGGAAGATAAATCAAAGTCTCTCAGTTCTTTTTTTCTCATGTCCTGATCTTTCATGATTCCAATTGGTTTTGCATAGGTTTTCTCCCTCTTTTCATCCACAACTCCAGCAATCCAAGAACTCCATTTTTTGGAAAAAAAAACATTTGCGGGATATTTCTAGGTTAAAGCGCGGTAAAATGGTTCGACTTCTCCTAGCCAAAACTAAAAGTCGTCGGAACAACAACAGACAACATACGAAAACAAAACCCTAAGAATTTGTTGGTTAAGAGAAAACCCCAAAAAAAAAGCTAGTCTAATCTCTTGAAGCGCCAAGATGGGTAAATTTGTAATTTTGTAACCACTAAATGTTTAGGTGATTTCTGAATTCAAATCCAAATCTGAATTTTTGAAATTTGATTCCTCTAAACGGATGCGAATTGAATTCGGATTTTTCGACTATCTGTTTACATCTAGTTGTGAATATTGTCGAATTGAAAAGATTGACTTGATTGAATTAAAAAAAATTATAAAAAAAAAGATCAATCTCAATCAAACTCGGTGAAAAAATCAAAACTGATCGAATGGACCGAAACTGATATTAACAGGAAAGATTCAGTATTTTTTTACAATATATTCTTTAGGAAAAATTACTCGGACCTCCCCTTGACATTTTGTTTACTACACAGACCTCCCATGGCACTTATTAACTTACACAGACATCCCTCGTAAAGTAAAACTTATAGCACTTTAGTCCACTTCGTTAAGAAATGGACGGTAATTATTGAAACAAACTTATCTTATATTTAAAATATCAAAACACCCTTATCTTATTGAATTACCCTTTTACCCTTAGTAGTGTTTAAGACAGTTCGGTATTTTTTTTTTTAAAGACGTCCTTTTCTACACCAACATTATCGTCATCCCAATGAGTTACTTAGACTTTAGGAGTTAACTTTAATTAAATAAGACATGAATTCACTTCGCTAAACAGAGGGTATTTTGGTCAGTAAAAAGTTTAAGTTAACACTGTTAGTTTTAGGGAGATACGTGTAAGTCAATAAGTGACAGGAAAAGTTCGTGTAGTAAACGTAAGGTCAAGAGGAGGTCCAAGTAATTTTTCCTATTATTTAATATATGAAGAATTGAGGCAAACCAATAATAAACCGATGGGATCGAAACCAACATGACTAATAGTTATTGGTGGGCTTGGATCCTCTGCAACTATGCAGCCCCTGTAGCCTTATTTGGGCCGTTGGATTGCATTGATGCACATGTAGATGTGCTTTCAACGGCTCGAATGTAACTGCAGGGGTTGCACGGTTGTAAGAAACCCAAGCCCGTTATTGGTTGTAGTTTTGATTTTATTGATCCAAATCTTTATTGGCCCGCACCAATATAAGAAAAAAAGAAGATATAAAACCGATTGAAACCAAACCGCACCGTTCAAGTCTTGTTTCAAAAAATAAGAAAAGAATTGGTCATACCTACTCAACTATTAAGAATACATTTTCCATTCTAAGAATACATTAAAAAAATGCATACCAAACGCAATAAATTATGTAGAAACATATCCACAACCCCTAACCCATCACCCCCAAGAAAATGGTTTTGTTTGCCCCACAGCATTTTATTTGGCAATTGATTGAACTGGGATATCACACTCATCAAGAGATTATTGTAAGAAAAGGAAAAAAAGAAACTGAAAATCTAAATACAACTAGATCAATTTATATTTAGTGTGGCCGACTCTCCGTATTTATCCACCCTTAATAGAATACAAATTTCATGGTGAAGATTCTATGGTCTGGATTCATCCATTTTAAAAAAACGTACAAATTCCCAACTCTTATGTACAAACCTGTAAATGTTTCCCATCTTGTTCCTACATTCGACGATTTCTCTGGTCTCTGAACCAAAGAAACTCTCCCCTAAACATTATCATTCGCCTTATGAGGAGTATACGACTAAAGTCTCTGTTGTGGGTTTGAAATTCTTGTCTAATCTCCTCAGAGATCATCGTCGTTAGTTTCCCGTACTTAAATTATTTAATGAAAAATCACTCTCATATATTACGTGTTAGGATTTGGGAGTAGGAAGTCTTGAATTTCATCGCATGAGTTTATGATATAATTTCTAAAAATGATTTAAATCAATGAATTTTTTATTTTTTATTTTTGTTATGAAGTTAAATCACTTCAGGTCTCTAAACACACCCTCCATTGTTTGTTTGGTCCACTGGTCCCACTACAATAGTGGGACCGTATACAAACAATTTCATCCAATCCATAGGATGTCCATCAACGGTCAACCATTTCATCTTTTCTTGCTCAGAAAACACAGAAGTAAATACTCACACATGATCTCCACGAGTGTCACGTTTTTTAAAACGTGACACGTAGTCTACTACGGTGGAACGGTACTACTTTATTATTTCTCTTTAAAATTATGGCTGTTTTGAGTCGGCACGTAATGTTTGAAGTTGGATCCACGTCTTGGGTCTACTATCATTTTCTGAGAATCATACACCGTTGGATTTCATGATGCGATATAAACGTCAAAATCGCGTAGCACTGGATCTGTGTCGTTGTCTCTTGTCTCTTGCACCCCAAATCCAAGCTTCAGCAAGAAGACGTTTGACTTACTACAGCCGGTAAAATCGATCAAAAGATGCAGCTTTACCGGTGAAACCGGTTTCCGTTTATCTCTTACGAGAATTTTACTATAAAATCGATTCTTCTTCCTTGGACTCAAATTTCTTTCCTGTCTGAAGTTTGCTCAGTGGGCTCGAACTTTCTTTTGTATAATCTCGCCGGAGATTTTCGCTAGTTGGACGTACTAAGAAGGTAGGTAAGTTGAAAAATCTCCGTATTGATTGTTGTTTTTGCAGGCCGGATCTATGGAAGTTGTTGATTCTGATCCGTTGTATGAATTTGTTGCCCCTTCCAATTGAAATCGTTCCGATTTCGCTTCCTTTTTGAGGCGTTGAATGATATTTTATCTAGTTTTCAACTTCTTTGCTTTGACATGGATGAACATGGTGTGTTGCTGATTGTGTAGGGTTTGATTTGATATGTTTAGGCCTCGGTTATGTTTGGAAGGGGAGTTCTCGAGGGAGAGTCCCCCTTTCTATCCAGTTTCTCCTTTTATTTTTCTAACGTATTTCTTTAGTTGGTTGTTTACTTGTTTTCATGATTCAGAAAATTTTATTTACTGATTGATTTCTCATTCGTTCATTATTTTTGAATTTATAACTTTAATTATTGTAAAGAAAATCGCTTCAATTGTCTCTGTTATCTATTTCTTTCTGTATTGGTTCACAACTTTCGTTCTTATGGTTTATTATTGAATTAGTGAACTAAGTCTGCCTTTGGGAGCATACTTGGTTTTCTTGTTTGTTAATTACCTTTGTCATTTCCTATTCATCTGAAGTTTTATATGGTTTTAAAATTGCAGTTAGGTTGTATGGATAAATTTTGAAGTATATGATTTTGTGCTTCAGTTTTTCAAGTGATTTCGTACTTATTTAGTTGAACCTTTTACTCATCACTTTTGGGTTTTCTTTTTATGAAGATTTTCCTCTAGGTTTTTCGCATGAAAGCATGTTGAATTTTTCATTTGTTGAGAGACAGGTTTTTAACTTTGTGATGACTTGTTTATATTCAGTGTTTTTTTCTAGTTAAAAGTTGTGAAAGGATATAATGACTCGACATGTATTCTGATTCTTTTTGTATGACGGCCATTGTTGTTGATCATGCAGGGAATTGAATTTTGAAAAATGGCAGATAATGAGGAGGGGGTGGAAACTCCTTCTCGTGGAAATGAATGGGAAGTTGTGACACTCACTGCCTCAGCATATGCTGCTGCTCCTGGTCCAAAAAAATTTGAATCAAATGATGACATGGGCCATGAGTTCGTTGAGGATGATCAGGAAACTTCTCGGGCAATGTTCATGTCTCGTCACTTTGTTGTTTCACCGAGCCAGCATGAGATTCTCCCGTCGGAGCAAGATAAAAGTGAGATTGATAATGAAACCAAGGATATGTCTGTAGCTTCAAACAAGGTGCTTGGAACGGATTTGGAGGTAGGGGACAGATCTGACAAGAAAAATGATGAAAATTGGGAGATGAAAGGATTGACAATGGCAGAGGAGGAGTTGTTTGTAGCTTCAAACAAGGTGCCCGGAATGGATTTGGAGGTAGGTGACAGATCTGACAAGAAAAGTGATGAAAATTGGGAGATGAAAGGATTGACAATGCCGGAGGAGTTGTCTGTAGCTTCAAACAAGGTGCCTGGAATGGATTTCGAGGTAGGAGACAGATCTGACAAGAAAAATGATGAAAATTGGGATATGAAACGGTTGTCAATGCCAGAGGAGTTGCCTGGAATGCAGTTCTTTGATGAAAAAGGTAATAGGTTGTCTGTTCATGGTACAGAGTTTGAAGAAGCCACAGGTTTGCAAGGCCTGAATCTGGTTGATGAAGAGCACGGTATTTACAGTGCTGCTAAATTCAATTCTTTTCATGCTGAAGCAGATAATAGTGGATCATCTTTGTATGACGAAAACAAGGTCCTTGGGGAACCCTGTGGTCAGGAAAGCTTAAATTCTCCATTGGAGGTGTCAAAGTCAACAAGTCACAACAAAAAGGATGAGGGCGTTCCTTGTGAAGCGTGGTGGAAGAGAAAGGCTGCTTCCTTGTATGCTCATGCCAAGGAGACAAATGCATTTTGGTCTATCTTTGTGGCTGCAGCCTTGATGGGCATTGCAATTATTGGGCAGCGATGGCGGCAAGAAAGGTTGCAGGTTCAACGACTTAAGTGGCAATTCAACGTTAAGGAGGAGGTATGCTGATGTCTATCCTTATAGAAATACTTCTCATTGAAACAGGCAATTAATGTTTATGGTCTCTGTGTCATTGTCTCCACTTTTTGACAAGCAATCAACCTTTGATTTTTACTGAGTCTCATGTGTATGCACCCTTGCATGCAAGTACATGCATTTTTTGTTTGTATAAGATGATTTTAAATGTTTGAGCTAATGGCTGTGATGACAATTCAGGAATCAATTGTTCTTTTCGACTTTGTGTTTTATTCTTCTCAAGTCCTCTACTCATGTTACCATGAGTTAGGAGAGTAGAAAACTGTCCATGCATGTTCTACCACAACTAAATGCTATGACAGTGTAGAGTGAAACCCTGTGGGTCAGTTGATGTGCTGAAAACCTTTCTCTTCTGCGGTTAGGTTGCCATCTAGGTTTTGGTCGGGGATGACTTCCAAATTATTAATGAGCCCTGCAGATTCCTTTGAGTCAAGTTTAGCACTTCAGTTTGTGTATCACCTCTTGCTCCTGTGGAAATGATACAGTGTTCAGTTCCATGTATGAGTGCTACACTGGCATGCTGTGGCAGAAGTAGCAGTGAGATCTTAGCACTATTAGATTCAATGGCTACCAACTTGGAGATGAATGTTGTCAACAAATTGTCTGAGATGTTTGAGAGTTTCAGGAACAACGATTGTAACACTCGGGTGCTATTTTGCTGTTTTGAATTTGCTATTAGCTAAAATAATAAACGAAGATAAGTTGAGTTGAGAATGCCTTCCCAATGTCATTGAGAATCATGTTTGGAATTACCACCTAGCGGCCATTTTCAAACCTGGAGAAATTGTCCAGGTTCTTTATGTTGAAACTAATTACAATCTGCCTCAAAAACTCTTAAGATGTCAAGACATGTCATCTTAGCTTCAATTCCCTTAACAACTATTTCCTCTGGAAATTTGCACGTATGCTAGGAGTTTATTTCATCTTGATGCAAGAACTGATCCAAGATCACAAGGATGACAAGGTGGATGAGTGGCAAGAATAGGGTTGAGATATCGAAGACTGACATTATTGACGGTACCTAAGAGTAGCTGCTGAAAAATACAAGAGAAGTCTTTGTCTGGTGATTTTGGCTTTTGCATGAAGAGCAATGAGTTTGTGCCTTTTTGGTAGAGGCACTGTTTTTTGGAGTCTGGAAGCCTGATTGGGTATTTCCATATTTTGTGGAGTGTGTGCCCCATGTTTAAACTTCCGCTTAACTTTGGTTTGTCATATAAGAAGTTGAAATGTGTTTTTTATATTTCTTTTTTTGTAGTCTTGTTGTCATTCTAAGAAGTGAAATCATTGAAAAGAAAATATGAGCTTCTTGATGGTAAAGAGCCAAAAGTATCACACCCCATGGGGCACCACAAATAAATGAAACCCTGTATAAAACTCTAAGCGATCATTTTCTTTTTTTGGTTCCCTTATTTTTTTTAGTGGATGATTGAGGGAAATGGCTAAGGGAGGAAGGGAAGCATGAAGCCACTAGCCTGCTGCAAATACCGAAATTAGAATAGAAATAAGATAGGGATGCACCAGATTAAGGATACTTCTTGTATTGCATTTTGAAATTCTTGAACCAAGGAAGTTTACAGGTCGAACATTTTAATATCAAAGGCAAAATGGCCATATGCATATTGGAATGAAAGGCTATCTGGCCAAGGAGTATTAGTAACTGTAGATGTCGTGTCCTTTCTTGGTTGCTATGAGTAGCTGACTAGCTGGTTCTGTTAATGGGAGTATATTAGTACCTAAAGATGTTGTGTCCTCTATTGGTTGCTGTAAGCAATTGGTTCTGTTAGTGGGACACGTCGTCCCTTGTCTGGGTGAGCGGCCAAGAATACCCCCTCCATGGTCTACCTGATCATCTCTTGGCCCAACTGGAGCACTCCTTGCTTATTTGAAGTGGAAGGACAATTGCCAAGGTACACAAATCAATCGGTAAGAACCAGCTACACTAATCCATAAAAGTTGTATAACTTTGGTTTGTGCTAGCAATGCTGGTGATGGGTTCCAGGGAAAGAAGCCGGAAAAACTTTGTCCTAATAGACAATTAAGACTAACAGGTCGTCTGATGGGATAATGAGAAAATGTAGGAACTGGTAAACCTCAGGAAGATACTGAAGGCCAAAGGCTGCGATCTCTGGGTGGAGACAGTTTCAGGCCTGGGAATTGCTCTGTTTGTAATGTTTAACTGGTAACACCCCCTCCCCCCCAACACACACACACACACACACAATCTCAGCTTCATTTGGATGATGAAATGAAGCAGTGAGACATTTGTGTTATTTCTGAGTAAATATAGATATACTCTACCTTCTGCCTGTCTTTCTGTAGGCACTTAATTTTTTTTTGGTTGGCAGAAGATGAACCGGATGATGGGTCCCTTTTCTCGGCTTAAAGATGTGATTGTGAGTGGACACAGCCGAGGTTCTGCTATCAGAGGCAGTGCTGAGCTATAAAGCAATGAAGATGATGATGAAAAAACTGTAGGGTACAAAAGGGAGAGGGAAGGGGGAGCTTAAATGTTATATTTATGTATGAAGTGTAAATACAAACTATTTGGCTTTCACAGGCAATATTCAGAATTTGATTACTTATTTTAGCCATGTATGAGAGTATTGTGGTAGTGACATTGCAGTACTTATGTCAGAGGAGTGTTTGGATGCCTTCCCACCTTCCCAGAATCCAATTGATCACCTGCTGTGTATCCATTTTTTATGCCCAGGTTTTTTTATCTTCTCATGTTTCTTGAGGAAAAGAGACATTCTCTTCTGTAGTCACCACATCTTATGTCCGGCCACCGGCCGGTGTGATACTCTCCTGATAGTGTATTTTCTGCAGCAAAGCTCTGAACGTCCTAGTGTGGATTTACAAATCATGGTGTAAATCCTCAAATCCACTGTTAAAGCTTATGTACGTTTTTGTCATTGTTTTGATGGAAACACCATCGGAATTATGGCCTCGTCTGTGAAATTGTAGTTAAACATTCAATTTTCGACTACTTGCTTTTAAATTTTAATAAATTTTGGGGATTACATTTTTTTCAAGTTCACTTGTAAATTTTTTTATGTAATTATTTTAAATAATTTTATTATTGTAGAATAAATAGCAAACAAATATTGGAAAAAAATACTAGCCAAGACATCCAAGGTGGAGGTGCTCATAGGAGCAGATCCAAACCTACTAACAAAACCAGGGTTATTTTTAATGAATAGGTAACCCTATGGTCTCAAGTTATGCCACTCACATATCAAGTTTCATATCAAAGGTAGTTTATTAAAATTGTAAAACATATTGTTGAAAAGACTATGATTACCAAAAGGGTGTAAGAATCATTGAAGGGGTGCACAAATTTGCATTTGGAGGGAGAGGTGGGAATGCTTGGGCATTTAGAGGGAGAGTTGGGTAATGTTTTTATATTTTAAAAATGTTTTTGAGTCAAAAGCGTCTGTTGCTAAGAAATACTTTTGTAAAAAAGAAACCTGTTTTATAATGTTGTGTAGAAATTATTTTTGAATAAAAAATAATCAAAAACATGTTTGGAAGCCACAATAATAGAATACTTACAGTACTTTTATAAAATAGTTTGGGAGTTTCTCCTATGTTCTTCGAGCCTTGCCATTGTACCTGAGTTCAAACTCTTGTTGCAAAACAATGATTCGACTGATCAGCAAAATGGAGTAGTAGTTGGAATAGAAAGAGAAACAAAAGGAGAGAACGTAAACTAGGTTGGTGGGTTCACTAATGCAGGTCGATTGTCGTTCGATGGAATTGGAGGGTTCTGTTCTTCTTCTTCTTCGTCCATTCCATCAAAGGGGAAGGGAGAGGGGGAACTCTCCGTATTGAAGAACTTCGGAGAGTTATCTGAACTCACTGTGCTTTGTCGAAGAATATGAATTAGATTCTCTTTTTCAATAAAGGTAAAACAGGTACTTCATCCTTGTAAAGGGTTAGTTTGGTCATTACAATAATATTGATCTCTCACCACAGTATCTAATAGAATATACCTAACGGCATGGGTTTAATTGTCTTTTAATAATTTTTTTTTTTTAAATTTGGGGGTATTTGTCTTTTACAAAAATCTCATCCGAGAAAAGAGTAATTCCCCACCGGCCCTCACCCTCAAAAAAAAAAAAAAAAGTTACCAAACGTAGCTTAAATGATTTAATTTTTCTTTAATTTAAGGCTTTTGTTTTATCTGTAGAATAAGACAAATATATCTTATCCTCTCACAGATAATTTCGAGTGAGATTTTTTTTTTTGGGTTCTTCCACCAAAAAAGTAAAAGAAATTTTTTTATGACATTGTCTTTGAAGTTTTTAAGAAAATTAAGGTTACGTTTGATAATTTTTCTGTCACTCAAAAGTATTTTTTTATATTTATGTGTCTTAAGAAATACTCATGTAGGAAAGAAATCCGTTTTGGTAAGACTGAGTAAGAAGTATTTAAAATAAAAAAAAAATGTTTGAAAGGTACAAACTTCTAATATTTTTACAAAATATTATTTTGAAAGAATAAAAAAATAATAAAAATATCGTAACTGAACATTACCATACTGTGCCAACAAAGAATGAAAGAGGGTGTTGAGAAAAACTATGAAGACCGTAGAAAGTACAATGAAAATAGAAATTGTCTCTTGTCGTACGATTCAACGGTATATAAATTGGTATGTGCACTAAATGAATTCTAACCATTGAATACGACTGGCAGGGCAAGCGACAAAAGAAGATTTTTTTTCCCATATAATGAAGTGGAAGAATATGATGAAGGGTTGGATTCTTCAAAAACCCTATTCAAGAGATTGAGAAATGGGGATCCACATCTTCTCCTCCCAGAGCCCCTGATGTCGGCCATCTAACGGGGCCGCCGCCTCTCCTCCCAAACCTCTAGGAGGAGAGGATTTGGATATGGAAATAGGTGAGGAAATTTCAATTCCCATGGTTTCTCACACTCTCTCGACATCCAAACACAACCTAAAGTTTTTTGATTCGCTAATGGACCCACAAGGCGCGTAATACGTCGCCGGCGCATACCGATCTTAGTTCTTTGTCGTTTCTGCAATCCACGATCCATGATTTTCTTCTGACATTCATATTTTGGAATGGAATAGTATGATTCTCCAGTAAACACTGAAACAGTCTCATCTTCGTCTTCGTAGAGGATTCTAACCTGGAAACCCTTTCTATTCTAGGGTTTATTTATACTATATCCTGTGCACTCCCAACGAAAGGCCTACGGGTACGCTTCTTCTCGTCGATTTCTATTCGTAATTAAAGACTATTGATATCATTGTTTCGTTCTGTGTTTTTGCTTTTTGAGTTTTGTTGGATGCTTCGATATTATTCTTTTCTTATTCCTGTTATTTGAGTGAATGCTCTGGTGTTATTGGATTTTTGTTATTTCGTTTTTCTTCCATTACTTCTTGTGTAATTTTCTAGTTCTGGCTACACTTGTTTGATTGTTGGCCTTGTGCAGAATTGAATTTTTTTTTTTTTTTTTTGGTTTACCATCTGAATTTATACGTTCCTTGAGTTTCTATGTAAAGTAGAAAGATTTAGATTGTTGGGATTTAGTCTTTGCGCACACGCGCTCTGTTTGTGTTTATGATGTCTTTTGATTAAAGTATTAGGGTTTTGTCTTGGAGTCTGTGGACACCATCAAACTCTTTACTTTAAGATCTTTAGCTTATATGATACCCCACAGAGCTTTACGAAAAACTAGTAGGTTCTGAGGCTGGTTTATATTTGCCTAATGAATACTAAAAATACATATTTTAAGAGCCTCTGGATACCATCAAACCATGTATGCTAAGATCTTTAGCTTACATGATATCCCACCGAGCATAACAGAAAACTAGCTTCCTCCTTTGAGTTGCAATTTTTAACACCCTCCCCTGTGCGGAAAAAAAAAAAAGAGAACAAAATTACCAAACGTTTGTCTTCCGTACATGTCTGAGAAGTAAATAGGGAGCAGGTTGTTTGGAAAGTTATGCAACATTGTAAATGTATGTTTCCTCATGAAACCACGAGTGAGTGACCTCTCTCCGTTAATGGCATAACTTCACTTGTAAATCCCTACATGGATAATACGCTTTTCTTCTTTTCTTAGTCAGCCTTTGAAGTTCTTGGTGAATGCATTAATATAAATATTGGTTATAAAAGAGATGCTGAACTCCCTTCTCTGACCCCATCCTTTTCTGGTTTCAGGACGATTGATTAATTGATTTATCCTACATTGAAGATTCAGGAAATTTTCTTATTTTGTTCCTCTAGTCTGTACTGGAGGCTGACATAGGGCTTAGAAATTTGAGTGTGGGCCAGTGTGAAATGGATATGCCTGAACCCAGTTGGAGTTACACAAAACGGGATACTGAGGATAATTTAGATTTGAAGGTTGATAGAGCTGGTGATGAGGAAGACTGGGAGGGCAGTGATAAAAGGAAGCACCGATCAAGCAAGTCAAGAAAGCAGGGCGGTGCAGAAGAAACTGATGAATGGGATAGTGCTGGAAGAAGGAAGAGCCTAGGCGATGGAAATGAAAGTCGAAAGAGGTCAGGTGGCTCGAGCAGAGCAGGTAGTGGGGATGAAGACAGTTATGATACAAGAAAGGAACAACGCTCCAAGCAGATTAAAAAAAGCCAAGAGGACAGGGCTGAGAAGAAATCAAGCAATGGATATTTAGATAGAGAATCAGAAAGCAGTAGAAAGGGTAGAGATACTTCAGGGAGCAAAGGTCTTCTTCTGGCAGATGAAAGTGAGAGGAGCTCATCAAGGAAAACTAGTTCAAAGCCCTCAGTTAATGATGACTCCCAGAACAAAAGTAGAAGCAAGGTGGAAATTCCTCATGATGGTGAGCTTGAAAAGATGCAGGATAGAGGTTCCAGGTATCCAGATAGAAAAGAGAACAGTAGAGAGAAAAACCGTGGTTCTCGTGAGCAGGAGAGGAATCCAAGGAGAAGATGGGATGAATCTGACTCCACCAGAAAAACAGATGAAAGCAGTTACATGGATAAATTTGATTCAAAGAGTGGAAAAAATTCTGACCCTAAGCATGGGAGTAGGATGGACAGAACAATAGATACAAGGGACGAATCCAGTGAGCTGAAAAGCAAGGTTCTGGATTCCCACATTGATAAGGGCATCAAAGTCAGCAGCAGGGAGGAGAAAATGGTTGATGGGGGGAGGAGCAAGAGCAGAGGCCGGACAGAGGCTCAAGATGAAGATACTAGACCAAGTTCTACCACGCGTGAAGAAAGATCAGGTGATATTAGAGATGATAAGCAGCGGAGAGGTGGGGAGAAATTGGTTGGTCTGGTGGAGGATGTGGAGTCTAGTGCTCATAGGTCTAGCTCAAGAGGTCATTCAGAGAAAATCGACAAGCACAGACAGCAGCATGATCCCACACAGAACAGCCATGAAATACCTGAAAGCCGGGAGAGATATGTTAATACAAATGAGGTTGGGCATGCACGGGCAAAAGACAGAAGTGGTAGGGAAATGAGGCACTCTAAAAGGTCCCATAGTCCTGATAGGAGTGGGAGGCGGCGCCTTGAATCAGATGACTCTGATTTGGATGATGAAAGAAGTGTTGTCATGAAGGGGAAGGAACGGGAAAAAGATGGTTACAGGGATGACAGGGTTAAAGGTCGAGATGGTAGCTGGAGTGACAGGAACAGGGATTGGGAAAGTTCCAAAGATAATTGGAAAAAGAGGCATTACAGTGGTAATGATAAAGAGACGAGGGATGGAGATGGTGATTTTGATCATGAGAAGGACTGGGATTTGCAGAGGCAAGAGCGTGATAGGGCTGAAAATGAAACTCTTCGTGGTCGGCCTGGTTTTAGGAATGAGCGAAGTAGGACTGAAGGTGCAAAAAGTTCATCAAACTTTGGAAATCCCAATGAGAACTCCGATATGATAGAGATCCGAACCAAATCTATTGATTATGGGAGAGAAGAGTCAGGGTCTACATTTACTGGGAGACGAACTGATTCTGGGCAGCATCCTGATTTTACTTCAGCTACAAGTGATGAGTATTGGGGGTATCCGCCTGATGACAGAGGAAGAATTGCTGATATTTATGGCCCTGGAGATGATCTGCAGGGGAGATATCCTGATGATGGGTCGTCTATGTTAGATCAGAATTTGGGGAGGATTAACATTGACATGCAAGGCGGGAAGGGAAGAGTACAGAAAGGTGCTATGGGTTCTATTCGTAGTGGTGGTTTCCAGAGTTCCAGTAGTGGTTCACAACCACCATTTGGAAATAACCAGGGGCCTGGTTCGTTTAATAGAGCTGTTCCACTAGGAGCAAAAGGGAATAGACTTGGAAGAGGAGGAGGGAGGGGAAGGCCAGCAGGGAGGGATGGGCAACGGATTGGAATGCCACTACCCATGATGGGAAGCCCCTTTGGACCTATTGGTTTGCCACCAGCACCGCTGCCGCCGCTGGGACCTAATATGTCCCCTGGTCCAGGTGCACCCATTGGCCCTGGTGTCTTTATTCCTCCGTTTCCAGCACCTATTGTTTGGCCTGGACCTCGGGGTGTTGATATGAACATGTTAGCTGTCACACCTGGGCTATCTCTTCCTTCTGGAGCATCAGGACCTAGATTTTCCCCCAATATGGGGGCTGGCCCAAACCCTGCCATATATTTTAATCAACCAGGTCTTGCGAGAGGAGCACCCCCAAGCCTACATGGCCCTGGTTTTAATGCTATGGGAGTAATGGGACGAGTAGCACCTCATGACAAAGCTCCTGGGACCTGGGTTCCTCCTAGAAGTAGTGGACCTCCTGGTAAAGCTCCTTCCAGAGGAGAACAAAATGACTACTCCCAAAATTTTGTTGACACTGGTATGCGACCCCAGAATTTCATCAGGGAGCTGGAGCTTACCAGTGTTGTAGAAGACTACCCGAAGCTGCGGGAACTTATCCAGAAGAAGGATGAAATTGTAGCTAAATCGGCTACCCCTCCTATGTATTACAAGTGTGACTTGAATGAGTTTGTGTTGTCCCCTGAGTTTTTTGGGACCAAGTTTGATGTCATTCTTGTTGATCCTCCTTGGGAGGAGTATGTTCATCGAGCTCCTGGTGTTGCTGACCATACGGAGTATTGGACATTTGAGGAGATACAAAACCTTAAAATTGAGGTACGTTTTATGCCCATCCATTCCCTTGCAACATGATCAAGATATTGTCTACTAAGGGATATGGGAAATTTTTTTTGGTGGTTTGCTGTTCTGTTCTTTCTTGAAGTTCATCCCCCTTTTCCCTTGACATCAGTCACCTTCATTGTGCACATAGATATAAAGTCTAAACCTTCATTGTTCATGTTTACAGGCAATAGCAGATACACCTTCATTTATCTTCCTTTGGGTTGGGGATGGTGTTGGTCTTGAGCAGGGTCGTCAATGTCTAAAGAAGGTATGTATATTAGTTGAGAACCATTAGGCTTAATATTTGAGTTACTTGTTTTTACCTAGGCTGTGTTCTGGCATCATTGTTTGGAAGTGCTATTTTATGCTTTTGGCTGGGAAAGTGCCATTATGGATATGGGATGTGTTTGTAGCGGTTTGTGGAAGTGCTAATTTTGAAGCAGTAATTAGCTATAAAAGCAATAGAATGTTGTGTGTGTGTGTGTGTGTGTGTGTGTGTGTGTGCGTGTGTGTGTGTGTGTGTGTGTGTTTAAAGCAATAGAAGCTGAAGCTCGAGAAAACTGTTTTCTGACTTTAGCTCTTTCTAGAAGCTGCTGAGGTCCTTAAATACTTTTGGGTCAATCTTATTACCAGAAGGTTTACAAAAAGGACTGATAGTCTTCAACTGTATTCCGTTTTATTCTATTGTATTCTTGATTCAGCTGTATATTATTCTTAAAAGAAAAAATTTTCATCTACCACCCAAGAAGTATTCGATATTCGACCTACTACCCCACTTTTCAGCTAATGTTATCTACTACCCAAACGTTTGACTGAAATACTAAAAGAAACCCACGCCGTTAGTTGAATCCCGTTAGATGATGACATCATCTCAATTTGAAATATTCTGGGACAATATTGCCCTTATTGCATTGTTAAAGAACTAATTTGACCTTCTTTGTCATTCACCCAAAAAAAAAAAAAAAAGACCTTGTCGTCTTCCCTGAACGGATCAAGATAGGAGGTTGCAGGAGTGGTGGGGGATAGCAGAACAAGGCGACAACGAAGTGGAATCCGATGAGGTGGGGATGAGGGTTTGCGGAATAGGGTGGTGGTGATGATGGGATAGAAACCGAGAGGCGGGGGTGAGGACTTGCAGGATAGGCAGTGGTGAAAACTGAGAGGCGGAGGTGAGGGTTT
Source organism: Protea cynaroides (assembly GCA_028583415.1). Taxonomy (NCBI): domain Eukaryota; kingdom Viridiplantae; phylum Streptophyta; class Magnoliopsida; order Proteales; family Proteaceae; genus Protea; species Protea cynaroides. The sequence goes on along the minus strand of CM053275.1, from coordinate 94,394,910 downwards.
GCAAAATAGGGTGCGATGATGGCGGTAGAAATCCGTCCGTCTGCTGAACACAAAGCCCACCAGAATCCTCGCACTCAACACATCTTCTCGACGACGTTCCCATTCCAACAGAAACCCAGATTGCAAGGCACTAGCACAACCAGTGCTCAGATCCGTCAGATTGGATGAACTTTTGTCCGGCACCACCACGCTGACATCACAATAGAGGAGCCAATCGAACCATTCTGGAATCTCTCCCTCCACAGATGGCTTCGTCGTCCACTTCGATGGCTTCGTCCAAAATCGAAGTTGCAGTCTTCATGGCATGGTAACGTTGGGAATAGCAGCTGTATTTTTCATAAATAGTTATAAAAAAAATACAGAATTTCAGGAAGAACAAGGAGCTGCTTCTTCCATTTCTGTTTTGAATGTGTTGTTGAATGTATTTGAAAGTTTTGATTTCAATGTCTCAGTCCTGTATTTTCAGTCTCGGTTTGCTGAGAGAAATGAATAAGTCCATGGAAGAGGGCTGAAGAAGAAATCTGCTCTTTTTGTCATTTTCCAATTTTCTCTTCCTTGCTCCCAGTTGGTTACAGATTCCGGCAGCTAGGCAGCTGTTTTCCGGCATCGTTCTCTACCTTTTTCTCCATCTCTGTCATCAATCTTAATCCATCCTCGATCAGTGGCGGATTGGCCGAATTTGGATTGTCATTGTTATAAGGTCAAATTAGTAATTTTATCTCATTTTAATATCTATCAATTTCAAAGAGGAAGGGTAGAAATGTCAAACTCTATTTTTAGTATATTCCGTCAGTTAAGTGGGGGCGGGTGAAATTAACTGAAAAGTGTGGTAGTAGGTTGAATATCTAATATTTCTTGGGTGGCAGATGAAAATTAACCTTCTTAAAATCTAGGCTTTTTCAACAATGCTGTTATGACATAGCATATTTTTGGTTGCAGGCAACATCATTTGCGGCTGCAAAAATGCATTTTTACCAAATGCTTTCTTTTACCATGTACTTGTGGTCCTTTTTTTTTTATTTTTTATTTATGTACTTCCTTAGGAGCCCCCCTCTCTCTCTCTCTCTCTCTCTCTCTCTCTCTCTCTCTGCACCAATGAAAGACAACATGACTTTATTGTTTGTCTGGAAAGTCCTTAAAAGAAAATTAATTTCTCAATAGCTCCCCTTAATTTGCTTGTTTTTGGTCTCATCTGGACCTCGGTTATCAATTCCCGATATTTTCTCAGTCTCATTTGCAAGAAATGAAAACAAACAGGAAGAAAACTAAAGCTGATACTTTTGGCCTTTTGGGACTCATGTATCATGTCAATTACTGCAGTTGTTCCTCTGTTTTCTTTGGTAGATTACAGTTGTTCGTCTTGTTTATTGGTAAACAGATAGAATTATTGATTGCATTTGCAAGGTTTTGGTGATTATGTTTTTTGGATAACTACTTCAATTTTCTCTTCTTCAACCCCCCCTCCCCCCCTCTCTCTCTCTCTCTCTCTCTCTCTCTCTCTCTCTCTCTACTACATGTATTGTTCTTTTAGAAGATAGAAAGATTTCCTCCCCTTTGGGGGGGGGGGGGGGGAATTCTTCCAAACTTATTTAGTACTGGTGTTTTTATTATATCGTACGATCTGTAAGTTGGTTGAGTGCAATGGTTCTTATCTCTCTCTTAAATGATCTGTCTTGTATTTTATATCACAATTGTTCTATTTTGTGCAGTGGGGATTTCGAAGATGTGAGGATATATGCTGGGTAAAGACAAACAAGACAAATGCTGTGCCAGGCTTGCGGCATGATGCTCATACTTTGTTTCAGCATTCGAAGGTTGGTAATGTTTCTCTGCCACGTTGCTCCTGCTTTAGATTTAACTGCTTCATCAGATATCCTCAAACTGTCTCAAGCCTGCAGTGCCTTTCCTGACTTTTGTTCCTTTTTTCTGTGATGAAGGAACACTGCTTGATGGGCATAAAAGGAACTGTTCGGCGTAGCACTGATGGTCATATCATCCATGCCAATATTGACACGGATATAATTATTGCCGAAGAACCTCCATATGGTTAGCATCCATGATTCAAGATCCAATTTTCGCAATCTTGGGTTTGTCATACAGTCCTTGTGCTTGCCTGTGTGTGTGTTTAGCTTGTTTTAAATAACAGTGGAGAGCTGCACCTGTATGCCTCCATTTTATGTGCACTTGCCATTTTGTTGGGAATAAGGGTTCTGGTATCTTTGCTTATTTTTGGTCATAGACTAAATTTGTGGCCGACCTTCTTACTAATTCAATTGCAGGTTCCACAACAAAACCTGAAGACATGTACCAGATCATTGAGCATTTTGCCCTTGGACGGAGGAGGATTGAACTCTTTGGTGAAGATCACAACATTCGGTCAGGTTGGCTTACTGTTGGCAAAGGGTTATCATCCACAAATTTTAATGCTGAGGTACTGAATCTGGCAACGTACCTTCTAAACCCTATAAATAAAACTAGTTGAAACTCATTTTGAACACAATAATGGGTTCTTAGTAGTATCTGATTCTTTCCAATTTATTTCGGCTCCATGGATTCTAAATGCTAGCCACTGTAACAGGGATATGTCAGGAGCTTTGCTGATAAAGATGGAAAAGTTTGGCAGGGTGGGGGAGGACGGAACCCCCCACCTGATGCATCTCATCTTGTCTTGACAACTCCTGAGATCGAGTCCCTTCGACCCAAGTCACCACCGCAGAAGAACCAGCAGCAGCTGTCTACAGCCCTCTCTCTGACAACAGTAAATACTACGAACCAAAGACCAGCTGGAAACTCACCACAGAAAGCCTTTGGTCTGAATCAAGAGGCGTCCAGTTCGAACCCTCAAACACCTGCTCCCTGGGGGTTTCCAGCAATGGGGAACTTGAAAGGCCCGGATGCTGGTAACGTGACTTTGGACGACAAGTATTTTGAGCATTATGGATATAATGCCTCAGCTGGGCAAACAAGTGGGGACCATCTCGAGTTCGATTCTCACCGAGCCCAATGAAATTCAACCACCAAAAGGTGCCGTGTGGCTTGTAATTCTTTCTTCGCAATATATGGAAGGAAATATTTTTGTGTCCTGTTCCTCATCCTCGTAATGTCAATGATGAATTCACAATATCTTGTACGACAATTCAAATAGTGGAATGCAAAGCATTTATACGGGAAAATATCTTGTACCCACTATCCATTAAACCTGGCTCTCTCTCTCTCTCTCTCTCTAGAGAGAGAGAGAGCTAATGTTTCTTGGAGATTAACTTTGCCGAGTTGTGTGGTGGATCTAATTTTTAAACTTTTATCAATTGAAGGATTAGATGACAGTGAAGGAAAAAAAAATAGACCACACTGCGCCAAATTTGTAAATTGGAAATCTGGCAGGGTTTTTCAAGTCCGATCTCAACTGGGCAAAACAAGGCATCTCATGGAACTCATCCTCTTCTGCTCCATCTCCATGGGTAGTAATTGTTCCAAAAATTTTGACTGAAAATTGTTGTTCTAAACTTTTTGATTATATTTCAGTATTCTAATTTAACTTGGAAACATAAAGTACGGACAAATATTTCCTACGTCTACCATTGCTGTTATCTCGTAGTTATCCCCGAAATGTATGAGACATTCAGCCTGTTGCTAAAATTACCACGGTTTGTCTCCTTGTTGCCATTCCTGCTGCAATATCCCAACCAACAAGTGGATGAAGAGATTCGCTGTGGTTTCTGTGTTGCCTATGGATTGCAAGCCTTGCAAATGGACGGAAACTGATCAACTGTTTAGGTTTTACTACAATTACATGACATGCTCTCATTAAAGGATACTTTCTGCTGATTTAGAACAAGCTTATTTTACAGCAAAATATAATATTTCTGTGGCTCACTTTTACACCCAAAAGCATATTGGGGGAAAAAAAATCAACATAGTACATATTTATGTCACAGAAAACAAAAGTATAAGGCTCATAAACCCAGTACATCATGGAGCACTTGGAATTTTTACTAAAAAAAGTAGGGACATCAGGGCTTCTATCTTAAAGTGTTTCCTAGTGTACAAAAAAACTCTGTTCTACATCCCTCTGCAAAATTCATTCAGTTTCCCCCGTCTCTAAATCCCCATGAAACAGTAGGTCCCAGAACTCCTCTAGATAATTCGGTAATAACCAAGGTATTTGATGGGTGAAGCTTTTCAACCCTTTGTTTCATTCTACCAAAAGAAGTTTCATGTCCGAGTCTTGGAGCCCTGTGGTGTAGTAGTAGTGGCAACTTCACGAGTGGTGGCTGTACCAAATTGCGTTGCATAATAAGAACCAAGGAAACAAACAAGAGCTAAATAGAAATAAGAGTTGAAATTGCGAACCTTGAGCCTGAGCTTTGGGTTCAGACAGCTCTTCTATAGGGGATGTTTGTTCTTGCTGTTGGGTGCCAGATGCTTTTAGTTGCTCCTCTGTAACCTTCAAGTAATCTTCAGTGGAGTATGCTCTGTTTGCAGATGGCGCACCATCTGTTTAGAGAAAAATCACATTGCTATCATATTCAAAATTTCGGTTTACCCCTTTTTTTCCTGACATGATTTACAAGCGAAAATCATAGATCTAATAAAAACAAACAAGAGCTTAATGGAAATAAGAGTTGGAATCCCAAACCTTGAGCCTGAGCTTTGGGTTCAGACAGCTCTTCTATAAGGGATGTTTGTTCTTGCTGTTGAGTGGCAGATGCTTTTAGTTGCTCCTCTGTAACCTTCAAGTAATCTTCAGTGGAGTATGCACTGTTTGCAGATGGAGCACCATCTGTTTAAGGAGAACAATGATATTGCTATCATATTCAAACTTTCAGTTTACCTCTTCTATTTTCTGACATGATTTACAAGTGAAAATCATAGATCTAATAAAAACAAACAAGTGCTTAATGGAAATAAGAGTTGGAATCCCAGACCTTGAGCCTGAGCTTTGGGTTCAGACAGCTCTTCTATAAGGGACGTTTGTTCTTGCTGTTGGGTGGCAGATGCTTTCTGCTGCTCTGTAGACTTCAAGAGATCTTCAAAGTATTTGCTGCTTGCAGATGGAGCACGATCTGTTTATAGAGAAAAATGACATTGCTATCATATTCAAACTTTCAGTTTACCTCTTCTATTTTCTGACATGATTTACAAGTGAAAATCATAAATCTAATAAAAGCAGACAACCAAATGATATATGTGCAGCTAAGGCTTAGTTTGGATCCATTTTTATTTCTGTTTTTATTTTAATTTTTAGCTTTTTTAAGTGTTTGGTATCATTTATGGATGCTATTTATGATAAACAAAAACGAAAATAAGGTCAAAAATCAAAAAGAGGTTTCGACCTCTTTTTGATTTTTGCCCGAAAACAATTTGTAGTTGTTTTTGGGCATAGTTTAATGAGCACGTGTGTTTAACCTTTTCCAACGATTAAAAAATGAGGACAAAAGGGTAATAACCCGTGTTTTTATAAAAGCTTATATGCTTCTGTCTCATTCTTTGCCACGGAAATTGGACTCAAGAATGTGAGGGAGAGAGAGGCGGAAAATTTTTCATTGATTGTTCGCCATTAGTAAGGTTTCGTGATCATCTGAAGAAACTTTTTCCGTGAATCGTTACTAGTCATGGATTCGTCTTCTTCCTCCGCTCCTTCATCTTTGGTTCTCCAATTCGTAATGGCTGCTCTAGTCTGGACTCTGGAGCATTGGTTATGGTTATCTCTGCTTTCTACTAACATAAGCGCAGCGTTGATCAGGTTCTTGATCGCCTGATCGAAATCCGCAAGCTTCTTTCTAGTGCTCGACCACAACCATTTGAGACGGAAGAAGAAGAAAGCCAAGATGAACAAGAAGACGAAGATGTTGCCTCTGACATTGATATCGATCTCGGCGATTCTGGAGACAAGACGTCTCTTCTCTGTTTCTCTCTCTTTATCTTCTTCCTCTCAGTGCTTGTTCTATTTTTCCCCCGAAAATTTTCTCTCTCACAAGTAATCAATTCTAAGGATGTGCAATTTTGTAAAGAAGTTTGAGCTGAAACCCTGTTAACACCGACCTGCTACAGTCCTAATGCTTGTATTTAATAAAAAAAAGAAGAGACATCATAGAAAAGCTATGTTGAAGAGATTCTTCTTTTAAATTCCCAGACGAGAAAGAATGAATTGAGCTGCAAAGTTGGTCGGCAGCAAGGACTATAATGAGGACATAAGCGAACCAGAAATAACAGTAAGGTCCACACCATTGGACCTCCGGAGTCTCTCTTTGAACAACCAAACACACCGGAGAAGCCATGAAAAAACCCAGAACAGCAAAGCTTATCTTCTCTTGTTTTCAGCCTTTCTGAATCTTCTGAGTTATTGATGACGTCAAGAGAGAATGACCCAGCGAATCTCTTTTTGGCCTAAGAAAATCTCAAATCTGAAGTGTGAACACATTACCTGAACCAAAAGCAAAGCACATTTCTTTTTCTTCCCTCTTCAAACCCAATAATTCAATTCAAAATTATTGAGAGATTTTACTTTCTTATTTTATTATTTGTTAATGGAAGAAGAAGAGATTAGGTTACTATGAGTCCGTTCCTATTCTCAGTTTGTTTCCTTTATTCAGTCAGAGTTTCAGTTGCATTAGGATACTCCAACCACAGCTATGGACTGGACATGGATTTCGTTATCTTTTCTTTGGTTCAACCTTATTCTTTTCTTCTTTTTTTTGGGTAAGTTCAACTTTATTCTTCTTTCTATGCTATTTCTTCATTCTTTCCACCGATCCAAATAAATTTCCTGGACTGCTCAACCTGATTTCAAATCTGAAAATCTGCTTCATACCTCAATATTGATCAATTTCAGTACTTGGGAAATTCTCAATTCTTATCCTTTTACTCATCAATTTGATCAATTTCAGTACTCAGGAAATTCTCAATTCTTATCCTTTTTCTCATCACTTCAATACTGGTTTGGGAATACTTCTTTGGGGCATCCCATTCCCTATCAACTAGTCCAAAGTTCCCAATCATCTGTAACTAGTAGCAAAGTAGCTGATAAATAGAACTGGCTCTTATGTAGCCATAATACCATTGATTCTTTTTAGGAAATTAAAAAGCAGAGAATACTATATCAACAACAACTAGGACATTAGCCCATTACACTCTTGTGCTCCCTAGTATTCTGCACTGAGTGGTCCATGCTGGTTGGATTCATTTTGATGGTATGAATAGATGGATCCATTTATTAAAGTAAAAAAATTTAGAAAAAATTTCATCTAACCCCCAAAAACTATGTCAAATTCGATCTACTACCCAATGGTTTCCAGATTCTCTAACCGGCCCCATTTAACTGACAGACTTGACTGAACATGTGAGTAGACATACCTACCATTTCTATTTGAAACTATAAAACATTAAAATGAGATAAAGTTACTAATTTGCCCTTTCTTTAAAACATTAAAATGAAACTCAAAAAAAAAAAAATCATAAAATTTCATCACTTGCAAGTTGTATCTTAGATCGGGAACTGAGAATCATTCATGATCGATAACGATTACCATGGCCGAACAGAGTTGCAGGTTTTATATCATCCTCATAAGCACTCCATTACCTAAAAAGATAACAAAGAAAAATCGAACCAATCTCCACGGACGAAAAGAAAGAACATAGAAAGGGATTTTAGAAAGAACGTAGCAAAGAGAGATCAAATGAATCACTTGAAAACAGAGAATCATCACCCCTTCATTTCTTTCATCATCAAACCCCTTTCCTCTTCAATACCAAAAAACAAATAAAAAACAATGGATTGACAATGGTGAGTTTTCTTCGACTCTCTCTCTCTCTCTCTCTCTCTCTCTCTCTCTCTCTCCACTTGTAACAGTTACAGTCTGCTCAGATTCCATAGCTCATCTCATCAATCACCTCCCAGCACCCACTTCCCAACCCAAATCAACCAGAAGGGAGTAAAAAAAAATTTTTTTACTTGTCTCCGGTTTTATAGAGATGATGTGGAGCCATGAGGAATTTTTGTTCTGAAATCGTGTTTCAATCGTGTGTCCCTCTTCTCGGACTCTCTCTCTCACTCTGGCCATCAACGGCCCCACTCCCTATCTTCTCTCCTTCCTACTTCTTCTCCTTCACTTTTCTCCCACAATCCCTCTTTTTTTCCTAAAATTTCTTTACCTTCCCCTCTTCTGGGACTCTCTCACTCTGGCCACCGACGGCCCCACTCCCTATCTTCTCTCCTTCCAACTTCTTCTCCTTCACTTTTCTCCCACAATCCCTATTTCTTCTCCTGTAATCTTCTCTCAATCCCTATATAGATCGCCTTTCGTTTCTTGCTTGGATTTGACCCATCCATAAACCCTTTTAACTGGAAAAAAAAAAAAACAGAGCAACAAAAACCCTTTTAATTGATGTATCTTCAGAGAAATGAAAAAAAAATTGCAGACATTGAACTCTGACGAAGGAAACGATCAAAGAAGGATCCCCTTGTTTCTTGCTCTTTGTCTCCAGATTTCTAGGGTTTGGAAAGAAAGAAACCTGAAAAAGGGAATAAGGGCATTATTGTCTTTTACTTTTGGAATAAGGGCATTATTGTCCTAATATTTGTAACTAATGGGACTCTACTAACGGGTGGGGTCTCTTTGATTAACGGTGGAAAAATTTTGGGTGGTAGATGAGACATTTAGAAACCTTTTGGGTGCTAGATGAGACTTTTGAAACTTTTAGGGGTTAGATCGAATTTGACATAGTTTTTGGGGGTTAGATGAAATTTTTTCAAAAATTTATTCTGGATATAGACATACCAAATCTATTTCTCTTTCTATAATCTATTTTTTATTGTAATAACCAAACAACATTTTATTTTTTTTTACCAAAATTGATTTTAAAAACAATTTCTGATAAATAGATAAAAAAAACAGAAATAAAAATGGATCCAAACTAAGCCTAAATTAGTATTGTCATTACTTTATAACAATCAAGTGATGACAATGATTAGAAGCTCTTATTCAGGAGCATTTATGCATCCAAATACAAGGCCTAATGCATAAAATGGGCCTCCACTGTATATTGAAAATTTTACTATATCATATCTTGAAAATTTTTACCATTGCAGCAGTAATTTTACAACTACTTGCTGTTAGTGACAACTTCTCCCTTCTATAGCCATGGGAGAGAGGTAGCTGGGGTCTTTGGAAGAGGAAGGCCTTGGATAGAACAGTGAAATCTGATTAATGTATCTCAGGATTTTGGGAACATTAATTATATGAAGCCCTTTGATATGTCATATCCAATTGCCACCATTTGAGGCAATTTTATAACGCTGAATGGTTAAAACATACTCGGCAACCAATTGACCAGGATCAAATAGTAGTTCAAAGGTTTACTGCCAAAAGCCTTGAGACATCCACTGCCAAAAATTATAACAAAGCATACACAGAATGTGAGGAAGCTTATCTCAGAGAACAATGATAGCAAACTAAGGGAAGGTTCACTACCAGCAACTAATCTTTGTTCTTCCACAATCTGGTGACCTTGGAAAGGAGCAGCAGATTCCCAATGACAGCTCATGTGGAAAGGTTTGTCATAAAAATATCTTCAGTCTGCCCTTTTTCTGGACATTGAACTTGAAGGGTTTGAAGGTCATTCCACTTCAGGAGTTCAATGCAGCCTTACATGAGCCTCCTCCGTATATGGTCCATCACCATAGTCCATTTATCGCAGGTTTTACTTTGACAAACTTCCTCCCCCACTCCCCAACCCCTAAAAATAAATAAAAGAAAGAAAAAGCTGAAAATTGAAGAAGCAAAGTTGTTATCAATATAAGCTGTCTAAAAATCCTCCATTGCCAAGAAAGGAAAATTTAAGTCACATGCACGCTCCATATTTCTATAGAGAGGAGAAGTATGCATCTGAAGTCATATGACAACTCGGTTCTCAACTACATTTGGGTCAAGATCTCGCGGAGACTGTGTAAATTCTCCGCGAAGCTAAAAAAGTGCGTCTTGGGACTAAAATTCTAGGGAAACCCTATTTTAGCATGCATAAACACATTTGAACCATAAAATTGTAAAAATAATCACACATGATGGTTGTTTGGGTTTACACCCTTGTTTGGCAATGTCAGTCTGAACCCTGTTGTAACTTATAAACCTAGGGTATTACTGGCTATTCTACATAATGTTACACTAATAGAAGATAAAAAAAGGTCAAATGAAACAGTAAAACTATATTTTAGAATAAGAATAAACATAATAGCACTTAATTAATTAATTGTCATAGTAAAAAAACCCAATAAGTATTAAGTAGTCAAGTAGACAGGTCGAGATTTGGTCAAGACAGGTCGAAAAGATTGAGATTTGGTCGAGACAGGTCAAGACAGGTCGAAAATATCGAGACAAGTCGAGATCTGGTTGAGACCAGGTCTCGTGCCACATCTTGTCTTGATCTGTTCAAGAATACCGAGAATATCTCGCTAAGATTTTGAACTATGTCTGAAGTATAAAGCAAGGTCAAGGTGGCACCAGATTAATTTCAGGACCTAAGTGAAGAATTAAGTAAAGAGTAATTTCAAGAACCTAGTTAAAGAATTAAGTAAATTACATTTCTTTAATTTTTGAACTCCATAAAAACTTACCTTACGAGTAAACTGGACATTACTCATCAACAAGCAGGACAACTGAATAAACATAAGGATCATTTATCTTCCATCGGGTTAGTATGCATGAGAACTAGAAGCCAAAATTGGCTTAGGGGCACAGGACCATATCTAGATGGTGGCATACTTCCATAACTCCATGAAACTCCCTCGAATGTAACAGAGCCTTGGCTAAATGATAGCAATCTACTTGGATCAAGGCTTTAGATTCTAGGTGAACAAAACTAGTGACATCCCAACAGTTTTTCAGCTAGGAACAGGAGCAGCCAACTTTTGGCCTTATGTTATATTTATAGTCTATTTATTCTCGCACAATAGACGAGTGTGGGTAAAGAAGCTAGTCCATAAGCGTAGGATTAGATTAACAACTTGGAACATAGAATGTTTAACGGGTAAGAGTCTAGAATTGATAGATGTTATGAGGAGAAGAAGGATTAATATAGCTTGTATTCAAGAGACTAGATGGAAGGGTAAAAAAGCTAAGGAGTTGAATGACTTTAAACTTTGGTATACAGGGGATAAAAGTAATAGTTACAGAGTGGGTATAATAGTGGATAAAGATTTAAAGAATGATGTGGTGGATGTGAAAGATTCGTGATAGGATTATAGCTATCAAGTTAGTAATGGGGAAAGAGATAGTCAATATAATTAGCGCATATGCACCCCAAATAGAATTGGATGCAAATAGTAAGCTACAATTTTGGGAACACATGGATGAATTAGTGCAAGGTTTAAGACAATGAGAAAAGATTATAATAGGGGATGATTTAAATGGACATGTAGGAGCGTAGAGATTATGAAGATGTTCATGGAGGATACGGTTTCGGAGTGAAGAATGAAGAGGGGACTTCAATTTTAGATTTTGCTACGACTTATGATTTATCCATCATAAACACATACTTTGAAAAGAGAGAGGAGCATCTAGTCACTTTCAAAAGTGGACATTAAAAAAGCCAAATAGATTTCGTTCTAACTAGAAGGTTCGATAGGTTGTTATGTAAGGATTGTAAAGTTATCAAGGGAGAGCCTAACCACTCAACATAGATTATTGGTCATGGATATATGTCTCAATACACCGAATAATAGGAAAGGTTAGGTTTTTTGCCATAGGATAAGGTGGTGGTGCTAAAAAGGAAATACCTTGAAAGTTTTTACTGATAATGTGGTCAAACAAGGAATGTGAGACTTTGAGGGAGACACTAATACAATATGAAACGAAATGACTGCTTGTAATAAGAAAGTTGCTAAAGATGTTCTAGGTGTATCGAAAGGAAAACATCACTCCCCTAGGGAGTCTTGATTGGTGGTGGGATGATGAGGTTCAAGCAGCCATTAAAGCTAAGAAAGATAGTTTTAAGACATGGCAAAAGACTAAGGATATAGAGGATCTAAAAAGATATAGACATGCCAGAAATGAAGCCAAGAAGATTGTGGGAAAAATAAGGGCGAAAAAATATTATAAAGATATTTATAACAATCTAAGCACAAAGAATGGAGAAAAAGCTATCTATAAAATAGCTAAGATGAGGGAAAGGAAGTGTAGAGATTTAGACCAAGTTAAATGTATTAAAAGTGCAGATGGTAGAATTATAGTAAGGGGTGAAGACATTAAAGAGAGATGAAACGATTATTTCTACAGCCTACTAAATGAAAACATTTCAGGTGATAGTGTCTTAGATTGCTACAATACCCACCATGACACTATAGGTCGTAGGTAAAAAAAGGGCGTCCCAGTGCATGAGGCTCCCGCTACTGCAGGGTCTGGGGAGAGGCAGAATGTACACAGCCTTAACCCCTACAACATGAAGAAGTTGTTTCCGTGTTTTGAACCTGTGACCACCAAGTTGCAATATGACAACCTTACCGCCACACCAAGGCTCGCCCTCAAAATTACCTACAACACCATAGGCCGTAGGTATATACTCAAAATTAGGATAACAGAAGTGAAATAAGCTTTAAGGAAGATGAATGTAGGCAAAGCACTAGGCCTAGATGAGATCACAATAGAAGTTTAAAAGAGCCTAGGAATGTATGAAGTATCTTGGCTAACTAAGTTGTTCAATAAAATTATGAGCTCAAAGAAAATGCTACATGAATGGAAGAGAAGTTCTGATCTATAAAAACAAAGGTGATATTCAGAGTTGCAATGACTATAGAGGCATAAAACTAATGAGTCATACTATGAAACTATGGGAGTGAGTTATTGAAATCCGCTTGAGAAAAGAAACTACCATTATAGAGAACTAGTTTGGTTTTATGCCAGGTAGATCCACAATAGAGGCTATTTACTTACTTAGGAGACTCATGGAAAGATGTAGAGAAGTCAAGAAGGACCTCCATATGATCTTTATCGATTTAGAAAAAATTTATGACAGAGTTCCTAGAGAGTTAATCTGACAAGTACTAGAGAAGAGAAGCATTTCAAGCAAATATGTGAATATAGTTAAGGATATGTATTATAATGTGGTGACTAATTTGAAAACTATTGGGAGTCAATGTCGTGAATTCCTAATTACAATGGAGTTACATCAAGGATCAGTTGTAAGTCCTTATCTGTTTGCCCTCATTATGGATTATCTAACCACAGACATTCAAGATGAAGTTCTTTGGTGAATGCTTTTCGCTGATAATATTATTTTGGTAGATGAGACAAAATCATGGATTAATGCCAAGTTAGAGCTATGGAGATCAACTTTAGAATCAAAGGGTTTTAAGATAAGTAGAACGAAGACGGAGTATGGTGTATAACTTTAGTTACACAAAGACGGATAATGAGATGGTAAACATTCAAGAGAGGGAGATCCACAAAATGATCATTTTAGGTATCTAGGTACAATCATAAATAAAAAAAGGTGATATAAACGATGATGTTTCATAGCGGATTAAAATATGATGGATGAAGTGGAGAAGTACGTTTGGAGTGTTATGTGATCGGCGTATTCCTTTAAAACTTAAAGGAAAATTTTATAGGACAGTCATTCGACCGGCTATGATGTATGGTGCAGAATGTTGGACAATTAAGAAGCATCATATAGATTAACTTAGTGTAGCTGAGATGAAGATGTTGAGATGGATGTGTGGCAAAACTAGACAGGATAAGGTAAGGAATAATCGTATTAGAGCTGATTTGGGAGTAACGCCGATACATGATAAACTACGAGAAAGTCGTTTGAGATGGTATGACCATGTTCAATGGAGACCGTTAGATGCTCCTGTACGGAGGAGTGATTTGATTCAAATTGAAGGATCTAAAAGAGCTAGGGGTAGACCTAAGATGACTCTAGGGGAGGTGATGAAGAAAGACATACATAGCTTAGGCCTTGCTTCAAGTATGACATCGAACAAAGCTGATTAGTGGACAAGAATCCATGTAGGCGACCCCATTTAGTTGGGAAAAGGCTTTGTTGTTGTTGTTGTTGTTGTTGTCTATTTATTTTCTATTATTTCAATTATTACAATAATGTCTATTATTTAGTTATTCAGTTTCTGTTATTTTTACTTACAATTATGCAATCTCTCTCCTCTCCTCCCCCTTCTCAATTTCTGAAACCTATTTTCTGTACCTTTTCAATTTGTAAATCATATAAAGGATTCCCCCCCTTTCCCTTTTCCTTCCAACAAAATTTCTGTTATGCTTTCTTTAATTTAAGTTATTTATTTTACATAAAGTCTTGTTTCTGTAATTCCCACCCCTTACGAAATTCTATGTCAGTAATTTCTGTTGTTAAATTCCTGTGACAGAATAGACACTTAACAGTCTGTTCATTTCTTCATTTCTGTTTATTTAGTGTCATTATTAGACACTCAATAGTCTGCTTATTTCTTCATATTTTATTCTCTGTTATTATGGCCTAGCAAATATTCTGTTGCTGTTTTCTTTTTTTCTTTTTCTTTTTTTTCTTTTCTTTTTTCCTGTTCTATCCAACTATTAAACAGCTTTCTTCAAACTGAGTTCTGTTTTAATAAGACACTAGCTCTCTTGTTCCAGCATCATTTCTGATAAGTAATCTAATTTCCTTATATTGAGATGTTATTGATTTTATATGGAAAATGGTCTCTTACGCATTAGATAGCTGTTATCATTTGAGGAACACAGAAATTTTTTGCATAATACTTTGTCAAATGCTGTCTTTAATTGCTGATTCCTATTTCACTTTAATGATCATTGCTTAGTTGGTAAATCACTGTTAGGAATACATTGATCGTTATTTGATAAAATTCAGCTCTAAATCTCTAAAAACAAGACATGTGTGATGCTACCATTTGTCCTAACTAGCTAAACAGTAGGTAACCTATTACCTAACTAGTTGTAAGTGTAAGAGATCTAGCCCCTAGTGTCACGGTCTTAGTGTTACTAAGCCAACCGTGTGGCACTTAGTTGCTCACAAGTTTTCTTTCACAAGTCTTTTTGAGAACTAAGTAAGCCTAAGAAATGAGAGAACACAAGAGAGCCTTTAGAAGAATGAACTTCTATTGCAATGATCTCTTACAATGCTTGAGTGCAGAGTGCCTTGGCCAAATGAGGCCATCCTTGTTTATAGGCACCAATAGGTACAACGAATGGCTAAAATTATGTACAAGTGTCTATGATCCAACGGTTATGAATGTTCTAGTAGAGTGATCTAGAACATTCCCCCTTTCTAAGAGAATTCTAGAGAATGTAGGGATTTCTAGAGATCCCATATGTACAAAGGATATGGAGGTTTCTAGATAATGGGTTGACCACTAACCCATGTGCCATTCCATGGGTCATGTAGACGGAGCGTGATGCGGAGCGGGTCGCTGGTCGCAACATTCTTCCCCACCTAAGTTGCAGACGTCCTCATCGCATCTTCTTCATGGAACTTTTGTATAACCTCTTGGAACTGCCAAAGTGCATCTGATGGTTCCCAACTTGTTTCACTTTCAGGTAGTCCCTTCCACTTAACTAGGTATTCCCTACAAGGAGGAACGCCTCGCCTTCTGATCACTCTATTAGCCATCATGTATTCAGCCTCCTTCTCATAGGAAGTAACAACACCCATAGGTGCTCGAGTTGAAGTCTCACGACTTGGGTCTTCCATGTCTCAATGATAAGGCTTTAGCATGCTCGCATGGAAAACCAGATGAATCTTGAGCTTGGGAGGAAGCTTTACCTCATACGATACCTTACCCACCTTCCTCACAATCTCGAATGGCCCTTCATATCGGCAAACCAGTCCTTTGTGCACCGACCTTAGGGGCTTGAACTGCTGTGACACAAGCTTCACAAGTACCAAGTCGCCTACCATGAATCTGGTCGCCTATCTTTGTCGGCCCATTTCTTCATCTTCTTAGCGGCTTTGTCTAAGTAAGACTTGGCCACGTCCATCTTTTCATGCCACTCCTTCGCAGCCTTGAACACCGAAGGGCTCCTCCCTATGTATTCAGTCATAAGTGTATGTGGCGTCAAAGGTTGTTGTCCAGTGGCTACTTCAAATGGGCTTTGGTTTGTCGCCTCACTCTTTTGAAGGTTGTAGGAAAACTGAGCCACATTAATCAGCTTGGCCTAGTCTTTCTAGTTGGCACTCACAAAGTGCCTCAAGTATATCTCCAATAAGTTGTTGACACGTTCGGTCCACCCATCAGTTTGTGAATGGAAGCTTGTAGAAAAGTGGAGAGCCGAACCCGACAACTTGAACAACTCCGTCCAAAACTTAGCCATGAAGCGAGGGTCTCGATCGCTAATGATCGTGCGTGGCACACCCCAATACTTCACTATGTTCTTGAGGAATAGCCTTGCTGCCTCTTCCGCTGTACAGTCTCTAGGGGCTGCCACAAAGGTGGCATACTAGGAGAACCTGTCAACAATTACCATTATAGAGCCGCATCCTTCTGACGTAGGTAGGGCGCTAATGAAGTCCATAGATACACTTTCCCATGGCCGTTCCGATGTGGGGAGTGGTCCCAACAATCCCCTTGGTTGTTGTTGCTCCACCTTGTCTTCTTGGCTCACAAGATAGGTCCTCACATAAGACTCTATGTCGTCTCTCATTTGAGGCCAATTAAGCTGCTACTAGTAATGCCTGCGTGCATCGTTGCCCTAGGTGACCAGCCCACTTTGTGTCATGGCACTCATGGATAAGGTTTCGCCGCAGGTTGTTCCTTTTAGAAACATAAAGCCTTCTCTTCTTGGCGTAAAGCAAGCTGTCCTTCTCCTAAAAGCGTCGTGTCTTGCCTTCCCGTACAAGCGTAATCAAGCTCTTAGTCATAGGGTCGTGTTCCATTCCTTCTTTGATTTGGTCTATTAATACTCTATCTGGTTGGCTAAGAGAAGCCAATTCTGCCTTTCTGCTTAACGCATCTGCTACACAATTAACTTCACCAGGCTTGTACTCGAAAGTGAAATACAACTCCGCCAAGAAGTCCTGCCACCTAGCTTGTTTGGGACTCAGCTTTTTTTGGGACTGGAAATAGCTAGTGGCAAGGTTGTCTGTCTTTATGACGAACCTTGAGCCAAGCAAGTAGTGACGCCACGTCCTAAGACAATGTATCACCGCAGTCATTTCCTTGTCATGGACTGTATAGCGTCACTCTATCGCGTTAAGCTTGCGGTTCTCGTAGGCAATTGGGTGTCCTCCTTGCATCAACACCCCGTCAATAGCAAAATCGGAGGCATCGGTGTGTACTTCAAACGGCTTGCCATAGTCAAGCAAAGCAAGCACAGGATCCTCTGTCACTGCCTCCTTTAGTTCCTCAAAGGCATCTTGGCATGCATCCGACCACTGCCATGCGGTGTTCTTCTCAGATCCGTTAGAGGGGCTGCCCTTGCAGAATAACCCTTGATGAACCGCCGATAATAGTTTACTAGGCCAAGGAAAGATCTTAGCTCAGTGACCGTTGTAGTAACGCCCCACTCTTTGATAGCCCGCACCTTGCTATCATCCATAGCTAATGTACCGCCCCCAACCTTATGACCAAGAAACATTACCTCCTCTTTGGCGAATGCACATTTCTCCTTCTTCACAAAAAGTTTGTTGTCCCTTAACACCTTGAAGATAATCTTCAAATGCTCTACATGTTCCTCCAAGGTATAGCTATAGATGACGATGTCGTCCAAGTAAATAACTATGAACCTGTCAAGGTAGGGGTGGAATAGTTTGTTCATGAACATACAAACCGTTGCTGGTGCGTTGGTGAGGCCGAAGGGCATGACCAAAAACTCGTACGACCCAAAGCGTGTTAGCATGTAGTCTTAGGTTCATCCCCTTCAGCAATGCGTACTTGGTGGTATCCCAATCGCAAGTTTAGTTTGGAAAAATACTTCGCTCTACCAAGTTGATCAAATAAGTCAGCTATCAAAGGAATAGGGTATTTGTTCTTGATGGTTACCATGTTAAGGGCCCAGTAGTCGATGCATAACCGCAACGAACATCATGCTTTCACTGAAAGAGGACCGGTGCACCATAGGGAGCTTTGGATGGACGAATGAACCCCGCATCTAGTAAGTCTTTAGCTGTTTCCTCAACTCCTCTAACTCCGGTGGTGACATGCGGTAAGGTGCCTTGGCAGGTGGTTTGGCACCAGGCTCCAGCTCAACTGCGTGATCCACCTCTCTCCTAGGTGGTAGCCTCTTGGTCAGCTCGGCCGGCATCACATCCTTGAATTCTCCAAGGACTTCTTCAATGGGCTTAGGCAATGTCTCTACAGGCCTATCTTCCTTTTCTTCAAGCAAAGCGGCAAGATAAGTTGTTTCTCCCTTCTTAACCCCCTTCTCAAACTGCATTGCCAACAGCAGGTTGGGGTCGTTCTTGGTCCCTTGGACCATTGGAACCATGCAGGGAGCTCCTCCATCCGTGATGCAGACAGTGCTAACGAAAGGCATAGCAATTGCATTTACTTTTCTTAGAAACTCCATGCCAAGCACCACTTGGAAGTCATCCATGGATACCACCAACAAATCCACAATGCCTTTCCATGTTCCAATGTGCATTTTGACCACTCAAGCAACACCATGTATGGGACAAGCTTAGGAGTTGACAACCTTTAACCAACCCCCTTCCTTGGACACTTTTAGTCCTAACTTCTTTGCCTCTTCCGCCGAGACAAAGTTGTGAATTGCACCTGTGTCGACTATGGCATAAGTGGGCTTGCCATTAATGTGCGCTTCCACGTACATCAGCCCCTTCTGTGTGGTAGTGGCCTTGACCTCTATTGTCTTGGCCTTGATAGCTGCTAGTTGTAGTGATCCCAAATGGGCCTCTTCTTCTTCTTTCTTGTCCTCGAATAGAGCTGATAGTGCCTTCCTCTTTGGACAGTCTCTCATTCGATGGGGGCCATCGCAAAGGAACAGTTTCTAGTAATCTTGTTTCCCTCTCTCCTGTCGTCCTTGGCCCTACCATTATGGTATGATGACGGTCTTCCAGAGTCTTCCTTTGGATGAGACTCCTTAGATGCCGACTCTCCCCCACCTTTCCCATTGTATGCCTTCTTGGACTTGGGGGGGTTCTTCCCTCTTATACTCTAGTAATGACTCACTCCGCCGCTGCTATGGCCGAAGCAATATCTTGTACACCACGTCGTTGCAATTCTTGAGCGGCCCAGCCTTGGAGGCCATCCATGAAGTTGAACAATAGTTCTTCTTCAGTCATACTCGGGACCTCCAACATGAGTATAGAAAAGTCTTTTACATAATCCCGAATAGACCCGGTCTATTTGAGCCTCTTGAGACTTCTTCTTGCCAAGAAGGTGGCATTCTGGGAATAAAATTGTTTCTTTAATTCTTTCTTAAAGCTATCCCATGTGTTTATGATGCACATACCTCTTTCCATGTCTGCATGCCGTCTACGCCACCATAGCATAGCCGTGTTTTTGAGGTAGAGAGTGGCAGTTCGTACCTTTATTTCTTCCTCGAGTGAGATCGCTTCAAAGTAGCTCTCCATATGCCACAAGAAGTTGTCTACTTCCCGTGCATCTCGTTGTCCATTGTAGGACATTGGGTCTGGCACCTTCACCTTGGGCACCTCCCTTGAGGTAGTGGCTCCCCCAGCCACAGCCCTCTTGCATACTGCTACATCTGCTCGCATTTCTTCCATTTGAGCTTCAAGATTAACCAACACCTGCAATACGTAAGCCTTAAAGCTATCGGACTCCCCTTGTAGATGGGCGGTGGTGTTGCGAACATTTTGCAGGGTCATGTCGAGTTCTCCTAAGCGGCGATCGAACTCTTCCCTGTCCGCCTCCACAAAGTCAACCCTCTCTTGGGTATCCCCCGAGTGAACTCCACGCGAGCTAGCCGCGCTTCCATGGAAGAAACCCCGTCTAGGGACTTGTCCTTGCTTCTCGTGCTCTTCCCCGTGTTGGGGTTGGCATCCCTTTCTTCGTTCGTACTCGTGGACCACTGCATCGTGCACCTCCGGGTTGTTTGACATGATGTCTAGGCTACTGCACAAGCGTCTCCCTTGCAACCGTGCTTTGATACCAAATTGTCACGGCCTTAGTGTTACTAAGCCAACCGTGCAGCACTTAGTTGTTCACAAGTCTTCTGGAAAACTAAGTAAGCCTAAGAAAGGAGAGAACACAAAAGAGCCTTTAGAAGAATGGACTTCTATTGCAATGATCTCTTACAATGCTTGAGTGCAGAGTGCCTTGGCCAAATGAGGCCATCCTTATTTATAGGCACCAATAGGTACAACGAATGGCTAAGATTATGTACAAGTGTCTATGATCCAACGGTTATGAATGTTCTAGTAGAGTGGTCTAGAACATTCCCCCTTTCTAAAAGAATTCTAGAGAATGTAGGGATTTCTAGAGATCCCATATGTACAAAGGATGTGGAGGTTTCTAGATAATGGGCTGACCCACTAACCCATGTGCCATTCCATGGGTCATGTAGACGGAGCAAGATGCGGAGCGAGTCACGGGTCGTGACACTAGGCAGTCCTCCATCAAAAATCATTCTGGTTAAAATTTTCTTTAAATGGATAACTACAACGTGTCATGAAAATAAGAACCTACTATCATGACCTGCCTAAGAATTTTTTACTATGTGATATTTTAGGCAGAAACCAGGAACTTTTTTTTATTTTCTTCTAATTGGTGTTTTGAAACCACAGTTTCTTTGATTCAACTTGGGCGCTAAAGACCATGCAATATCATGCTCAAACTCTATACCTCATTGGGACACTGCAAGTGATCAACACAATCATCCTGTGTGGTTGATCCAACTTACTCACATCCCTGGACAAGGAAGGGGGAAGGGGAAAGAGGAACAAATATGAACTCCTATGTTTTGGTTAAGTTCTGATGAATGGATTTTCCTGAGTATACCAAGCTATATCAAGGCTCATTTTGGGCTCTTGGACGGCTGTTGTTTCATTCTTATCAGTCAAAAAGATGGAATTGAAGGAACCATGCCTTTGAGTCCGTAAAATGGCTCATCTATCCTACAGAATCCATGCAACTGTATCAGATGCTTAGCATCCATGATATAAATCTGTTCTTTCACACCAAGCTGATCACCTTCTGTTGCTACTCCTAGCATTAGCGCAGCAATCCTATTCTACACTGATGTCAATTCACATAAAGACGTCAAATAATGTTTTTATATAAAAATAAATTGGATAGCCAAGTTTAAGAATGATGAACATGAGCTTACATCCAAAATTTTCCATATGCTTATATATTGTAGAAAGAATGAAAATCCAGGTAGTTAGACAAAATTGGAACAGAAAATTTAACTGTTAAATCTATGTATTTCATTTAACAATTCTAATTGTTAAGATAGTTTCCTAAATAGTCTAGTTGTCTAGTTGGTAATTGGAATAAGTCTTAGTCTTGTTTACTAAGCAATCTTTTCTTTCCTAAGTTAGTTTATCTCATTCTCTAAGTTAGTTTATTTCTTTCTTATTTTGTCTCTTCTAATTTGAGAGGCTTTCTTGTAATAGTTAGCTACTATTTTCTCTATAAATACAAGGACATAAGGAGAGGAGAACACACACACATTGATTCCCTCTCATTCTTCTCCATTCTCCATTTTCCCTTCTATTTTGTTACATCGTATCAAAGCTCCAGGTTCCCTCTCATAATAACCCTAAGAAAAGAGGCCAAGTCACCGAAAGAGGGATGCAAGATGTACAAAAGAGAGACTATGGTCACCCAAAGAGGGACAATCACCCAAAAAAGGGATTATAAGTCACCTAAAGAGGGATCAGTCACCCAAGAAGAGGGATCAGTCACCTGAAAAGTGTCATGTATTGCCACATATACTACCACATATACACTATCTAACGGTGGGGTTACATGTGAGAGAGAGTATTGGGAATAGTCTCACATTGCTAATGAGATTGGAATCCTGTGGTCTTATATATGGAGAGTTCCTCCACTTATTAGTTCAAACTTTTAAGTTGGAACCTGTGGTCTTATTTTGTTACATGGTATCAGAGCGGGAGCCGTTTTGAGAGTCATGTAAGGTTCTCCGTTCTGGTGTGCAGCCACCACTGCTGCTGTTGCATCTTGTTAGTAGTTTTTTTTTAAGTTCTACTACCTTCTGCCTTTGATCTATTGCCACTAATCGTTACTTCGTCAAAGTCTGATCTGACCTATTGTGAATCTACTGCTGCTACTATTTATATGTTGATTATTACTGATGTTCTCACCTCGATTTTACTCATCCTTGATGCTGAAACTGATTTGATGTTGATTTTGTTCTCCTTATTATGATCTGTGTGGGGTATTGTTGCTGCTATTTGTTAATGGAGAGTGGTTTGAAGTTTTGCAACATGGTATGTGGTTCAACTGTTGCTATGATCGTGTCGATCTGTAGAATCTGATGTTTCTGGTTCGACTGTTGCTACTGCTGTAGGGATTCTCATTGTTGAGTTTTATTGCCGGAAACAGATCTGCTTACCGCTGAACTTGAGTCGCAAAAATATCTTTTTTCTCTCTCTAATCATCATTGACTGGACTTTCCCGTGATCTGTTCCTTCCCCTTTCTTCTCTCGTTCCTCTTGTTTTTTTAATCTTCTCCTTCTCTATTTTTTGCTTTCCCTTGTTCTAGGCAGTAATCCCAGCCCAGCTGAGATCCTTCGATCTCTCTCACTTCTCCTCCTTTTCTCGCGACTCTTTGAGCGCTGGTTCAAACCCTAAGGGCGACCCTACCTGCAAAGCATTAACCTTAGACTCTGCATAGATTGTGAGAAAAATCCTTGAATCAGACCTACACCGGTTACCATCGTCCTCCCTGGTTTCAGAGAATTTGTTAATTATTCTCTTATTCTTGCCTCTTATTCTTGCTGGTTGTATTGAACTTTTGTTGGTCAGATTCAAGAGCATAATAAATTCTGATTCTGCTCCTAAAATTTCAGGTCAATTTATGACCTATCGGCAGAGTTCTTCGCTATGAAACAAATCTGTTTACCGCCTACCCTGTTCTGTTGAGAGCTTAAAGAAAGCAAGAGTACTGAAATTGCAGAAAATTCTTTTAATTAGTCCTCCATCATAAGTTTCTTCCCATATTTACCCTTGAGTTATTATTTTGTTTTCAATTTAATCTTAAGGGCCTGTCTGTTTAACTCCTTTACTTTATCTTTGCTTAAGGCATGTTTGTTTAGCCCCATATTTCATCTTGTTTTATGAATTTCCCTTTAAGGGTCTGTTTGCTTTTCCAAAATGTCTCAAACAAAACTGAATACCTCATAACTTTGGATCCAATCTTCAGATCGACTTCAAATTTTAATATTAATTGCAACTGCTCTTGCATATGAGATTTCTTGTGTTGTGCATCCTTTAAGATGTTGCTTACTACTACTACATATGATGATGGATTATTTTTACTTGCATACTCTGATTATTTGTTCACGTGATATGCTCCACGTGAGGGGGAGATTGGAGATTACTTATCTACTCAAGTCATCAATTCAAAATTATTATTATTTATTGGTTCGTGTCTACTCATGGAAGAGACACTTTTCTTTATTCTTGCTCATGTTGGGAGCCTACCTACTACTTCCATGCTCGTGTTGTGAGCATACTACTGTTGCCTACTATAGTTGCATGTGATGCAACCTCTATCTACTTGTTGCACGTGATACAACCTCTATCTACTTGTTGCACGTGATGCAACCTACTACTTTTGTTCATGTTGGAGTTACTACTATTGTTGTTCCTACTACAACTGCTACTGCTGCTTCCGTTGATACGGGTTCAAGGTGAAACTTATGCTGCTATTGCTATTTGGTTCACAGTGACCTATACTGTGCTATTAATACTATTGCTGCTGCCGCTGCTACATTGTTCCAAGCTAAAACTTTCACATTCTCTCATGCTCCAGCTTGAGGGAAGGTGTTAAGATAGTTTCCTAAATAGTTTAGTTGTCTAGTTGGTAATTAGAATAAGTCTTAGTCTTGTTGACTAAGAAATCTTTTTTTTCCTAAGTTAGTTTATCTCATTCTCTAAGTTAGTTTATTTCTTTTTTATTTTGTCTCTTCTAATTTGATAGATTTTCTTATAATAGTTGGCTACTATTTTCTCTACAAATACAATGACATAAGGAGAGGAGAACACACACACATTGATTCCCGCTCATTCTTCTCCATTCTCCATTTTCCCTTCTATTTTGTTACACTAATTAACAACTAAACGCCCAGAAACATTCTAAGAACGGATGCTACTAACATAAACAAAATTTTGCAAAATTATCAACCTCTCAAACTAATGTGTCAAGTAAGGAAGGAATACGAGGTTTTCCCGTTTCCAATATTAAACGTAAATACATAATTACTCACTTGGTTTAGTCATGGCCTCTGCATTCTCTGTATCTGCATTTAACGAGGAGGTGGAGGTAGTATTGGTAGACCTGTAAGTGTTTTGCGTCGGGATATCATCAAGACCAATCTCCCGTTCAAGAGTGCTTTTGAATTCTCTTGAGACATCCTAATATTAAAAATGGATATCAATGATATTACTAGTGATCTCCCGCAGGAGCAAGAAATTACAATCGAGGGATGAACTTGCCCCACTACCTGAAGTTCCCTGATTGTGGGTTGAAAAGCACGCAAAGTTTTTCCCAGGTTCCGAGCTACCTGCAATTAGATAATTCAATCTAATAACTCGAAACATTAATATATTTTTCTCCTGAAACAAATGTTTTCTTTACGTTTGTCTCCAAAAGAGAAAGAAGCATGTTACTACTAGCTGTAAATATATGAAATCCTCAGCATTCAGCTACAGATTTAAAGATAAGTAAATTAAGAATCTCACCTCTGCAAGTCCTTTGGGTCCAAATACCAACAAAGCTACAACTCCAATTACAAGCGCTTCAGGAGCTCCAACTCCAAACAAAGACGCGTAGACAAGCTTGCCTCTGCCTCTTCTCTTTACTTCTGAAACAGTAGGTCAAATTATTATTCAAAAAAAAAAAAAAATTTCCTGACTGCAAAAACTAAACTGAACCAAATTTTACTGACGTTAAGCTGGAATTCGTGGGCAGGGAGGCATAATTTATTCAATCTGGGGGAAATGCAAAATATTAACTATTAGGACCAAAAAAAATGGAAAAAAAAGTACCAATATTCAAGGATTTTTGTCTGACTGATAAACCCAGATGTTTCAAGCCACTCCATGGCGGAAATAAACCAAAACCCAATTGAGGAAACGATGTGGAGACACGGAACGTCGAGTTTTTAGTAGATAGAACTACAGATGCAGATAAAGCGAAGCTCGTTGATCGCCCCTGAGTTGAAGAACACCAAAATGCGGCAGTAGAAGTTATTGACGCCATGAATTTGTTGTCACTCACTCGCTTGAAGATGGAGGGATTACGATCCTCTTTACCCCGCGTTCGAAGTACAACAGTGGCCACTCTTGTAATGTTTCTGTTTTTTTCTTCTTTTTTTTTTTTTTTTTTGGTAGAGATGGCTCAATTAGAGTTGATTTCTGGTTCAACTTGGACCGGCATAACCCAAACCAATCTAGCGACAATGTAGAACCCGGGTTTAAATTTAGTCCACATTGAACTCAATGCATCTTTATCTTGCCTTATGTGCAAGGTTCAAGATAGGGGTGTCAAGGAGTTGGGCCGGGCCTGTTTTGGTCTAGGCTAAATCAGTGTCTACCTATCTTCCTAATGGGGCTGGACTGTAGCCACATAAATGAGCAGGGTGTCAATGGTTCGTTGGATCTGATTTCGATTGCAATCCTATACCCTCAAGGCTAACAAGAAAATTTTGGTTTTGGTCTGGTTGGATTTTAATTTTTAATGGGCTAGCTTAATGAACTCTTATCAATCTGGTTTCGATTTTCTATATATATATTTAGTAAACCATTGAAATAATAGGTTCTATTAAGCCATCATTGGGGGTTTGGTTCTAGTTTTGGTTCCCTAAATGTATATTTAACAACAACAAAAAAATTGCTTAATGGGCTTTTTTGGTCCATTATTGAGCTAATTTGGGTTGGTTTGGTTCGAACTATTCGGACAAATCAATTAGTCTGTTCCAGTTTCGATTCTACATCGGCTCTAAAAAAAAAAACTAAGGACAGACCAATAATACATGGTCTTGGTCTAGTCGACGCTGAATTGGGCAGGTTCGTGTTGGTTTTGAAGTTGGGCCCAATTTTGACATCCCTTGAAAGGAGACGAAAGGGGGAAAGGAGAACCTTAAAGCACAATAGGAGAGTCGAACTCATGACGTCTTAGGTTTCTGCAACTCAACTTATAGGTTACCAATTAACTGTGCTAAGTTGTTCACAATACCATTCATTTTCACATGGCTAGGTTACAAATTGATATTTTTATTTATTTATTTGATAATTGAGGAGAGAAAGAGTTAGGAATAAAGGAGAGAAGAGAAAAAAGGGAGGAAGATAAAGCATTGAAATAATTTTAATGTTTTTCATTTTTTTGGTAAAAAAATTTAATTTTACGCCTCAGACTTGAGAGTTATGAAGGTGACTTATGATCTATAGGCACTAGGCCATGTGGAAAGTGTCAAAATAATTTTAATTTATTTTTACGAATAAACCTTCAACATTAAAGGATTAAAGTAAAGATTTAATCAGTTTTAATTGATCCAAGTTGTTAGTTATTAAAGGTTTCATTATTAAAATAAGAATCGAATTGTTTAAGTAAACAACTTTTTTTTGTGCTAACAACAAGTATCCAAACATTCGGCCTGACTAGTAAATTACAATTACCTCCCCTCATGTTTGTTCGAATTACAACTATCTCCCAAATGTTTCCAACAATTACGAATACCTCCCCTACAACGACTATTAAATTACAATAAATTCACATCGTAAGGTATATTCTGTTGACAGCTTATGGCCCATAAATCTCTAATGGCCAAACTAACCCCATTACTTCTATCTACCTTGTGGTTTTCTCTTCG
This sequence comes from Protea cynaroides, assembly GCA_028583415.1. NCBI lineage: Eukaryota > Viridiplantae > Streptophyta > Magnoliopsida > Proteales > Proteaceae > Protea > Protea cynaroides. Next base: position 94,367,934 of record CM053275.1, on the reverse strand, counting down.
TTTTTTGTTATGCAACTTAAGGTTTGAGTTTCGTGACAATGACTTTTGAAGGGTTGATGTCAATGTTGACTGTGGATTCTGGTTGTTTTGATTTAGATGTCTCTGTTCGAAGAGAAATTGTCTCTTTGATTCTACAGATAAATAAAGACACATCAAACCTCTGTTTCTCGTTGTTATTGATTTCTTGATATTTTTTCTTTGTTCTGAATTTGTATTACTTCTCCGGACGCAATTCACATGTCGCTTCGATTTGTTGGTACCATATCTTGCCGTAAATTACCTCGATTGATTCATCGTGGGAATGCTCGCTGTCAAGAAATTATGATCGACATGGGCATAAATCCCCAGAATCTTAACAGCAATCCCAGCATCTTCACCAAAAAATCTGTATTTGTATCCAACTTCGACCATTATGAGTACATTAGGATACTTGGCTTTGAGATCAACGATTTGGTGCTCTAAAGGACTATATTTTGGGTTGGGGGGAGGAGGTTTTTGTTTGTTTGGTGACGAAATAGAGGGTTCAAGAAGCTGTTGGAGGAATTTTTGGTGGAGTGATGATGGGTCTGAGATAAGAGGGATGGGAATCTTTTGGGGTGTGGGGAGAAAGTTTTGGCTTCTTGGAGGGGTTTTGTAGTTGAGAGTTTGCTAGGGTTTGGGGTGAAGAGAGTTCAAATGACCGAATTCATTTGGCGGGAGATAACGAAACTATAGAGGTGACTTTAGGGGGAGGAGTTGATGGGTCTTGGTAAGGGTGTCAACGGGCCGGTCCGGGTCGGTTTCGATTCGGGCTGAATCGACGTCGGGTTTTATAAGTCCAGCCCAAAACATGTCCATTAAGAGTTCGGGCTGGGTTAGGCTACGCTGGACACAATAACTATCGAGCTGGTCCGGTGTCGATTTGTTATCAAGTTAGGCTTTTTGAGGTGATTTCGGGCTGGTTCGGTCTGGACCAGGCTTATCAAACTTATCGGACCTATTTTATATGTAAGATATATAGTCTATTTTATTATTTCTATCTATAAAATTAGCATCATTCCTTCTATATGCATGTAATTCAGTAAATTGTAACAATTAACATACTCTTTTCAACTATAGATTCATATAATCTTTCGGATCAAGAAGTGAACTATAACAGTGTAATATAATCCATCAAAATTTAAAACCATTAAAATTAAGAAACTGGGCCCGGATAGACCTTACCGGTGTTCGGGTTAGGTATTATTGGTTTGGGCTAGTTTAGACTTCTTAACGGGCTGGTCCGGTCTAGTTTCGGTTTGGGATGAAACAGTGTCGGGCTTTAGGCTGAAATAGTGTCAGGTTTTACAAGCCGAGACCGAAACCTGTCCATTAATGTTCGGTCCGAGCTGGGTTCGGGTTATACCGGGCCGGCTCGGTCCGTGCTACCGGGCCGGGCCCATTTTTGACACCCTTAGGTTTGGGTTTGAGTTTTGGTTAGAGGAAGGAATAGAGGGTGAAGAAGAAGATTGAGAACAAGTGTTTTTCGACTTTTTTCTTTTGAAGACATGCTAATTGCTAGGTGGATTATATATAAGGATACTTACTGATTTCATGCCTGTGGTGTTTAAGCTTCTGGGAGAGTTGAAACATTACAGAGCTCAAATGGCAAGAGACAAGGGGTGAGAGAGCAAAGAGATAACAGAGGTCCCTCAATTTTAGGGGTATAATTGTCTATTGCAGGTCCTTCAGTTTTAGGGGTATAATTGTCTATTACAGGTTAAGTTTAATACCATTAGAAAAAAAGACAATTGTAATTGTTAGAAACATTTGGGAAGCAGTTGTAATTTAAGCAAACATGAGAATAGATAACTGGAATTTATCTTTTCATTTTTTAAACCAGAATCAAATTATTTAAATATTCTATTTTGATTCATTTTTAACACCCTTATACACAACAGGTTTTTCTAATTGACACTGGTCTGACCGGTATCAATAACCCATTGGCATCTGATGCTTCCCTTCTTGGATACTTATGTCTGCCCTCTCATTGGACCCCTGCACAAAATCAATAGAAACCCTATAGCATTGATGCATTGTGGGTTATAAGTACTACGCAAGCAGCATCAAATGGGAATGTGTTACTTGCCCAAAAGAAAAAAAAAACATCAAATGGGAATGTGGAACAAAGTGTCAACAACAGGACACATGTGTGGGGCAATCACGTGCACATGAGCCCAGTTGCGTGTGACAATAAATCAATAATAATACATTGCTTGGTCACTCTTAATACGTCATCATTTTAATTATTAGGACAAAATATATATAAAAGTATAAACACCAGAATTAGAAAGAAAGATACACAGTCATTGCTCACTAATACACATTATTTTATTATATTTTATTTTCCATTGAAACAATCGCTTCTTCCGGCACCATAACCGCCGGCTATATTGGCCACTGAAGTTGACTATTAACTGGGATTTTCCATTGACTAGGAAAATGATGGAAATTTTTTTCTAATAAAATAAGATTTTCCATTGTTTATTTTAATGTAAAATTTAAATAAAAATTTCTAATATCTGTTTGCAAGAGAGGTAACCTTTTCAGAAATTATTATATTTTATCTCTTGGAAATAAGTATTGAAAAAAAAAATTTAACTCGTAATATGTCACGTGTACAATTTTTATATACATTTTTACGTCAAAACAAACAAATGGAACGAAAATGTAAAAAATAGAAAAACTTTATATGAAAGAAAAAATTTCTTGTAAAATATCTATCAAAATTTTACAATGAACCACAAGACATTGAGGAGAATTACTTACCACATGGTTCAAGTAATCGAAATTGGGTCGAAATCGATCAAGAAGTAGCCAGAATTGGTCTAAATACTAGAAACAAACTCGATTTTTTGAATTGGGAACTGGATCCAAATGATTTCCCTCCTTTCGATTGAAATTAATAATTTGATTCCTAATCCTAAAACCCTATCAATATAATTTTTAAGAAGGGTAATTAGATATTTTATTAAAGGAAGATTTTCATATACACACCATTAAGGATTAGAAACCTCATCTATCTCTACAAAATTGCAAAAACCTCAACCACATCCATTAACTTACGGAATTATTGAAATACAGTTTTATCCTTCATATTAAAAATTGAAAAATTTAAAAAAAATGTTGAATAATTAATTTGACCTTTGTAATGGTATGTATATTTTGTGTCTCTCCCTCCTATTCACTCTCACCCACCCTAACCTGACTCTCCTTTGCGTTAGTCCCCTCTATGGCGTTGGTCCCCTCAATTGTGGAAGATCATTGCAGTATTCATAAAGTTTGTTGCCTGAGAACTTCTATGACAAATAGGTGAGAGAATGCCAAATGTTGATTTGGAGAAACAAAATTGAAACAAACCCTAAAAAAAAAAAACAAAACAACCACTACATTTAATGGATTCCCCTCAATATTTTAGGTTGCGGAAAAGAAGAAAGAGAGTAGTCCAGAAGTAGATACACAAGACTCCCTACAATTCCTCCCCACCTGATTTCAGGAAATTTTTATTAAATCTTTGCTTGCTGATTCTTTTTCCTTTTTCGCCTTGCTTTACTTCAATGGCCTTGCAAATGAATCCCTTCCTTAATCATCCGAAAAGACGCAAATTGCAAGCCTACAAATTGCACAAAAAGGGGAGCAAAAAAAAAAAAAAAAGGGAGGTTGTTCTCTGCCGCCTCCTGTCCTCCCAGTCAGATACCGAATTAAAACAACAAAATCAATCCTTAGAAGAAAAAGCAGCAACAGGTCCAAGAGCCCATGTCCAAGAAATACACATTGAGTTTCGGGTTTCACATCCACCTTTGAGTTTCGGGGTTACAGATTCGGGATTCGGGTTTGACATCTGGGGTTTATGGTATGCTTCACACTCCTTGGTTCCGGGTTTCAGGTTTCATGTTCTGTGTTTCACCTTTGCTCTGTCAAAAACATGAAACCCTAACTAATCATAGGCCGATGGAGAGAGAGAGAGAGAGAGAGAGAGAGAGAGAGAGAGAGAGAGGGAATACCATTTAGCTTAGAGATGTTCACATGAGATGTTGGTTTCCTCTGGAGAGGGTCGTTCACGGAGGTCGCCGGAAGTTGCAAGCGTGAGTGAGGTTTTTTTTTTGGGTAAGAACTCGAGCTTCGGTTTGGGTTTGGGATCAGATCCCGGCCAACACCTAAGATTTTAGCAATGGGTTTGCTCCTAGAAGAGTGGAGAACCGCGTGCCTAACGAGTCAAGCGAGTCACCCCTGCTTTTGACTGCTGTGGTTTCCTACTCCTCCGTCTTTGATTCAGTGAGTTTCCCAATTGACTTAATTGGAAACAACTTGGATTGGATCAACATTATGAAAATTTGGGGGTAGGGTATAAAGGGTATTTTGGTTTTTAAACAAGTCTAAAAGGGTATTATCGTCCATTAAAATATTCATCGCATCTAACGTCAATAACTAACGGGATTCTTTTAATGGAATGGACTTCATTGATTAACAGAGCAAAGTTTTTTGGTACTAGATGAGGTTTTTACAATCTTGTGGAGGTAGATGAGGTTTTTAATCCTTAACGTTGTGTATATGAAAATTTTTCTTTATTAAATCTATAAAAGAGAATACAAACAAAATTGACGATCATAGCAAAACCAGAAACAAACAAACAAGGCCTGAAAACCCAAACACCACTAGACCACCAAAGACCAAACCCAGATTACACCATTCAAAAAAAAAAAAAAATGAAAACATTGCAAAGCCAAACACACTTAATGGATCAAATATAAACCTGGCTGGTTCTGATCACAACTGTATGATGTTGATAGAGCACTATAAACTACAAGGGTGGGCTCAACAAATGACTCATCCCCCAACTTCCTTCCCCAAATCAAGGTTGGAATAAACCCTGAACCACCACCCTTGACATGGACAACCTCATAGCCCTATGGCCCATGGGCACTGCTTGGCTGTAGTTTGTTGTCACTCCCAAACCCACCACAGCTAAGATAAGGACCCACATCATGTGTTATGCAAGAAAATTATTAGATTAGATTAAGTAATTCCTCTTAAAACCCGGATTTCTGTTTCATCTAATCCATGATAGACGTAATAGCTGCTTTTGTTTTCCATGACTAGATTAGATTAATCAGTCCTTCTTCTCCAAGCCACACCAAAACTTTAAGGCCCCGTTTGATAACACTCCAACTCCTTACTTTTTAGTTTCGGAGCTAATCCGGAGTAGAATGACGATTGATAAATACGGTTCAAATTTTGACTCCCATGGAGTGAATCGCTCCAAAAATGCCTCGGGGAACTAAAAAACTGGAGCTAAAAAAACTTACTTCTCTTGCTCCGGAGCTATTATCGCTACTGACTACCATCACCACCACCACTAGCACTGCCATCATCACCACCACCCATCCACCGCCACCATCCCCACCACCACTTACTATCCATAGCTACCACCACCACCACCACCACCGCCACCGCCACCACCACCACCACCACCGTCGCCGCCGCCACCACCCACCACCTTCCACCATTGCCGCCGCCACCACCACCACCCACCCACCCACCACCTACCACCACTGCCGTCACCGCCACCACCCACCATCACCGCCGCCACCACCACCACTGCCGCCACCACCTACCAACACCACCACCACTACCGCCACCACCTACCAACACCAATACCACCACCACCACCACCACCAAACAACATTCTGGAAGCATAGTCTTTTGATTTTGGAGCAGCGTTATAAAATAGCATTCTATTCAAAAAATTCTGACTCTGGAGAAGAAGTAGAAAACGACTCCGGACCAGAAGTAGCTCCGTAGGAGCTGGAGTGTTATCAAACGGGGCCTAAACTCTCTCTCTCTCTCTCTCTCTCTCTCTCTCTCTCTATCAGCCACAGCAAAACTTCGAAATTTCTCCTCTCTTTCTCTCTCTAACATCTCAGAATAAAGGATTTATCTGCGCTCACCAATGGGAGTAGGGACAACAAGTCCGTCAATAGAAGATAAAGAAGAGAGAGACAGACTTAGGGATGATAATGTAGAGTCAATTTTCCAGTTCAAAGAACCTTTTCCCACAACAAAAAAACTGAAAGGAAAATTTATCATACAATGTCCAAGTTATGGTTGGGGATTTTTTTTTCTTATATATATTAAATTAAAAAAAAAAAAAAAAATATATATATATATATATATATATATATATATATATATATATATATATATATATATATATATATATATATATATATATATATATATATATACAAATATACAATATAAAGAAATAAAATTCTAAATAATAAAAAAAAATTTTAAACAATAGTAGTCAAAATAAAATATTAAAATAACACCTTTCAATGACATTAATATTGTCATGTGGATCGAGACAAATAGGCATGATCCTAGCAGATACTTGACATGTCCCTCCACTTCCACATCCGCCACAAGGGAAACAAAACATCCGCCACAAGGGAAACAAAACAGGAGCTATGAGAAATTAGAACACCTCTTTTTTTTTTTTTTTTTTTTTTTTGTATAATCCAATCATTATGACCATTGAATATGTGATATAGGGTAAAGTTATCCATGACAACCCAAATATTTGCTATTGAAAGGGGCCTAACTTTTGAGGTCTAGTAGACTGAGGATCCTCGAAGTTTCAATTCAAATGGAGTTCGTCAAGTGAGAAAATAAAGTTTTGAAAATTTAGAGACTACAAGATTATGTATGTACATCACATGGACATATATGGGATGAGTATTTAATTGAAAGCGAAGCACACCATGTGCCCACTCACATAGAAATAAAATATTTAAATTTTGGAGAGAGGATATATTAATAAAAAAATCTATGTGAGATATGACCCAGTGTGAATTGATGGCTTATAAAAACTTTTTTCTTGATTGAATTTGAGTATAGAATTTGACATGTGATAAATTTATATTGAATAATTAATCCTATAATTAATTGGCTAAAATGTTGTTCATTTTTTACGGAACATCTAAATGATATATATATATATATATATATATATATATATATATATATATATATATATATATATTGTCTATTGTTGTATACTTATTGATACCGGTTATCAATAGAGCTTGATAGTAGATCTCATTGTTCGTCGGATCATGCAAAACCCTTCATCTCCCCTTAAAACTAAATACCAAATATACCCCAGTATATTATTTTTTCTGTGATTACTCAACCAGTGCACATGGGCATCGGTGTCAACACCCTCCGACAAAAAGACACAAATCTAAAAGAAGGGGGATGGAAATTGGGGGTGCCAAAAATAGAGAGTATTATAAAGAACTCATAAATAGGGAGACTAGGATGGATCTTCATAAATATGGAATATGTTTTGCACCAATACGGTTGGACATAAGACCGGTGTCACTTTTTTTTTGACATTGGATCAAATATCAAGTCACTTTTTTTGACATCAGACCAATGTCAAGAAGAAAATCCCGTTGATAACACTTTCCACATTTTGTGTCACATGATTCAAACCATCCCAAAAAACTCAGAAAATAGTTTTTCTTCTGTACTTATCCAAAAAAATATTTTTTTTTAAGGAATAATTTCAGCTACCATCTAAAAAGAATTAACTAAATCATCTACCAACCAAGTTAGGCAAACGTTAGGGAAAGAGTTGAAATTGTGTGTAGACGTTTATACCCTTTTCTTCTTCCTCTCTGTTTCTCTGCAATATTTTATCAAAAAAGAAAAAAAATGGAAAAAATAGAAACCCCAACTCCGGATTATAGTTTTGATAACAATGACGACGACGAAGATGAAGGCTCCGACACGTTTCTTCGCCGGATCTCTGATCTCTGCAAATTTATCCCAGGGGCATTGATTGGATTAGGAAGGTGGGTTGCAGGGGTTTTTTTTATGGAGTGTCTGAGTTTTGGTTTTCATTTTGTTCATTCTTTTCTTGCTTTTATCCTCATTTTCTCTGATAGAAGATCGATTTTTTGAAATGGTAACTTTGGCTCTAGATGGTAGAGATTGTTTATGGGTTTCCGTTTCTTCTTTCGTTTTGATCGGTTCTGATTTGTGAAATAAGTCATTTCCTCTGTTCTGATTATATTCTTATTCATCTTTGTTTCTGGTATTGATTTTGATACTTCTATTTTCTATTTTATTCTCTCTATCTGTTTGTATTCATTCATCTCTTGAAATCGGCATGTTGATGATGAGGCCCTTTGATGCTTCATTTTCTGAAATTGAGTTTGGGATTTTCGTCTCCTCAGGTTCCGATTTAACAGTAACTACCGCAGATTTTCCCAATTCTCTGTCAAACAAGGGAAGAGACTGCTGAAGCTCGAACTCCTGTAATACATCGAAGCACCACCAGAGTTCTTTGTTGGAAAATTGATCGATGTTGTCACCAATGATTCTGATTCATCAAACAGATGCTTACGAATTGATTCAATCAGAGCAAAATTCGATCTTTCGTATTCAAATCCTGATTTTTTTTTTCATTTTTTTTCTCTGTGTTATTTCTTTATGAGTCTCAGACATAGAGTAGATAGAATAATGAGAAATTAAAAAAAAAAGTATTATTGTCATTGAAATATTTTCTAACGGTTGACCTCAACTAGTTATTTTTTAATATTTTTAATAAACGTTTGTCTAACTTAGATGATAGATGATTTTTGTAAATAACTTAAAGTGATTGGTGACTGAGTAAATTCCTTTTGAATGGTAGTTAAAATTATCCTTTTTTTTTCATATAAACTCAAAAAAAAATATACATATATAACCGTTACACATACCCGTAGACCATAGTCCATAGAGATGGGTGTCATTAAAAGCATAATCACAACCTTTTGGTGAGTAAACGTAAATGCCTCAAAGTTTCCCGTGCAATTATTAATAATTTTATTTATTTCAGAACAACCACCCACCGCCCAACTTTAACACACGTGGACTGCTTCTATGGTAGGACCATACCCCCTGTAAAGCCACCCTTATTGTGTGGATCCATTTAATCCCGCCATTCATATTCCCATGATATCTTCTCTCACTTTCTCTCTCCTCTATAAGATTATAACTTTTTGCAATAATTAAAAAAAAAAACTTTATTTTAAACTAGACATAGGTTTTTTTGCCACGTATGAAAACTTGATATATGGGCCCACCCAAATGAATGATTAAAAGTTGAGAACTTTGATGAAATCTAGTGAAAGAAATGTACAAAAAAAAGTTAATAAAAGGCAGAGCTCTGAAAAGGTTAAAGATGAAAAGTTATTCCAGAAACATAAACTAAACAGTAAAAAATTACTAATTAATACACCTTTTTATTCCTCTTCCTTGGAGGAAATGGAAAATAAAATGGAGAGAGAGAGAAATTAGGGTTTTAGTATTTATAATTACATCATTATCAAAAAGAACTCCAAAAGGAGTCAGAAAGAAGAACAGATGATGGTATTTAACGAAAGAATTCCAAGATGGAATGTGGGCCCCATCTTCCCTTATCTTACGCACTATGAAGTGCACCAACGCCATCATCAACTGAAAAATCACCCACACGTGCACTTTTTTTCTTCTGACGTAAAAAGCTTTCTCTCTCTTCTCTCTATCTTTCCATACTTTCACATTCCTTTTTTTTTTATATATTATATATATATATTTAAGATTCTTAATCTTAATTAAAAAAAGATATTCTTTTGTCTCATATCATTCTTCCAAAATTACCCTCCAAGGTGACATAAAATTACTACAAAACATCAAGGTGTGGATCCCACTCAATATTGGTTTGTGGGCCCACAACTTCCATGCATCAAAACCCCAACCAGACTACTTGTATTTGTAAATATGTTTGGATAAATCTATCCATTCCTTTAAATAAACAAACTAACAAATCAATCATGTATTGTACATCCCCCTTTGCCAATCATAAAGGGAAAGAATCTAAATTATATAATTAATAATTTAATAAACAAGTGGACACAAGTAAAAGATTTCAGTCGAATCCGATCATAATCAGATCTCGATTCGAAAAAGATCGAGATCCTCTGTAGTGACTGTCAAGCCACAGCAAAGATCCTAACCACTTATAATACATCGACACAATGGTCAGAATCTTTACTGTCGCTTAGCAATCGATACAGAAGATTTTTTTTCCATCCAAAAACTGAATTTTCTTAGGGCTCGAACAGATTCAAGCGAAATTTTAACTGATTCTTATAAAATTGGAATTGTTGAGAACTCAAGAAATTAAGAGTAATGTCAAGGGGTAAATATGTAAGAAATGATTAATTAAGATAATGTCCTTAAGCGTGGGTTTAAATTAATAATTAATTATTTAGAAATCTAAGCTTTCATATTTGCGTGTTTGACCTCAGAACCGATCATTACAAAATAACAGAGAGAGAGAGAGAGAGGAGAGAGGAGAAAGAGGGAAGAGAGAGAGAGAGAGAGAGAGAGAGAGGAGAGAGACGAGAGAGAGAGAGTTTAGATTTTTTGGACCATTTATATGTCCACTATTTTCTCACTTTCTTCTCGTCTGGTCTTCGGCCTCTCGTTCGTTCTGACTTGTATTTCTCAAACTTTTCCGGCGAGGTTTCGACGGAGAAGGTAGTGGAGATTGAAGAAAGAACTAAATTTTAAATTAGGTTTGTTTGATTGAGAGAAGGAAGGATGAGAGGTGTAAATAATAGTGTTGAGACTATAAATGCCGCCGCCAATGCAATCGTCGCTGCTGAGAGTCGAGTTCAGCAGAGCACGGTTCAGGTAAATTGTTAATTTCATTCATTTGGATCTTATTTGTCTTTTCAAATTAATTCCTTTCGATTTTGTAATGATATTTTTATGTACTTCAATTTTAGTTGAAGGTGTGTCTTAATAAGTTCCGAAATTTACGATCTGTTGAATTACTCAGGTTGTGCTTGTTACTTGAATGATTTTCTTATTCTCTTTTTTGCTTTGCTTTTGCTCTGTGATCTGGTAGCTGACTGCAGGTAGCTGGAGAATTTCTTGGTTTGGATGATTATGTTTCGTCTCTGATGGTTGTGTCGATAATTTTGCTCTGTTCTCTGTGATGTTTTGACGAGGGTTGACTTATATTTCGAGGAATGATATGGCTTTAGACTGCGGTAGATTTGGAGTTTCTGTAGTTTTCCGTTTGCGTGCTCTGGTTCCTGGGTAGTTGTAGTAGTTTAGAAGTAGTTCCTATGCTTTAGTTTATGAAACTATTCTGGAATCTCAGAATGAAAACTTGGTGTCAAGAGAACTGGTTTTGTTGTATCTCTGGCCTCGCATAAAAATATCCGGTACTTCATACCCCCCCTAGTAGCCGGTGAAGTCTGTTTTGCCATGATGATGGAAAAAGTAATCTAGCTCTTTGTTTGAAAGGGATTCGATTGGGGTTTGAATCAATTAGATTGGTAAAGGATTACTTAGAGATTTTATGCGTGTGGCTGCTTTTCTCCCCTGAGAAATATCAATCAGTCTTAAATTATGCGCACCGCCATCTTGAGTGTTATATGTTGACGTTATATTTGTTTCTTTTTAGCACAGCACTTTTTGATCGTTTTCTTAGCCTGAACAGTGTCAGAAGTACTTACTGCAGTATAGCTATGAGAGAAAAGCAGAACCTTGCGTGCTTGCTAATTCAGTGGATACTGCCTTCTCTGGGTGTATTCAGTGTGTTTTAATTTGAGAAATAAAATTTTTGAACAAGTTGGATTCTCCAACGGTTTAGACTTTAGACAGCCTTTTTCATTCATGCCTGTTAATATCTTTGCCACATAATAGCTTGATGAGGCGTCATTTGTATTTCTAGGCAGCATCATGATGATTTGCAGGCCTCAACCTTTTTCTCGCCTCCCCCCCAAAAAAAAAAAAATAATAATAATAAAAAAAAATTTGTAATTGCAAGCTCACATCTTTGTCTGTGTAATTGAAGAAGCCATATCTTTTGTCTATAGAACAAAGAATATCTTTTCAAAGCATAGTTTAGATTTTGGAATTTGAAGCAGAAGGAGACATGCTATGTCAAGGTGCATAATTTCTATTGGAAATTGAAATATTGATGGCTGTTTGGTTTGCTGTGGAAATTCTAAATTCTGTCATTGGGTTGATATTTATATCCATAAATATCTTACCGATTGATTATTTTGTGTATGTAATATAGTTTTTTCTTGGCTTGAAGAACTTCATACTGTAGATTTCTAAAACTTTTGAGGAACTGTCCGAAAAGTTTAAAGCTCTCACTTTGCTACATAATCTGATAGTGTTTTTGAGGGACCACATCTTCTGCATGTTTTCTGATAATGTTGTCAATAAAATTTATTCTTGGTAAATTTTATTTTATATATGTTGGCTTATCTGTGTCTGAACTCTGAATACAAATCTCACACAGATGCATTTCTTTGTTAGTTTTTTAGTTCCACTCCACATTGTTTCCCAAGTCAACACTCAAGAGGACCACAGCTTAGAAATGAATGGGAAAACCAAGGTTTTGGAGAGTTGGAAATTGGTTGGAAAATTGTAGTCCTTCCTATTGTCTTTGGAAATGTCCACTTTATTTCCTTTTGCTATTCCTGACCGGCATCAATGGTTTTAGGATCCAACCATGGTTGCAGACCATGGATGGTGAGGTGGACGTTGACACTGCTTATGGACACCCTCTCTTTTAAACTTCAAAAGTAATTTTTAAGCATTAGTTATTGTGGTGGTCATCTATAATCCTCAATTTCAAGCTTCAGTATGTTTAACATGACGGTTTTTTATTACCCCTAACCCCCTTCCCAAAAAAAAAAAAATAGACAGTTTTACCTTCTTAAATAAAAAGGAGGGGAAAACATAAATTAATGGGAATCACGATCCACTTTGGAAATAGACTTTAACCTGTAATACCTTCAACTTATATCTAGTGTCTGCTGAAAGTTATTGCTGTGAAAATTACAGTAATCCACCTAGATAAGATATGAATCATCTCTGAAAGCATATGTGATATAATGCAAGAGTTATGGCTATTTCAATCATCAAGCAAAGAAAAGCTTCATAAAAAGTAATCACAGGGCTAGGCTATCAAAATATGGGATTACAGAGTAGTTACCTTTTTGCATGAAGTTGCCATAAACCTTCAAATCATTTTGCTCATCAGACATTTTTGTAGCACCCCCTATTTATATTCTTCCCCTGAATTAAGAAGTGACAGAGCATGATGGAGGGACAGAATCTTTAAATAGGTTGGGATTGAACTAAACTTTCATTAATTGCAAAATTGATCACCATCTGGATTTATTCAGTAGAAAAAGAACACGAAATCATAATGTTCCAAGGCCTATTATGTATCTAAAATTTCTGCTGTGACTGACTGTGGTTCTGAATTCTGATTATGGTAAGGAATAGGTATGGGGTGTCATAATTTATGTGTACCAAGGGGTTTGAGGCTGTGTTACCAATCTAAAATTTCTGTTGTGAATGACTGAGATTCTGATTATGGTAAGGAATAAATAGGTGAGGAAAATTATAATTTATGTGTACTGAGGGGTTTGTTCAGTTAGATTTGACTTTTTGCTTTGTTGATTGATCTTAGTGGCTTCTGTTTATTATTTTTTCTTGGATGAAAATGACACTATTAGGAGAATCTCATTGTCTGATATTGTAATTTGTAAGTGTTCTCATTGGTGAAGAGGTGCATTTTACCTTTATTCTCTCCCCCAGTGTGGGATCAATATCATGGGGACATTTATGAAGTAGCGTTGGCTTTTTGTGCCGTTTGATGTTGGAAGACAGAGTGCAGTTTTGCTCCAAATTTAGCTCTGCACTTCTCGAAGACCATTTTCTTTTATGTTGATTTTTGTAGGTCAATCTAAGGTGGCAATTTCCGGACCCACCTGTCCAGTCATCTTGCTTGGACTGGCCAGCTCATCCAGTCCATATTTATTCCATTTGTATATTTGCTCTACAATTTTTATGGCATGCATAAATTAATGAAAATTAACATTTGTACATGTGAAATGGTAAGTTAATGAGTAAGAGTCATATACAATTAATAAATTTTTGAATGAATTTTGTAAATATTATGGTTGTAAGAATGTCGTATCTTGTATATGTATCACTATGCATTTGTCCTCAATTTGTCTAACCATTCTCTTGAGCAATCGGAGAAGCACTTTGATAAACAGATTTGATCTTGATCGACTCAATTAAGGTATTAGTGTTTGTTCTATTAGACAACAAAGATCGCATTTTTTTCACTTCGTTCAAATAAGAGTTGTACCCGTACGGAATTCTTCTGTTTCTCAGTATGATCTCTATCATCATCTCTATTCCCTTTATCAATTCTCCTATCCCATCTAGGTCTATGCTTGAACTGTGGGCAGTTAGGTACGTATGTTTAACCTTCCCTTGCAACCCTTTCTGTGGGTTTGTTTGTTTGCTGGCCTATTTATTTTCTCTTTTATATCTGTAACCTTTGTCGCCTGAGCTTATGCACACATGGTTTTTCCTTTCCTCAGTTTAATTTCTTGAATGGTTTTCTGAAGCTATAATTATATTTATCTCATATTTAACTGCCTTTCTGAATAACTTGAATTTCTGTTAAACTGCAGAAGAAACTACATATTGCTTCCTGCACCAAATTTTTACCTTTCATAAAACCTCATGTATGTTATTGCATATGCAGAAAAGAAGGTGGAGTAGCTGGTGGAGTCTATACTGGTGTTTTGGATCTCATAAACATGGCAAGCGAATTAGCCATGCTGTACTCGTTCCTGAACGAACACTACCAGGAACTGTTGCTCCTGCCACCGAGGATCCCATGCACCCACCCAACATGTTACCTTTTGTTGCTCCTCCATCATCTCCTGCTTCTTTTCTCCAATCAGAACCTCCTTCTGCTAACCAATCACCAACTGGTTTACTATCTCTCAGCGCCCTTTCAGCCAACATGTACTCTCCTAGTGGGCCTGCCTCTATTTTTGCAATTGGGCCTTATGCACACGAGACTCAATTAGTATCGCCCCCCGTCTTCTCGACCTTCACCACTGAACCGTCCACTGCTCCTTTCACTCCTCCTCCTGAACCTGTGCAGATGACAACACCTTCATCACCTGAGGTGCCGTTTGCTCAGCTGCTATCCTCATCATTTGATCCCAATCACAGAACTGGGGAAACGTGTCAGAAATTCCCTATTTCCAACTATGAATTCCAATCATATCAGCTGTACCCTGGAAGCCCAGTTGGGCAACTCATATCGCCAAGCTCAGCAATCTCAGGTTCTGGAACCTCATCTCCATACCCTGATTGTGAGTTCATAGCTGGAAGACACCCTTTTCTTCATTTTGGCGCAAGGGAGCCCCCCAAGATCATGAGCTTTGATGGGCTTTCTAATCGCTACTGGGGGCCAGGGCGAGGCTCTGGCTCTTTGACACCAGATGCTGCTGGACCAACCTCCCGAGACAGTTTCCTTCTTGACTGTCAAATGTCAGAGGTTGCATCTCTTGCAAACTCAGAAAATGGATCCCAAAATGATGATGTTGTGATTGTTCAGAGAGTTTCATTTGAATTAACTGCTGAGGATGTTGAGGTTGAAAGGGTTCCAAGCTGTGTGCAAAAGTCTGCTGGAATATCACTTAAATCTGCAACAGAAGGTCTGCCAGATATAGCAGCACCAGCAACATCCACATCTCAAAGGGGTGGTGTTTCAACTGAAGCGTGGGATGCTTTTGAGTGCCGTGTTGGGGAAACATCTAATGCCATGCCTGAGAGAGCTTCAGGGGACGCAGAAGAGGAGCAGCAGGAGAAGCAGAAGCACCCTTCTCTCGCACAAGGGTCTTTGAAAGAATTTAAGTTTGACAATGCAGATGGAAGGGTGTCTGACAAGCCCACCATTGGATCAGACTGGTGGATTGATGAAAAGGTCGTTGGCAAGGAGACTGGGCCCTGCACAAAATGGGCGTTTTTTCGTATGATGCAGCCAGGAGTCAGCTAATCTATATAAATATGTCGAGTCATCAATTCCAGCATTTGTAGATTACAGGAGTTTGCCAGCGTGGCAGTAGGTGAATATGAAGCTGGATCCGCAACTCTGATGAAAGTAAAAGTCACAGATAACATACAGTCAGCAATAGCAATTGTGAGATCCTCACCGCAGGGGATGGGGAGAAGGGGGAGGGGAGGAACACCCAAGAAGCTGAAACTGGAGGCTTGTTTTTGGCCATCCCCAACAGAAAGATTATACAAAACGGAATGATCTATGAATTCTAAGGATATTTAGCATGAGATAGCATATAAATTTTCTTTTTCTGAATTTCATGTCTGATACTGAAAAATAGCTTCCTTTTAAGTATTGTATACGGTTCCATATATGTTATCTAGACAGAAGACTGAAACATTTTTCTCTTTTATGTCGAGCCTCTAACCTGTATACGTGTGTAAAAACTAGTTCCCTTCTTGAGTCTCTCTCAAGCCGTGGAATTCAGAAGTTCATTCAGTGCCAGCAACTGTGGTTACTCTACTCCAGATTTTAGTGTTTTATTGTTGGTCTTTGCTTCCAGAACTGACTCTATCCTTTGGCCTCCTTAATGCAGGAACTAAGTAAGCGGGACACGCATTATCGTCTACAGAGATGGTTGAGTTCGATGTGGTCGGGGTTGGGGTTGGCCTGCTTGAGTCTCCATTGTTTAAAAGTCTCTCAGGTGACTGATTGCTGGTAAAGCAACACACCTTTGAACCACTCCCCACCACTCCCCTTCGTCAAAAACTAACTCCTTCAGGCTTCAAATAATAATGTAGCCAGGCTCTTTTCGGTGTAAATTATAGTTTATATTTACAGTTATGAGTTATTTATAATAAATCATTTACAAGAATAAATTATGAGTCATAAATAATAATCATCTAATACTATTAAAAATAAAGAAGTAATAATAGATTATCACAATAGTATTGTGATAATCACCTTCTAATCTATTTGTAGATTTTAGATTATATCAATTTATTTTAAATATAAATAAGTACCATAAATCATATCAAACAACTACTTATGTCGTAATGTATTAATTCTATATTACATTACCAAAGAGAGCCCAAGATAGGCAGATAATTTCCGGGTGAACTCTAGTGATAATAAACGATTAGCGTGATATGTTTGCTGCTTGATATGCCAGTGTATGATTTGTTCCATCTAACCACACAAATTTTATTTATAGAGTAACCAATCAAAGTGCCACACTCAGAATATAGCTATCTGCTAACCAGACCTTCTATCTTTTCTTGGGCCATTATTGGAGTCAGGAAGGAGTTTAGCCCATTCTTGCTGCTTATATTCTTTTCTTTGGCCACGCTAGTTGGGGGGCTCTATATAAGGGTAGTTTCAGAAATTGGTATCTTTTTTTTTTTTTCTTTAAATTTTTATGATACAGTTATTAGGGTTACTAGAATTCTTTGTAATTAAAGAAAGGTGTGAGGAAGGAAGCGTAAAATCCTTTCTTATCAAGGACATAGGCATCTTTCTAAACTAGATATATTCATAAATTATGATTATTTTTCTTTTTATTTCTGATAAATTCTTAAATTCTGTGATCATTTTTCTTTCTATTTTCGATACTCTCAAGTGAAAAGGAAGTACATGTCTACAGCATATGATTCTCTCTCTCTCTCTACCTTCCTTGAAATCTGAACTCCCTTTCTTTATTTTCTCTCTTCTTCTAATTATTAGTTACTAATTCTTCTTGTATTTCTATTTTCCTTGATAGCATATAAGATTTCAATATACCTTATTAACCTATAGATCTCCTCCCTAATGTGATTATTTCATTGTGTTTTCTGCGTCTTGAATGAGTTTTATTTTCTATACCATCTTCTCTGAGTTCGGATCATCGGATCATTTGCATTATTGCATATACATGTACTTTTCATGGGCTCCCATCATTATCGATGTGATGTAAAACCCATCTTTAAAATATGAAATTCATTAAATATAAACAAATGATGAAATCACATGGAGAATACAAATACATACGTATGAATTATTCTCATATTTTCCTCCCTGGTCAAAGAACCCTGCTGATCCAAGTTGGCGGCTGGGGGAAACTGTCTTCTTGTGTCCCCCTTTTTCTGTTTGCAGTAAAAGCTCTTAATTAGTTGATTCAGTTGATTCAGCTCTCACTTTCCATTACCTATTTATTATCGAAATGTGGGGTCATCTTGTCAGCTCAGTAAAAGGTTAAAATCTAGAGGCAATAGGACTTTGTGCTGTTGTCTTGTGGACATTGTCTCTCTCTCTCTCTCTGTGGAAAACAATTCTATAAAAAACATTGACTATTGTATAAGTCCATTTTATCACATGGAACGCGTGAGGAAAGAAATCCTCTCCCGCGGCACGAGGTTTTTGTCGCTGATCCAAGGACTAAGGATTAGTCAGCCCGTCTATCAATACATGGGGAGATGGGCTGGCTGAAATCCCGCCCTTGGCAGACGACAGGTGGGCCAGAGAGGATTTGTACACATAAATCTATGAGAACTACTTGAAAAGTTGACAATCTATTTTTGGTTTCATCTATTGAAATACGAAATAATTAAAATTTTAAAAAAATTCCATCTACATCTTCATCAAAGATTGCTAACATCATCTACATCCATAAGATTATAAAAATATCACTTAGGTTCATTTAACTGACAAAAATAATTAAAATAATAAAATACAGTTTTATCCTTCATATTATAAATTGAGAAATTAAAAAATTATGTTGATTTACTAATTTGATGTTCAAATCAAACTTATATTTTCTCTTCGTCTTTCCTTTTCACTCTCACCCAAGCCTTAACCCGTACGATTGGAATCAACAATTGAAAGATCCAACGATCTACTCGAACAGAAAAACCGACTAGTCGAAGACGCTCAAAGTGAAGGTAAAACCTCAACACCACTGGCGTGAAGAACCAAGAATTATGGACCGATCAGGTCTATTTAAATAGGAAAAGGATTAAAGACTTCTATCCTAATAGAAAATCAGAAAACAGTGTTTTGTTGTTTTTTCTTTTCTTCTTTTGTTCTCCGGCAACGGAAAAAGTCTGGAAATTTTTTTCCGGCGAAAGCATCCAATGACATTGACTAGATTGGCGGGAAGAATCAAAGCTATTTGGGAACGACATTTTGTTTTGAAGACTGAATATGGATATCCATGTTTTCCAAGATTTTTGATTTAAAGATATCAGAAGATGAGGAAAAATCGAAGATGGTTTGGATCCAAGAGTGGAAATAAGTCGTGTCATGCTTGAATGCTATGCGATTCATTCTCCATACTTTCGAGAATGACAAATATTTTTAAGAGAGAGATTTTAAAAATTAATGCTGAAGAGCCGATAAAGCATTAAAGCACCTTTAATGGCTTTATCCCTATTCCAAAGAAGAGTTAAGTACTCATTGGAGGCAGCTCAATAGATTCCTTAAGTTCCCAAATCTGATCAGTGAGGAGTTGGCTGTGGGATGAATAAGAGAAAGATGTGGACATGCTGAAGGTGAGGAACCAGACAAAAGAAAACCGTCTGAAGGAAAGCTTCCAGATATATCATTTTTCACCCTCATTCAAGCCCAAAGAAAAATATGTATTTTCCATTGAATCTTTCCTGTTGCCTCTGATTGGACGGAGCTTCTGAAGCGGTGGATGGGATGGAAGTTCGATTTCAGGAGAACAATAAAGGACCGTCCGATGACTGTATAGTAATTCTCCGGCATCAGGAAATGGCATGATAGGGTCGAAGAAACTAGTGTTTGTCATCTCCGATCACCGGAAATTAGTTGCAGAGGACAGATAGTCTGTCTATAAGGTAAAAAAAAAAAAAAAAAAGCAAAATAAAAAAGGAAGAAGCAAAATTGAAAAAAGGGTATCATGGTTTTTTAGCTGGTTAAAAGGGTAATATCATCCATCAAATTTTCTAATGCAGCTGAGATCAGTGTCTAACGGGAATCTTATGACGGAGTAGACTTCTTTGATTAGCCCAGCAAAGTTTTTGGGTGGTAGGTGATATTTTTGTAATCTTGTGGGTATAGATAATTTTAGCAACCCTTGATGGGGTGTAAATGGAATTTTTTTCTAAAAATTTATTATCTGTAACTTCACCCATTAAGTGATAATTTTTGTGAACAATTGGTCAGTGTTGTTGGTTGGTGTTTTACTGGTTGAGTGTAGGCATACTGTAGGCACTCAAGAAATCATGGATTCGATTTTCATCTCTCACATTGTGCCTTAAGGCATCCCTTATCGACTGGCTTAGTTCGGTTTGAAGTTATTATTAATAGAAATCATAATGGAACCGGTTAATAATCGATTCTTGTTTCCATACGAAAACTGAATCGATTAATAATCGATTTCTTACCGATTTCATTAATCATTTTATAAATGGTTTTGTATATGATTTACGGGGAACAAACGAAGATTCTACGATTGTACCATTTCAGCAACAAAACAACAAAAAATTAAATAATAAATTAACAATATCATATCACATAAGCATGCCAAGGCATATCACATCAAAAATATTTATTATATATGAAATATTATACATTTAGTTAGGCAATTAATCAGTTTTTATTTGGTTTCCTAACCGGTTTTATTCAGTTCCTTTTCAATTTAATTTAATTGGTTTTTATCGTTTAATCGATGATGTCACGATTCTAACCATAACCGAACCGATTAACTTTGTGTAAAACCAAAACGATTTGATTTTTTTACTGGTCGATTTCAGTTTGGAATGGACACCCTTACCCCTCCCCCTCCCTTTCTTGCAAACTCTAATGGCTTTAGAGTTTGCTTTAGTCAAACTCCCATTAGACAGTTTATATAGATAAGATTTGAAAAAAAGAAATCCAGCAGTTGTTTTTACCAAGTCAATCCTTTACAATCAAGTTTACTTTTTAAGCTTAAAATTTTTATTTTCCTTCTCTTTAATTTATTTCTCTTGTAATCAATCATAGCATTAATGATTGTTTTCCCCCTTAAAATTTAGATGATAGTCACCTTCTTTTTTTTTTCTTCTTTTTTTTCTTTTTTTCTTTTTTTTAATTTCTTTAGACTCTACCCGAAAAAGAAAATTTTAAGGGAAAAGGATTATGGCCTTACTTGGTTGATATAAATTTGGTTTGCATAATCCATGTCGAAAATCAGTATGCATATATAATTATGTGCATTAGCTTGCTAGCATCATCAATGCTATGTTTTGATCATTTGCATGGCCATATGGGTTTCAAGCAAGTGGTTTATTGGAGGCTTTGTTCTTCAATTTTAAAAACATTAAAACTACAATAGAAACAAAAATGGCCTTAATAAATATTAATTTTAGTAATATTTAAAGGAAAAAATGACAACCCTTGAGTCTACCTTGTGATTATTTTTAGAGAGTGCTAAGGTCATTCTCCTTTCTTCTGTGATTTTTGTTTTAAAATATTGCATGTCAGTGGGTCTTTATCAGAAAATGAGTGAAGCCCACATTTGAAATAGGCTGTCGCCCGGTTTAGGTTATGTTTGGTTACAAATATAGGTTTTGTTTTGTGTAATCATAGTTAGTTATACTAGAGCTGCGTTTGGCTTGTACTCTTGAAATGCATTCTAGATCAATAATACATTATGAGATTACGAAAATCTTGTTTGGTATACGTTTTCATTCTTGGATCATGAAATGCTTTAGAGAATATAATCCATTTTAGAATGTACTCCTTAGGTTATAAGACATCCACAGTTCCACACTTATTCCCAACACTCTCTGTTGCTGTTAGGTTTCGTGTTGAGATCCTTCGATGCTGAGTAGACCTACAAAAGACAAAACAAGGCATAGGAGGTCGGGCTTAGAGCCCTGGGGTTATTCGGATTTTTAAGTCAATAATCTATTTAACAGACAATGAGGTCGGGAGGCCGACCTGGTAAAAGTGAAAAGGGGGGCAAGAGAGGGATTTCGAGTCCGAGGTGTCAGAGCGATAGGTGAAACAATAAAAAATATTGATTGTGAAATGACATGACCTTGAGATTTGGAGCTATTTATAGGGATCAATGAGATGACATCAACAATGGGACCTATGCGCCTTTGGAGTACAGTGCGATATTCTGATGGATGTTATGCCCCTGACTTAAGCTGGTAATGCCGGATGTATCCCTGAGAGTGATATTATGGTAAAAAGATGATTTTGCTTTTGTAATTTGTGGATACCTTTGGAGATGTTCAAATGCCACGATTCTATTGACTTCTCCATATTTGTGCCCAATACTCCCTTTCACATGTTGCCCAATTTCTAAGTGGTAGTAAACTTGATATATAAGATCCCTTTTTTGTACAACTGTAAAGAGAAAAACCTGAAACTCTAATACCATATTAAGTTTCTATCTAAAAATTTGAACTAGTAAGTAGAGGGACCTGAATCCTCTCCTGTCGCCCAACTCGTCAACAGAACATTGAACGTACTAGGATGCATCAGTATACGTGTCAAACATCCAAACCCATTCGACCTTCAATTGATACGTATCAACTGAACGATAGGAGATGATTTTTTTCCTAAGTAAAAAGATTCTAGAATATATAAAACATCAAAAATCCCAGATGTAAGATTATTGTATATTAAGGGTGTCAACGGGTCGGTCTGGGTCGATTTCGGTCCGGACTGAATCGATGTCGGGTTTTATAAGCCCAACCCAAAACATGTCCATTAAGAGTTCGGGCTGGACACAATAACTAATGGGCTGGTCCGGTGTCGATTTGTTATCGGGTTGGGTTTATTGAGGTGATTTCGGGTTGGTTCGGTCTGAATCGGGCTTATCGGGCTTATCGAGCCCCTTTTATATGTAAACTATATAGCATATTTTATTATTTCTATCTATAAAATTAGCATTATTCCTTCCATATGTATGTAATTTAATAAACTATAACAATTAAGAAATCTTTTCAATTATAAATTCACATAATCTTTTAGATCATGAAATGAACTCTAATAGTGTAACACAATCTATTAAAATTTAAAACCATTAAAATTAAGAAATTGGGCCCGAACGGACCTTACCGGTGTTCGGGTTGGATTTTATCGATTTGGGCTAATTCGGGCTTCTTAACGGACCGGTTTGGTTTGGTTTCGATTCGGACTGAAACGGTGTCGGGCTTTACAAGCTCAGACCAAAACCTGTCTATTAAGGTTCGATCCGGACTGGGTTCGAGTTATATCGGGCTAACTCAGTCCGTACTACCAGGCCGGGCCCAGTTTCGACACCCTTACTGTATATTCAACCATGCAAGATCTACATGGAAAATATTAGGATCATGACAATGAGAAAAAGTCAAGTAGCCAGATCATATTATACCCAAAAAAAAAAGAAAAAAAGAGCTACATCATATGACAGGTCAACAAATAAAATTCAAATAACTTTGAATTGTAAAATTGTAAGAATTACGTCTCCACTCAAAGGACATTGCACACCACACAGTCAATGAGTGAAATACAATGGTTCACATTAAACCTACAAAAAATAATGCAAAAAAACAAAAAAATTGCTCCATATTTATTTCCTTATTTTAATATTATTTTTTATTTCATATAAAATATTCTAAAAATTTTAATTACGTGTCACCAACTGGCTAGAGAATCCATTATCAACCACGAAAAAAATTTAAAAATTAAAAAAAATGAGCAGAGAATCAAAGAACATAGAAACCCTGATTCTACGCATCTCCCTACCCCTGTTACACCGTTGACCTTCTTCTAGAACGTTTGCTAAGGAGAGCTTTTCTCAAGCTTCCAGTTCAACCTTCAACAGCGGCTGCTGCCTTTTTCATTATTTAAGGAGCCGTCTTCCGCTTTTTTCTAAAATTTGTTCTGTATAGATTTTGGAATAATCTTCTTGCAACTTGTTCCTCTGGATTTTTGAGAGAAAATTTTCAAGTGGGTTGTGCAAGGACGGCTAACAAAATGCCTCCTTTGACGGGCGAATTACATCTCTCTTATGGTTTTCTTCCGAAGAAATCAGAGTCCAGTATCGTTACCCTAGATATTGGTGGACAGCTCTTTCAAACAACGAGACAAACTCTCGATCAAGCTGGTTCTAAATCCCTCCTTTCGATGCTTTCCGATCCTTCTACCTACCCATCAGGTGTTCGATTTGTGGACAGAGACCCTGAGATCTTTTCCGTCCTCCTATCCCTTCTCAGAACTGGTTATCTTCCATCTAAGGCTAAGGATTTCGATCTTCAGGATTTGGTCTTCGAAGCCCAATTCTACGGTCTCGAGAATCTCCTCGTTTCTTCTCTCTCAAACCCATCTCAGTTCGATGCCTTAAATCTCGAAAAGTCTCTGATTTTATCCCTTGGTGGTAGAGATCCCCCCTCTGCCATAGCCACCACCACATATGGGTCGGTTCACGTCGCGCATGGCAGCAAGATTACCTCTTTTGATTGGTCGTTGCGGCGGAAATCTACCATTCTCACCCGTTTCAATGCCGTCGATTCAATCCTCGCCCTATCTCCTTCCGTCGCAGCAGTCGGTGCTACCGACATCTCTGGCCTCCAGATTCTCGACCTTGACAAGGGTTTTGTTCGAGAAACCTTAAATTGGGACAACGCAACCAAATCCAGCTCCACTGTACAGGCGATTGGTTCTTCCCCTGAGTTCCTCTTCACCAGCTTTGAATCTGGGCGTCGGAATTCGAGTTCAATTTTGGTTTTTGATCTCCAGGGGAGCTTCCGTCCTGTTGCGGAGATTGGCCACTCTGAGATTTACGGTGCCGATCTTGACTCCGCCATCCCGGCCACCAAATTGAAGTGGGTTTCAGGTCGCAATCTGCTTATGGCATCTGGGTCTCATTCTGGGCCTTCGGGGGTGATTGGCAACATCAAGTTATGGGATATCCGGTCTGCTAACGTTGCTTGGGAAGTAAAGGAACAGGTGGATTGCTTTTCTGATGTCACGGTCTCGGATGATCTCAGCGCGATTTTCAAGGTTGGAGTGAATTCGGGCGAGGTATTCTTCGCGGATATAAGGAAACTTAATGTTGACAACCCATGGATTTGTCTTGGGGGAGGAAGAATGGGGATTAAAGGGAAGAAAGAAGGTGCCGGTTGTAAGATTGAAAGCCACGGAAATCAAGTGTTTTGCAGTAAAGGAGGAGATATGGAGTTGTGGTCTGAGGTTTTAATTGGAACAAAAACCAATGAAGATGGACTAGACGAAAGGGTTTTCAGGAGGAATTTAATGGGGAGGATCAAAGACATGGGAGGAAGCAAAATAACCAACTTGGCTTTTGGAGGGAACAAAATGGTTGTTACAAGAAAGGATCAGCAATCTGTTGAGGTATGGCAGAGTTCCCCAAGGGGGTTCTGAATTCCGATCTTGTCGGGGGGTGTCACAGGTCAAAACTGTCTTATGTATTGATAGAATTTCACAAGTTTCATCCCAAACGGGGAAAATCCATTCTTTTTCTTCACAAATTTGTGCTAGTTTTTTTTTTTATTACTATTTTTTTTTATTCTTTGTTCTTTTGTGTAGATTGGTGGTGATCAATAACTTGGGCATTTGTTGACCCATCAAGCAGTAGTTAGCAAAGAAATGAAATTTCTTCTTCTTTTTTAAAGCAGTAAGTTGTACAGGAGTTTTCTTTTCATTGGTGTAATTGGTTATTGGTACTTGGTAGTGAGATTGGTTCCTGGGATTTCATCGTGCTTGCTCTTTTCGTTGTTTAATGAAGTTGTAAATGCACCATGAGAAATTACAAGGAGTGTTTATGATCTGTTATTCTGTTTTCCTTTTGAGCTTGAGTGGTTAGAGTGGAGCTTACAAAGATTATGGGAGAAGAGCATTCAAGAATAGTGACATTCACCTGTTCTGTTCCCAGGAGGGAATGGGATGGACCAATGTAGTGGGTCTTCTGTAACCACTGAAGATGATGTAGTAGGATGGAAGATACCTGAGTCTCTAGGACAACTGACCAATCTCTCTAACAAAATAATTCCAAGGTCTTCTTTATCAGAAAAGTAATAAAAATCCAACGCTTGATTTGCCCGGGACTATCTTTTACGGGACTGATTTAAAACTTGAAATATAAAGTTTTTGCAGTTGCAGATGAAATGTGCCATCATGATCTGAGAACAAATTTGATGGGGATCAGCAGGGCTTCATCGGACAGCCCCTGAAGCTCCACCGCTCAGATGGAAAACTCAAAAGACTACTTCTGCATAACAGTTTGCTTACCATTATTGGTATGAGAAAGTCAATAAGTCAAGACCTGCAATGAGATCAAGATTGAAATTGAAGTATTCGGAATCAAGATCAAAAGAAAAGGCCACTCCAAAAAAGGAATTACTGGATGATACAAGGGAAATCAAATACACAGACAACACATTAGTAACGCATTGCTTCAGAAATTGATCTATACTAAGGAACCAGTTTTTCATCCCCCATGGTGAAGAGGAATATCTTCACCTTGGGCTTCAGTGGGGTGTAGATTAGGATCCAGGATTGGTGAGGGATCATCGTCGGGAATTCGTTCTACAGCTCCTTCACCTAGAGGTGGAGGAAGTCTTTCCCCTTATATTAAAATCAGGGAACGGCAAGATCACCCGGGTTTAGGATGGTCTGCGGTTCTCTTCCTTGGATGATTTCAAAATTTCTGAA
The DNA here is from genome assembly GCA_028583415.1 of Protea cynaroides. NCBI lineage: Eukaryota > Viridiplantae > Streptophyta > Magnoliopsida > Proteales > Proteaceae > Protea > Protea cynaroides. The sequence continues at coordinate 94,341,323 of CM053275.1, read as the reverse complement.
GACATCCCTAGAAACCAATCCCGTGAAGAGAAACCTGGCAGCTGTTTCTGTCCTCATGCAAATATTAATTAACAAACAAATGCATATCCTACTACTTAATTCATCCCCACAAGGTCATACTTTCCAGTTTCCATGCACATAACTATGTGGAATCTACTTTGGAAGGCTCAAGCATTATCCCACTTCAAACCATTCCTTTGGAAGGCCTTAAACAATGCTCTGCTATTGGATATCAACTAGGTAAAAAAAACCTACAGCTATGGTGCAATGATGAGTCAGAACACCACATCTTCTTGGAGCATTAACCAGTCTTAAATCTAAGTGTTGTAATGGATGATCTTTCACAGACTGTTTTTAGCACTGAATAAAGAATTTTTTTTTCTTCTTTGGCATTGGTTCAATCATTTGCCATAACCTTTGGTTAATAGGGAACAGAGTAATTTTATGAACACTTAAAATATCCTTATGTTTTCATCTTAAAAATTCCAAATGTTTGTACTTCATGCGGTCTCTTCAATGGATTTTGTTAGTGAGCAGATTACAAGAAATGATGATGCAATGACTAAACAGGAAGTGAAGCCTTGCTTTCATTGTTCAACTACTAGCTCATCGAGGATGGATAATTAGAAATGAAGATGGTGTTTTTCTCCTTGCAGACGCAAGCCAGTACACAGGAGCAGAGGCTCAAGTGCTGGAAGAGAAAGCCATTAAAGACTCCCTAAATGGAGCTGCAACATTGTGGGAAACGCGGCAAAATCAAGTGGTTAGTTTATTTGGTAGATCCAAACATGGATGAGACCAGTTATTGACCATGTGATAGTGGCATTCTTAATATTTAATGATGAATTATTGTATATATAATTGTGATAATGTAGTGCTTGTAATACTGATCTCTTAACCTATGTGGAAGTTCAATACTAGCTTGCCTACCTAAACTACTGAACAATTACTTCACAATGCCACTAACTGTTACCATGCAGATGGCCAAATATTCCTTGTTTATTTTGTTTCATTTATTTTTTTTTTCTTGATATAACATGCAGAGATGAAACGTTCCTAATCATGGAATTGCATAATATAAGACAACTCGGAGTCATGTTTTATTCCATATGGCAATTCCCATTCGGGCTGGGTTTGTATTGCTTATTCTTTCAATTACAATCACATTGGTCTTCATTCTGGTTTGGTGGATTTCGCTGGGAATTGGGTTGATTCTTTCAATCTGCTGAAACTCCTCTTGCAGAAAAGCCAAATTGCAAGACAATGTTTGGAGGATGAACTCATTCATCCTAAAAGAAGATATATTTATATATAATCTGTACAAGTACAAAAACACCCTGATATTGAAGGGTATAAACTACCAAGACAGCAACTATGTATATAACATACAACAGGAAGAAAATAACTAAATTTACATCACATCTTTATGAGTTTGGTATTGTTAACTCGGATATGTAAGTAGCATTCCCTGGAAATCTGTTGGTGGTTTCTATTTCTTTGCCTTCTTATTCTAATGATGTTGTTCTGAATAGTAGCTTGGATTGCTTGGCAATTCAAATACAGAAAAAAAAAATACCAAAAAAAAAAAAAATTTTTTGAAGAAAAAAGGTTCATTTATTCTTCTGGGTGGTGTTGAGTCGCGAGAGTTGTCCAAGCTTCTAGGAGTTTGCATGCTTGTTGCATACTGTTTAATATGCATCTCTTTTCATTAATTAAGTTGGTAGGACCATTTCACTTATGCATGGGAGATTTAAGCAACCAAGAAGCCAAACAATACTTATATACCCTGCCTGGGCTTTTGTTATTTTCCCACTGATGAAAACTTTATGGACTTGAAAATTGTCATATGAGTTGTAATCTGTAATCTTCTCTATAACTTTGTGTGTGGATCTTCCGTTCTTAATGCACATAGGCATGTCAGCGTCAATGAAATTTTCCTTGATGGGCATTCCTGTGCTTTAGAAGATCCTCTGTGAAAGAGTTTTTTAAGCTTCATAACTTGCAAAACATGGCCATGGCAGCAACTGTTGAAGTGGTTCTAGGCTCAATCGCCTTTGCAATCTTCTGGATCTTGGCAGTTTTCCCCACTGAAGGACAGCAGGGGCTCTCCTAAGGGCCATGCTTGTGGTCATTTTCAGAGTCATAACCCCTGAACAAGCTGTTGCAGCAATTGTGATGCAGTCCAAGAAGGCCCAAGGCCCAAGCTCAAGTCGATAATGGGTCAGCCCAAAGAACCAGTCGGTATTGGTCCATTGGACCAACCCAAAGACCAACCCACACTGTTCACGTGAACAGTGTTCACGGTACTGTTCACGTGAACAGTACCAACAGCAGAAAATTTCCTTCTTTTGTTATTTCTTTCCTAAATTATTCTTAGATTTTGTTTCCTAAAGTTAAGTTATGGATTGATATTTTGTAAGTTGTTTTTTTGGAAACTTTCCTAAATCTATAAAGGCAAGTTTCCCTTTTAATTTATCTTAGGATATTTTTTTTTTAAGAGGACTAAATCATTCCTTATTTTGTAATCTTTCTTAAGTCTATAAATAAGATAAAGAAGAAGAGAGCCAGCAGATTTAGACCAGAAAAAAGAAGAGAGTTTAGCTCCTGATTTTCTGGTTGAGTCTCATAGGTTGTGAGACTCAACCGAAATATTTTGTTTTATGGTTTTCTTGTCCTTCTGTTAACTCCTTCAAGTTCTTATTATTGCATACTGAATTGCGATACCATTAAGTGCTGATTTGATCAACGAAAGCTCGTGGGATTAAAGATTAAAATCATATCGACCAGCTCTAACTAAACCAGTCCCGTTTTCAGATGACAGGTAGTTTTCAAAAAATCACATCTCTCTCATCTGTGATCGGATCATCTCCAACTTTGGATATGTCTTCATAATCATTACAAAGAGTATTTCCCATCAAGTTTCAAGTGATTTCAAGGGTTAGATTTCAAGATAAGTGGTTTTCTTCATTACTTTTCTCTGCAGATTTTGTATTGGACTGAATTAAATCATTCCTTATTTTGTAATCTTTCTTAAGTCTATAAATAAGATAAAGAAGAAGAGAGCCAGCAGATTTAGACTAGAAAAAAGAAGAGAGTTTAGCTCCTGATTTTCTGGTTGAGTCTCATAGGTTGTGAGACTCAACCAAAATATTTTGTTTTATGGTTTTCTTGTCCTTCTGTTAATTCCTTCAAGTTCGTATTATTGCATACTGAATTGCGATACCATTAAGTGCTGATTTGATCAACGAAAGCTCGTGGGATTAAAGATTAAAATCATATCGACCAGCTCTAACTAAACCAGTCCCGTTTTCAGATGATAGATAGTTTTCAAAAAAATCACATCTCTCTCATCTGTGATCGGATCATCTCCAACTTTGGATATGTCTTCAAGTACATCCTAAAGAGTATTTCCCATCAAGTTTCAAGTGATTTCAAGGGTTAGATTTCAAGATAAGTGGTTTTCTTCATTACTTTTCTCTGCAGATTTTGTATTGGACTAAATTAAGATCCTGTAGCAAAGAGGGCTTGTTAATTTGACTTTCTTTGAACCCTCTTTGCCATCAATTGGTATCAGAGCATGGCTGAGGAGAGTTCTAACTCTCCTAATCAGTCCAACAATCCCAATGACCTTGTTAATCTGGTTCTCCAACGATTGACCAAAATGGATGCCAAGTTAGATAGCATGGATGGGAGAATGAGTAATTTGGAGGAGCTAAATCATCCTAGGCCTGCTAGAGTGGAAGCCCCTAGAAGGGAAGCCCTTAATGCCAACATAATACCAAGACGTATTCTTAGGGCTCCTCAAAGAGTTCCTAGAGAGGAATACCACAACCCACCCTATGAAGACTATGATGAACCTATCCGTTACCAAACCCATAAGGTACGGATGGACCTCAAAGAGTTTCATGGGAGGCAAGACCCCGAAGCTTTTCAAGACTGGCTAAATGCTCTAGATGACTATTTCGATTGGTTTAACTTTCCTGAACCTCGAAAGCTGCAATTGGCCCGCTCTAAACTTGTCGGGGGTTCTCGTGATTGGTGGCGTAACTATGAATATAGTCTCATGAGGAGTCGTAGAGAACCCACTACTTGGGAGGAGATGAAGGAACAATTGAAAGAAAAGTATTTGCCTCGGTCTTTCCAAAGAAGGTTGCATGACCAACTGAACAATCTTCGTCAAGGTAATATGAGTATGGAAGACTATGTATACCAATTTGATCAATTATGTGCACGGTCAGGTTCACGAGACAATGATGATCAAATGATATCTCAGTTTCGTTTGGGGTTGCGACCTGAGATTAGAGAAAAATTGGGTGTGGTTGATATTGTTAGTTTTAACGACTGTGTTGATAAAGCTTTCCAAGCCGAGGACCTTTTGAAGTCAACACTAAAGCCCACCTCCAGTTCTTATGAATTGGAGCACCCTACACCAAACAGTAAAGCCATAGGGACTACATCTCATGCTACTCCAACAACAGATAAAGGTAAAACTCCCATGGTAGCAGCTACAGATATACAATGCTATCACTGTAATGCATATGGTCACTTTGCTAGAGATTGTTCACAAAAATTAAAGGTAAATTCTTTAGTTGCTGCAATCGAGGCCAATCCAGATACACAGGTATGTGAGCCGCAAAGTGATGACACTTCTATTCCTAATACGGATGCCATGGAAGATGGTGAGGATTCATATGGAATCCATATAATCAGCAGTATGGTTTTGATTGCCCCAAAAGTAGATGTGGATAATTTTGATGCCTTTGCTAAAGCTCCAGGGATTGACAAAGGTGACCACAGTTTTGATGAAGACCACGGTGTTATGGAGATAATTGCAGAAGATGAAGAGTTGAACACGATAGTCCCCATGAATACCACGATTCTACTTGATTTTCCTCAAGATGTTGAGCATATTGACTTTGTGATACCGTCTAAATATCTTGAAGAAAGTGGACCCAAAGTGATGGATTTTCTTCCAACATTGCAAACACAGCCAGAATTTCAGAATCAGAAGACGTTGCCTACCGAACCCACTGAAATCATTCTTCATCATTATCGAACTCGTGGACGAGTTCATTTTAAATGGGGGGGAGTTGATGCAGTCCAAGAAGGCACAAGGCCCAAGCTCAAGTCGATAATGGGTCAGCCCAAAGAACCAGTCGGTATTGGTCCATTGGACCAACCCAAAGACCAACCCACACTGTTCACGTGAACACTGTTCACGTGAACAGTGTTCACGGTACTGCACGGTACTGTTCACGTGAACAGTACCAACAGTAGAAATTTTCCTTCTTTTGTTATTTCTTTCCTAAATTATTCTTAGATTTTGTTTCCTAAAGTTAAGTTATGGATTGATATTTTGTAAGTTGTTTTTTTGGAAACTTTCCTAAATCTATAAAGGCAAGTTTCCCTTTTAATTTATATCTTAGGATATTTTTTTTTTAAGAGGACTAAATCATTCCTTATTTTGTAATCTTTCTTAAGTCTATAAATAAGATAAAGAAGAAGAGAGCCAGCAGATTTAGACCAGAAAAAAGAAGAGAGTTTAGCTCCTGATTTTCTGGTTAAGTCTCATAGGTTGTGAGACTCAACCGAAATATTTTGTTTTATGGTTTTCTTGTCCTTCTGTTAATTCCTTCAAGTTCTTATTATTGCATACTGAATTGCGATACCATTAAGTGCTGATTTGATCAACGAAAGCTCGTGGGATTAAAGATTAAAATCATATCGACCAGCTCTAACTAAACCAGTCCCGTTTTCAGATGACAGGTAGTTTTCAAAAAATCACATCTCTCTCATCTGTGATCGGATCATCTCCAACTTTGGATATGTCTTCATAATCATTACAAAGAGTATTTCCCATCAAGTTTCAAGTGATTTCAAGGGTTAGATTTCAAGATAAGTGGTTTTCTTCATTACTTTTCTCTGCAGATTTTGTATTGGACTGAATTAAGATCTTGTAGCAAAGAGGGCTTGTTAATTTGACTTGCTTTGAACCCTCTTTGCCATCAAATTGACCTCCCAATCCTAGGCCTTCTCTTAGGGACCATGGTGCTAAGCATTTATCTTGAAAGAGCCAATATGTTTGAGTACTTGAGAAAATTACTCCCCTGGAAGCCCCGAGGATCCAAAGACTTATTGTGCCGTATCTGCCTTGTGTCCGCTATTTCCAGTGCTTTGTTCAACATTGATACTAGTTGTATTGTCCTGACTGAGTTTGTACTCAATATTGCAAGACAGCATAATCTCCCAGCCCACCCATTTCTATTAGCTTTGGTCTCTAGTGCAAATATTCGGACTTCTGCTACTCCAATCGGCAACCCCCAGAATTTGGTTATAGCTGTCCAGAGTGAGATTTCGTTTGGACAATTTTTACTGGGCATTCTCCCTACAATGCTCGTGGGAGTTGTTGTGAATGCTGTTATCCTGCTATGCATGTATTGGAAGTTGTTATCTATTGAGAACGATGAACAGGATGTGCCTGTGGGAGTAATTGTAGAGGATGTCATGTTCTCACCTGCTACAATTTCACATCTCACAACTTCGAATTCTCAGGAGTCAAACTCTACGTTGGAATATTTGAACATCCGCAGTTCACCACATCTGAATGTGGATTCTGGGCATGTGGAGAGTGTGGGGGTTGAGCCCACAAGAAACTACAATTCATCAAAAAGCTGTTCCCAGTTCCGATGGTTCTTCTCAGACGGGGGAGGAAATTTATTCCTTCAACAAGGTTTTATAGGAACGCACCCACTGATATTACTGCAGCTCCAAATGTTCCAGGAGATGCATTTTCTGTACATTCTTTGGATGAAAGGGAACTGGGAAAGAAATGGAAGAGGTCGTTATGGAAGACATGTGTTTATCTTGTTACTATTGGAATTCTGATTTCTCTGCTGATGGATATCAACATGTCATGGACAGCAATCACTGCACTTGCTATTGTGGTTCTTGATTTCAAGGATGCCATGCCGTGAATAGGTAAATACTGGTAACATAATGCAAATTTTCTTGTTGGTGAAGTGAAAATATCGTTTTCTTTTTCTTCGTTGGTTTTTGAGAAAAAATAAAATTTTTGGCTAATAGTTTTGTATCTTGCTCCAGATACTAGATACTAGTTTAGTATTGCTTTTTGTGGCTATAAACACTAAACCCTACTAACTTCATCTTATTTTGAATCAGGTCTCATATGCATTCTTGATCTTCTTCTGTGGGATGTTTATCACAGTTGGTGGCTTCAACAAAACAGAAATACCAAGCGCTCTATGGGATTTCATGGAGCCCCATGCATGAATTGATCATGCCAGTGGTGTTGCTGTACTTTCAATGGTCATACATGTCCTCTCAAATTTTGCTTCAAATGTACCTACTGGTAAGATAATCTCAGTTCACTGTTCATTGTTCTATTTATTTGGTAAGATGGAGTTCTTATGGGTGACAGTGTGAGAAGTTTGAACATAATCATGTAGCCTCATGCTACTGGTTTCATAGTCATTGACTGGTCACACCAACTAACCATGCAATATCATACAGGACACAGGCATTCATTTAATTCTATCAGATTTCAGATGACCATAGTTGTCAAGGAGTCGCATCCAGCCGCACTGGTGGAGGGTTGGTCGCCTTGGGTGTCCGTCAGGCCTCCCACGCCTTGGTTCCCCTTGGGGCCTTGACAACTATGAGACGACTGAGATGAAATGTCTATAATTTGGTAGTTCTTTTGCTTGTTGTAGCTTTTTATGCATTGTGAACAATCCTGTGACTTTATTTCTTTACTTTGTGTTAAGATACAAGGGTTGTTATTGTAAAGGAATGGGCCCACTTAAATTAGGTTGATTCCCCTCCTTTAGTTATAATAAATAATGTAAGTAATGAGCCTACTAAGGGCCTGATTAGCTGGCCCATTAGGCCCATTATCGATTGACTTTATTTTGTTATGTTTGTAGTGGACCTAATTATAAAGACCCATTACTGGTTGTGTCTTAAGTAGATTAGGAATTGGTCTTGTTGACTAGGTCTTTCTACCTAGTTGGACGTAACTAGGAGAGAGTCCTAAGTCCTGTTTTTGCTCTCATTTGCTTTCTATATATACAGCAGGAGGAGGAGGAGGGCTTATACACACACTCTCTCTCTCACGGTTCTGTGCTTGGGTAGCCTTCCTTTTCTATTTTGTTACATGGTATTTTGTTACACCTTACATATATGGCTGGCCCTATTTAGTTGGGATTAGTCTGGGTTCAGTTCATAGTTCTAAACCTCGGTTTTTCGTGGGAATCTGAGACAAAACCAAGGTTGAAACAAAAAAGTATCAAGTTTCAACCAGGTTTCAATGTTTTCGACCGAAATATTGTCAAACCATGGCTATATAAATCCCATGTTTTTACAGGTTTCGACCATATTTTTTTTTGGGCCTTGAAACCATGGTTTGAGTTTCACCTAGAAAAATACTGGGTTTCGTGTTGGCACCCAGCCTGGTGGAAACAGGCCTTGAAACCATGATCTTCTTCCAGTTGAGTAGTTGAGTATTGATTGTTGTGTTTCCTCCTTTCTTTCAGGGAGTGAAAATGATTTTGATTTCCCACACACACACACACACAATGTGGTCCCTTGCTGGAGAAGCTACAGCATAAACCTAATAAAAAGTATTAGGACCACTCAGGCTCTAAAGTGAATCTTTTCCAAGGAGAATATTGCAAGAGTCAAATTTCACTGAGGATCATAAATCACAGGTTCAGAAGAGGCACTCATTATGCAGAGGAAACGGGGTTATTAAGAAAAGATCCTGGTTTGGTTCGAAAAGTCCTGTTCAATTAACTGTCTGGGAATCATATAAGTGCAGAATTACGAAATCTCATGAAAACACAGAGATTATAAAATCTCATGAAAGCATTATATTAAACTAAAAGAAGCTAATGTTGTGAAGCATATGGATTTTACAGTGCATGGTAGAATTTAATTCATTAGCTGCAATGAAGGAAAAAAAAAAAACAAGGGAGTGGAGTGTGGCACCAAAATTCATGGTGTCTAATCTAAAATGCACCTGACCCCCCAAAACAAACACAACACAAAAAAAAAACAAAAAAGGAAACAGCCTGCTATTTTCCTTTCCCATGGTGTCATAAAGAGGGGGGGAAAAAAGGGGAATGACAAAGGGAAAAAGAAAATGTTATTGGTTTTTAAACACAATTTATGAAACTAAAATCATGAGTACCATACCGGTCTTCTTGTTGACCAGGCATTTGAGAGATTACATAGGAGGCAAGTACTATTTTTTTTAAACTGCAAAAGCAGGGTGGAAGATGACTATCTTGACATTCCTATTTTCTCGGAAGTGCTTCCCCTTTATGAGTGTAACAATATTCTGGCGCCATCTAGTATGCTGCTCAATAAAGATGAGAGATCTTGCATTTCCTGGAGAGAAAAAAAAAAAAAAAGGCGAACCCAGTGCACGAGGCTCCCTGCCACTGTGGGGTCTGGAGATTGGCTAATTTACTCAGCCTTACCCTGTTTCGCGGAGGCTGTTTCCAGATTTGAACCCATGATCATCGGCTTAAGATGGAGCAACTGTATCGTTGCACCAAGTCCCGCCCTTCATTTCCAGGAAAAGAACATCCTAAAATAAGTTCAGCGATCAGGCTGCCATTGTTATGTGTTGTGCAGAAAATCTGAGGCATCTTCTACTTCTAAAGGATGTAGATATTTACCTTTCTTACTACCGGTTCAGTATAACTGGAACAACTTGGATCAGGTGATGATACATTCCACCTTTCAAGTTTCACGGTTATTGATGTTTTTTCCTCTTAGTGTTCAAGGTAAGGACTACTGATCTGATTGACATGTGTTCAATCTTGGATAGGGGAATGGGAAATGCACAACAATACAATAGGAAGTAATTGTAAAAAAGAAGGGAAATGAATATCAGATGTTCTTTCTTACTTGATTTTAGCTTATTAGCTTATTTACATTTTCTCATCTCACCAATGTTTTCTCTTTCATGGGTGTGTTTACCTCCATGTGCGTTTGCATATGAAGAATTTGATGGCTTAAACAACATTTACATTTTATATCAGTTCTTTTGCTTGGAGCACATGTGGCAGCATCGGCAGCTTGAATTTCTTCAGCTGATGAGAAGAAAAAATTGGCTCATCTTGGCATGGTTTAGCACTGTAGCAGGAAACCGGTCCCTTTTGGGTTCAGCTGCAAACAGGCTTGCCATTCAAGTTTTGGATACTATCTTTTTGGAGCCATCCTAAATTTGGGCTTCCCTCAACAGTCATTGTCACTTCCACTGGCCTGATGCTCGCAACTCACAAGAGGTTGATGTCCACCATGAGATAAAGGAGATGAATTAGATGGATAGCGGTGCAGATGGGTCAGCTCTTGATGTCAAAACGCCAGGGTAAGCTATGAGCAGTAGAGACTAGAGAGGGTAAACCAGACTCCCTTAGGTGTTTGATGTGTACCTCAATGAAGATGTAGGATTTGAGGTTTCCAAATACTAGAATTAGCATTCACTGACTCACTTGTGCTTTCTTGTTTGTAGTAAAGAGAGATATGGCCAAATAAATGCTTTAAACAAATTCACCTAACCTTTGTTTTTTTTTTTTTTTTTTTTTTTTTTGGTAAATACCTAACCTTTGTTAGAGTGTAATATGTTGTTGAGTGTAATGGATCCTCTCTAGCTTACTTACTCCACATTACCTATCACTCATGCTTAACACAGCCATCATCAGATCACACAGAGAGATTAACAGAGAAAGAGAATGCAAGTATGAACTGAACTATCAGGTGCAAAAAAAAAACCAACCCTACTAGCAGTTCTCATCACATAAACCATAAATGGTATTATCAGAGCAGACCCAGATAGTCTACTCTCCCACTGCTTGTGCTTCACACATCGTTGTATCTTCCATTAGTTAACCCACTTAAGTCTGTGTCTCTCATTAGCAAAGTAAATAACCGACAATAAGATCAACTTCTCAATATTAAATCCACCTTAAGTTCTCTGACCTGTTCATCTTACTCTTCTTGTTAAAAGGCAATGGTAGACCCCAGCTTACCTTGGCGGTTTGACATTGTTCGTTTAAGAGCGTGCCCAAGGCTTGATCTGTGGACCAAGTTCTCTCAAACTGCATCAGTGCATGGCTTACACCTTCTCCCTCCCCCCCTCTCCTACACTCTACCCACAACCCAAGAGGGGCTGTCCCTTTGGGCGCCCAATTTTATCTCCTGGCTCCATAATGGGCATTATAGCACCTCAAAAAAAAAAAAAATGTTGAGGCAATGATCCTCAAGTTCAGATCACGCCATACCCAATGGACGACTCCCAAGACGTGGGTGAGGATCCAACTCATGATCCTCTACTAACCATTTACATCTTATGTTGTGACTGAATGGGCACCCTCTAACTATAGGGTACTGGACTTCTATGAGTAAGGTGTTATAAAGGCCGGCTAACCTGCAAGTACACTCCTCTGACACCATAAATACCTTTTGTCTTGCACAAATGTGGAGCAAGGAGCATACCAGGTGAGCCGTGAGCCGCGCATGTCTGTTTAGGTTTGTCATTCATCATCCCAAAAAAACAGGGAACTGAAGGGGTTGTCCTCCTGTTCCGTTTTTGGTGATGATTGTTTTTGCAAGCAGATATTTTCTTCAAGTTCTTAGGGTACCTATACTCTCTCATTTAAATGGTGTCAAACAGTATGGTTTAGTCACGATTCGGTGTGTAATGAATAAAATTAAAATTGAACCATTTATTAAACGGTTTCAAAATACTTATCAAAATCAATTATTATTGAGTTTTGATTTTTTAGTTTTTAAACGGTTTCATTGTCGGGAGGGAGAGGAAGGGAGTTAAGAACAAAGGAGAGGGAAAGCCAAGGAAAGTATTAAATTTACAATTTAGAAGTATTCCATGTGGGAAGCATTAAAATAAAATTAATCTCTACAAATATAGATATTTAGCACTGAGGGATTAAAGTAAAAGTTTAATAGATTATAACAATTCCAAATAGTCGATTTAAATGGTTTTATTTTTGAAATTAGAATCTATCCATTTAACTAAACAGTTTCATTTTTTAAACCATAATCGAATCATTTAATAATCGGTTTAACGATTTTGGTTTAAACAATTCGGTTCCGTTTAAGTACACGGTTCGGTTTCATTTTTGACATCCTTACCCTACCTACCAAGTTCTTACTCTATTCTCCTTGGACGACAAGATGCATCTACCATTTCTTTTCTTGGTTTCTTTCATCGGTTCTCAATTTTTTGTGCACCAGTTTGGTAGTTGTGTTTTCTCTATTTACTCTCTTGGTTTTGCCCTGTGGTTGCTTGTTTTCTCCATGCACATGGAGAAGTGTGTTCTTTTGTTTCTTGTTGTTTCGCTTTTGAGGATGAATATATTTTGCCCCTGTAACGGGTTTGCACAAAAAAAGATAAAATTAAATAAAAGATGAGAAGAGGGGGTAGGCCTATCTCTAATAAAGGGGCACTTTTTTGGGTTATTACTTCCAATTGCAACAAATCGAGTTTGAGTCCCCAATCTAGTTCCCTTGAGGGGAGGGCATCCCCTAAGAATGCAAAATTGATGCACGATGCATATCTAAGGGTGTAAATTAGGACGGTTTAGGTGATCAAGACAGGTCGGTTCCGGTCTTAAGAGGTCATCCCCAAAACCACTGTGTTTACCTAAACAATTCCAAACTTAGGATCCAAAATCATTTATTAATGGGATGGTCTAGTCTGAATTCCTAAAATTCTGAAATACATTTATTAGTGTAAAATAATTAAATATATAATCCTAACCATACAAAAAAAAATCAAATATCTTATATAAACCAAATACTAGGAGAGAAAATCTCTATTCCAAAACATACAAATAAATCCAAACTTTTACACTCCTAAATCATCAATAACCAAGTCAACATCCCAAATCATTCAAATAAAATCTTCCATGTCCAAGAATTGTCTAAGCAACTAGCTATAGCCATGAGTCAAAGCTGCAGAGAGAGGAGGAAAAATCTTTCATGAGAGAGGGATGAACAGGTGACAGATCCTAAATCACCAAAATCCTTACAACTAATATATACCAAAATAAATATATATATATAAACGGGTCCTAATGGTTTCGGTTCCTAATTGGTCTTAGAGTTCTGAAAGCATCTTGGAATCGTCCCATTAATGTCTGGTTCTAGATTTTAGCGGGTCGATATCGAAACTAAGGTTTTGCTCCCAAATTTACACCATCTTTAGATTTGGAGGAATAAAACGTCAGTGTCTACGTAGTGACTCTTGTAGATTAATCGTCCCGCTTGTGGGTGCTTTGACACAACCTCTCATTTCCTTTCCCAACTGTGGTTATAGGATATAGGACTATGTTTTATTAGTTTAAGTAAATAAGGTTCTGCTCTCACTAATACCTTAAGATTTTAACTTAGTGGTAAGCTTTTGATCTTAGGAGAGTAAAGTGATTCTTGCCCTTTTATTGACCAAACCAGCCTGATCCAGACTAATCTTGATCGGGATCACTGGCGACAGATCGGATCCAAGTCTGGGTTTTTGAACCATGGTGTTGATTAGGGGTGTCAACAGACCGGTTTAAGTCCGAATCAAACCGCTCTGAGGCTTTTTAAGGACAATCCAAAACATATCCAATAAAAAATTTGGGCAGGAACTTTTTAGGGGCACCCCTACTACTCCTGATAGACTGATAAAGTAATGGAGTCATAAAACTCCTTCCTATTGTACAAAATTCGATTGTATGTTGGTTTTAGAGTCACATGACTCACATCAAATACAATTAAAATAGGAAATCTCTGTATAAGGAAAGAGAAAACTCAAATCCTTTCTTGTTTGAAATTCTCAGGTGGGCTAAATGATATAGATTTTTAAAAACATTACGTGAGGAAACAGAGGAAGTAAACCAAAAGATAAATTTTTATGAATACAAACTGGAATTTTTTTCTTTAAGGTGATCATCAGAGTCTTCTTTTATTGTTGGTGGTTTGTTCACCCAACTGTAAACAGTAATCTAAAGACTTGAGATTAGAAGAGATAAATAAAAACAAGCAACCAAAACTGGTGACCCATTTCTTTTAATTTTTAGTCTACTATATCTCTAGTTCCTCGAAGTCTCAACTAATTTCATTTACTCTCTCTTCTTCATTGAATGCTTGGATTTAAGAGGACCTCCTGTCCTGCAAAAGTAGGTGAGAGAGAAAGAGAAAGAGAAAGAGATAGAGATAGAGAGAGAAAGACCCATCTTTTATATCCGGGTTTTGGTTTAAGACCTTAGTCAAGCATCAAATTTGTGGTTTTTTTTTCTTTCTCTTTCCTTCTTTCTTTGTTTTGAGGTCTTTGCTGGTTTACCTTAAATTCTCAACGGCCACTGGAGGCAATTAATGGTGGGCTTCAATGGTTAGAAAACTAGATTGAAAAGAGGGGTGAAATGAAAAATGATGCAGGTCAAGAACTGCCTGTCCTTATTAATTGCTTCTTGATTTCACCTATAAATCACTCTCTTCTCTTTACTCTCACTCTCATTCTCACTCACAAACTTCCCATTTCCATCTTACTCTCCTTTTTATTCCTCACACAAATCCTCTGTCTTTCCAACCTTCAGAAACCCAAATTTCCTGTCCTGGGTTTCATCTTCTGCTCATCTCTGATCTTCTTCAACCTGGCTTCTGCTTATTTTAGGTGGGTTTCTACATTGTTGGCCGGAGACGGCCCCCATGCAGGTTCTCATGATTTCTGAAGCTTCTGTCAACGAAAAACGCGATCTTGGTGTTCTTCTTTAACTGAACCAGATCTGTTTTCCGGTGGAAAAAAATTTGCAGAGGTTATTGCCGGCGGACAAAGGTAAGTGTGAGTTAGATCTCCGGCGAGTTTTGGGTGGTGGGGTCCACACTTTTCTGATCAGATCAGATGGATACATCAACGGTTCTCCTGTTCTTCTCTGCCATCACGGCGTATTTACTGTGGTTCACCTTCATCTCGCGTTCGTTGAGGGGCCCACGTGTGTGGCCTTTGCTGGGTAGTCTACCGGGACTGATAGAGAACTGCAATCGCATGCATGATTGGATAGTCGAGAATCTTCGTGCGTGTAATGGCACGTACCAAACTTGTACCTGCCCTATTCCTTTTCTAGCCCGAAAGCAAGGGTTGGTGACTGTCACGTGCGATCCGAAGAATCTAGAACATATATTAAAGAACCGGTTCGATAATTACCCTAAAGGTCCCACCTGGCAAGCTGTGTTCCATGATCTATTGGGAGAAGGCATCTTCAATTCTGATGGCGACACGTGGTTATTTCAGAGGAAGACTGCCGCGCTGGAATTCACGACCCGAACCCTAAGACAAGCCATGGGTCGATGGGTGAACCGGGCCATCAAGTTGCGGTTCGTTCCGATACTGAAAACGGCACAAGTCGAATCCACAACGGTCGATCTTCAGGACCTCCTCCTCCGGCTCACCTTCGATAACATCTGTGGATTGGCATTCGGCAAGGATCCGCAGACCCTGTCACCCGGTTTGCCCGAGAACCGGTTTGCATCCGCATTCGACCAAGCCACAGAAGCAACCCTGCAGCGGTTCATTTTACCTGAAGTCGTATGGAAGATGAAGAAATGGCTTCGGTTGGGTATGGAGGTCACGCTGAGTCAGAGCATGCAACACGTGGACGAGTATCTATCCAACGTAATCGCAACACGTAAGCTGGAGCTACAGCAGAATATCGGTGGGAACCCACACGATGACCTGTTATCAAGGTTCATGAAGAAGAAAGAAGCTTACGGGGATACATTCCTCCAACACGTGGCACTCAATTTCATCCTAGCTGGACGAGACACGTCCTCAGTAGCACTGAGTTGGTTCTTCTGGTTAGTAACTCTAAACCCAAGAGTAGAGCAAAAAATCCTACGAGAGATCTGTACGGTCCTAAAGGAGACACGTGGCAATGACACATCAAAATGGCTAGAAGAGCCGTTGATATTCGATGAAGTCGACCGTCTGATCTACCTGAAAGCAGCACTGTCAGAAGCCCTACGTTTATACCCGTCCGTTCCACAAGACTCGAAGCACGTGATCGCCGACGACGTGTTGCCGGACGGCACATTTGTGCCGGCTGGATCGGCGATAACCTACTCGATATATTCAGTGGGGAGGATGGAATGGATTTGGGGGGAAGATTGCATGGAGTTTCGGCCGGAAAGATGGCTGTCGCCGGACGAGAAGATGTATGAAGCGAAGGACCAATTCAAGTACGTATCATTCAATGCAGGTCCAAGGATCTGTTTGGGGAAGGATTTAGCTTATCTGCAAATGAAATCCATTGCAGCAGCAGTGTTACTCAGGCACCGGCTCACGTTAGCACCTGGGCATCGTGTGGAGCAGAAGATGTCATTGACCCTGTTTATGAAGCATGGCTTGATGGTGAATTTGCATCATAGGGATCTGACGGAGTTTACTACTACTACCACCGTTAACTGTAACGGTAACGGTAACGGTAACGGTAACAGTAACGTTCACGTGGTGGTTGGAGCTGCATAAATGGATGATAGAGTAAGCAAGTTGTGGGTCTGCCTCTGTGAATAGAGATAAATTATTATTATTATTATTATTATTATTATTATTATTATTATTAATATTATTAATATTGGTGGTATTTAATTTTAAGAAATCAGTGGTGTTGTATATGGTGGATGGGAGTCTTGATGATGAGATGCATGAACTCTCTCATTCAGTATTTATTTATGAGAGAAAGAAGAGAGAGAGAGAGAGTATGGCGGTAAGATTCAAAGGGAGATATAAATGAACCTAAAAACAAGGAAAGGAGGGTGGAGACTGTGGGGTGATATCAGAAACTAATTTTGTCTTCTTTTTCTTTTATTTTTCTTTTTTTTTTAAAGTGATTCAATATCTACATTACATGTTCTATTTCATGAATAAACCTGCAGACTTACCCACAATATATATACAAAATTAAATAAATAAACAAATACTATTTCTCTCTCTCTCTCTCTCTCTCTCTCTCTCTCTCTTGATTGGTGGACAGTCTTTTTTAAATAAAAAAAACTTTGTGTGAGAATCCCATTCCTTGTTTCATTGAAAGGTTTTTTTTTTTTTTTTTTTTTTTTTATGACTTCTTACCCATAGGCGATTTGTGCATTACTAGAGATACTCCCAATGCTCTCCTCAGATTACATGCTATATAAAAAAAAACTTTAAACCCCGAAAGTTCAAGACTTGCTACCTCCAGTATAATTGTTAAAACCGTGACAGAATGAACAGTTGCATCTAACTTTAGATAATATCAAGTTTCACACATAAAATAACGTGGAAGCTTCAAAATGAAGAAGCACAAGATAACTAGTTGTTTTCAGGTCTAGAGAGTATATTTGGTAGCACCATGCGATCATCTCAGTTCCTTCTTGGTTCAATACTATTATCTGAATTAATTTATTCTTACCTAATTAAGCAGCTAAACATTACCTAAAGTCTTAAGAAGAAATTCTTAGTTGGGTGTGAAACCTTTCTTTCCTTGTAATAAAACAATCTTAGAGTGTTTGATCTTTTGTTATGTTTCTCTCTCTTATACTAAAAAACTAAAATAATAACCAAAGTCATCATCCAACCACTTCTCATCCATTCTAGCAGAAAATCAAGTTTTTTTTTTTTTTTTTTTTATCTAGTAATAACAATGGAAGTTACCTTGTCATATCACCACTTTTTCTTGTGGAAGTGATTAATTCAAGGATAAGATATATTATCTCAAAATTTCGGCATTGTACTCCAATGGTGCGCGAGAGCTATTTCTGGCACCCTTTCAATTGTTCCTATAACTAGATTCAAACACGAAGATCAAATCACTTTGTATTTAACACATTTTCTTATTGATTCAATTTCAGTGACATCTCTTAATTTACTCCATTGTAGCTTGCCACTTTAGTATTTTACCATTGTGTCATTTTTTACCCTCACAATTACTATTTACTTGGTCTGACCCCTTCGAAAGTATTGATCTCATTATTTGTTTGTTGCCTAGAATCCTAACTTAAGTATCGGAGTGATCCTAGGGCTATAAACCCAACCTCTTTTATCTTGTTCCTACATTTGCAAGTTGATCCTACCTCGGAAGATTTTGGTGCGAATTCTAGCGATAACAGATTCCTTCTTATTGTTCAACATTAATTTTCTTATATCCATGCACTACTTTTTTTTTGGTGAATTTTCTTATATCAACGTGGGGCCAATGAAAACATGTACAGGGGTATCCAATAGGGATGTAAATTTTCATTTCAAAGGGACAATCGACATTTCGCTCTTCTTGTGTCTGGGCGCAAACTCCATGCAAGAAAAAACAAAGATTACAAGAGAATGGTTTGTATTATGTACGTATCTTTTGATCCATAAATAGAAGAGAGATAGTTGGTGACTGATCTCACCTGCCAACACCCAACCTCCAAAAGTTCTAAGTGTCCATGGTTGTCTTTCCTCCATTGGAACCAGTGGAATTTGGAAACTGAGACAACAGCCCACAGGGTGGATGATCTATCAAAAAGTCAAAGACGAAAGGGATATATTGATCTGTTTTGTTTATGTGTTCTGGTGAGATATCTATCCAACAGGGTTGCAAGATAAAGCCCTCAAACCACTAAGATCACACAAGACAAAGTAATAATGGAAGCAATATTAATTAAGGATGAATTAATAAAAAGTAATTGCATATTTGCATTGATGATGGATGACATAGTAGTTGAACTTTAAGTACAAATCACTTGTATGTGCATGTACTTTTCATGGGATCTTTTCACTCTCGATGTGATGTGTGACCCACCTCTAGAATATAGGACCCACTGTATATGTAGAGTGATGGGATCCCAAGAGGATACAAGTACATGTGTAAACTATTCTCGAACTTTTAGGCTTTGAGAATAAATTTAATTATCCAATTACCCAAAAAAGAAAGTTAGAGAGAGAGAGAGAATGAATTATTCTTCCCCATTTGAGAGAAAAATAAAAATAGATCGAATTTTAACTATTTAAAAAATCCATTATATAATTTTTTAGGATTTAAGTGAGTGGATGTAGCTAATGCAGGTGTTATATAGATGTAGCTAATGCCGAGCAGAGTATCCAATTATCTATTGATTTAGCCATTTCGAATTTTCGGTCAGCCTACTAGGAAGATACTTTTGGGATTATTCAATGATCACACCAACCATTTGAAGTTGTCTTCGGCATGTATTCTTGGAATGTATTTTAGGTCAAAAACAAATTCTGAAATAACAAAAACGTGCTTGACATGCATTCTTTCTCTTGGATCATGAAAATTGCATGTTCTCCTATGGTGCCCATTCTAGAACGTACTCTTTAACCCATTCTACATTTTCGGTTTAAAAAAAAGTTTCTTCACTCTTCATTCCCTTTCTAATAAAAAAATGCATTATCTATATTAAGAATATATTCCAAAAATACATACTAAACAAAATCTAAAACATCAAAACCATTTCGACCATCTCCACTCCATGGTTCCAGAATTGTTGTAATTTGGATGTTTCGGCTCCACCCCATTCTATGAATGAATGGTTCTATTTTAAAAAAATAAAAATAAAATAAAACCATTTCAACCCACCCAAGTGAAGAAAACCTCCCATGTGAGCTCATTTATACCACCTCCACCACCTTTCTTCTTTAGGTGGGTTTTATGATCGCCCTGTTTTGAGTTTTTTTTTTTTATCTTTTAGTGACGAATCTCTCCATAATCATATTGTCATTTTCAAGTGTCAAGAAGCTTCTAGAACAGTTGTTGAAGACAAAATTCCAGGCTTGGGTGGTCTGTTAATGGGCCAGGTCCAACCAGTCTGACTCGACCAAGTTTACATTGATTTTTTTTGTAAAAGTTTACATGTGTCTCAATCCTGTTAGCTAGGTGGCTGATTATGATCTATGACTAAGTTAACAGTTTATCGGAATCTCCTACGAACGAGTGATTGTGCAAGTGCACCAATTTGGGGAGCGGATCGAACCGGATCGAGCTGACTCAACAAAAAATAAAAAGGAATTAACTTACGCATGGTTTTTCCGATCCTACCTTGTCAACTCGCCGTGCTGCACAGGATTGGTCGGGGCCGATCCCCTCCCCTCCCCTCCCCTCCCCTCCCCTCCCCCCCATAATTGAGTCACTTTCACACTTTTAGTTATTAAATCCACCGATCAAAGTTGGCAACCCCTCCATTTAATATTTTCTAAAACTGTGGGCTAGGGGGGAAGAAAAAGAGATAACAAAACTGTGATCATGGGAGTCCAAATCACATTAAAGGACTTGTTTCATCTTTTTAACTTCAATTTAACTTTTCATAGTTTCAATTCTTACCCTGCACTTCTTTTCATAGTTTTAGTTTTATTGGTATGCATTGTAGGTCAAAAAAATATTCTTAAATGACAAAAACAGTGTTTGATATTTTTGGTTTTTTTTTTTTTTAATCTTGAAACAGGTTAGAGAATACGTCCCATTATGGAATGCGGTCTCTATCCTATTCTGTATTATGTTCCCAAAACGGATACCTTGCCCTTTGGTACATTCTCAATCTATAATACATTCTAAGAATGCATACCAAACACAGCTTAAGGGGAAAAAAAAAATGGCACTCGAGTGTGGTAGGAAGCCAAGATTGATTATATGTCATATCCAAGGCAACTACTTCCACTCACTAGGATTGTAGTTGGAATCCATTTTCGGAATGTGTTCTACATAAAAAAATATATTCTGTGATGATAAAAACAGTGTTTGATATTCATTCTTGTCCTTAGATCATGGAATGCATTAGAAATCACGACCCATTTCAGAACACACTCTTTAACTCATTCTGCATTCCGAGCCCAGAATGAAAATGCCTTGCTCTTTAGCATGTTCTCATTCTATTTTATAAATGCATTTTTTTAAATACATTTCAAGAATCCATACCAAAGACAGCAGCAAGAATCTGCAGACTGGTATTACTTGCATTTTTTGCTAATTGAATAAATCATTTCTGTTTTACCAGAAAAATAAATAAATAAATCATTTCTGCAGAAAATTCATAATGCTGCTGGTTGACCAACAATAAGTTATAAACAGCTTAAATAAAACTGTCCCAAACATTATCCTCTGGTTTGTATGCCGTTAGACCTTACATCCTAGCCCGCTTAAATACCAAAAGTACCCTCCCTATTGGACCTGGGATGCCAAGATGACATTCAACACACACACAAAAAAATAAAACACTGGAACCATTCAAAGGATTGCAATGTGCGAAATAGATGTGGGTAGCCAGATAAATGCAGGAACTCACCCATTAGGCCCCATTTTGTTACAAGCTGAAGTGTTCCATTAGTGAACTGAAATGAGATGAGAAAAGAAAGGAGGTTTTTTTTTTTTTTTTTTTTTTTTTTTTTTTTTTGGGGGGTGGGGGTGAAAGGTGGGGCTGGAATTGATAGCATAATTTATGATAAAACTCAAACAAACACCAATTACATGATCATAGACCATACATCAGAACTCAGGTTGCTACTTTCTAGTAAACGGGGAATTTGAGATGAACATTTTGCTGATAATTTGATATTTTCAATGGTGTCTCAGCAGAAAATGGAAAATTGCCATTTTAGGTAAAATACTATCTAAAAGGGAAAAATACAGAACTCAAGTCATTTTGCATTATACTCACATGTTGAAATTAATTTTCAGTGCAGCATTTATCGATCTTCTTCACTTTCTAGCATTTTCACTCCACCACCACTTGAAGCAAACACTATGAGGAAAACAGGGCGGTCCATTTCATTTCAAGGCCTAGTGTAGAACCGGGCCCAACAAAGTAGATGGGGTTTAAAAACCACTGATCTGGCTGGTCATACACACATATAGACAATCATTGTCCCAGAATTACTGCTATGAACTTCAAAAGTAAGAGCAACCACGCCATAAACTCTCCTTTGTTCCTAGGAATGCAAATTTTGCAGCGCATTCCTTGGCTGGGAAGACCCTGTCTCTTAAGAGTTTAGGCCCAACTCCACTCCTGGCTCTGTGACCTTCGCTCAACTGAAGCCTCATGTTTCTTCTCCTTCGATCAATAAATTTATGCCTTTGCCAAAAAATAAAACTACTATTTCCTGTTTTCCAAACATCAACTTTAAAGGTATATTCGTTCATTCATTCTCCAATATATAGAGGTCTATAGCCAAAGATACATGAGCCAGCATAAGAAAATGTCGTTAACTTAGACTTAAGTGATGAACCAAAGGGCAAAGGTTACATTGTCAACTACTACAGATTCAAGGTTATCCATTAGGTATCATTCGCTTAATAACATGAATGATTAATTTTAGATACCTGTACAATCTGCAAAGGGGTTTTTCAAGCCAAGTGACGACTTCATATTGGTGGGTTACAGCTGCAGATGAGTCAATAGGAACCCAAAAATAATAATAATAAAATAAAACCCTCAGACCTGATTTTCTGGTTTGACTTCTCTCTTCTTCTATTACCTTCTACGAATTATGTGGCTTCATCTTTTCCTTTACTTTCTATTATTTATATTTCCCTACTCAAGAATTTTCTCTCCAGTTGAGAAGAAGTTCCAGACCAGTGTGCCAATGACATAAGATGACAGACACTTTAAAGACATCATCCCACGAACCTACAAGGGTTAACTAAGAAGGTCAAATAATCAAGTTAAATCAAAGCAATTGAGAATGAAGGCAATTTCTTACAGCAATTAAGTAAACAGGGCTGGTTTCATGGCTGTACCTCGTTGGAGAATGTATCCAGTGGCAGCTGTGCCAAAGACTCCAGCAAGCACTCCAGCAGTGTTTGATAGTCCCAGCAATATTCCCTATGTTTCCGCAATTTACATAACAAATTGCATCCAGACGTCCAAAGTTTAAAAAATTTCCGTGGTTTTCCATCATGATAAAGAGAAATGAGCAAATAAAAGAAACAAGAATATTGATATTTGTCAATGGTCATATATGAGAAATTATGAAAAGAGAAGATTATGATTGTTATCATTGTTTGAAATTTTCATTTTGGCTCCCTTTAATTATTTTTTTGTCCTTCCCTCCCCACTTTCAAAGTCTCTCTTATAAGTTCCTTGGATTCAAATTAGGACTAAGGGAAGTTCAAAAGTTCAGATAATAATAAATTCTCCATTACAGACAAATAAAATAGGACAAGAGACCAGCACCAAATTTATATGCAATCAAAAGGCAAACACTCTCCCATAACGTCTCTTTTAAATATGCTAGTCAGAACCCATGTAACGTGTTATCCTTATTAATTTTCACTTATTTCTTGTGCTTCTCATATCTTCTCAGAGTTTCCAACTCATGAAAAGAAATATTTCCCAGGTTTCCGGTGTGCCAAAGGTGAAGGTCCCACAACATGTCAAGACAGCTTGCCTGAATCTGATTGACATACCCCAACCTGAAACCATGTTGCCTTTTATAATTGAACTTCATGATTCTAGTCAAACTTTTTCTTCAGCAACAGTGAATGAGTTGGAAGGTTTGGTTTTGGTGGAACTAAAATAGGTCCCCAGGACCCAGGGTTGCAAGGGAAAAAGAATAGACTAGACTAGAGAATGTTGCCTACCCAGAATTCCACCTGACTCCCTCAGAAAGGGCCGTAAACCCTGAGCAAGTCCCACTTTTGTAGGGTCCTCGAAGGGTGGATTGGATACTGTAAGACCCGCACTCCATGAACACGATCTAAACCTTTCATTCATGTCGTAACAGGTCTTCCAATCATCACCGGGCTAGACGGGACGAGTGGATGACAACCAGGTATGAAAACGGACCAGATTAAGTATGATATATTTCATACCGGTCGATGGTACCGGTCTTGGTACCGGTCGACCAGTATGGTCTGCGCAAGCAGACTGCTTAGATCCAGAACTGGATCTCTGCGGGTCCCACTTTCCAAATTTCAAACCGAAAGACTTTCCTAATGTTAGGAGGCTTCCTAAACTCAACCCTAGCCTATATAAGGACTCCTAAACCTCCTAAAATCTCTTTCATTGATCCTCACAAACCCTAGAGAGGAGAAAAAGATTGAAGAAGGAGAAGAAGCTAGGAAGGAGAGGGAAGAGCCGCCATTGCCATTGGACGAAGAACACATTACCGCGAATCAACGGTAAGTGTTTAAACCTTCCTCTACATTAAGTGTTCTAGATTGGTTAGTCATGATTGGATCAATACCACGCAAAACGAGGTATTGATCTAAACCATATTTTTGCCGTCAAACCCTAATCTAGTCGGTAAACCCTAGATTCAAGTTCTAGGTTGAAGATCATTGAAACTAGGATTTGAATGGAGTTGGAAACAACTCTAACTCATTGCTTAGACCTAAAATGTATAGGAGAAACCCTAGAATCAATAAGGGGTGACCGACGGAAGGCGAAAATCGGATGTATGGTCTTCCGGAGACATACCGGTCGACCATACCAGTCGCACCCTATGCGACCATACCGGTTGCACACTATGCGACCGGTACCTGGGACCGGTATCTCCCGGAGACTGGTCTGTGGGGACCGGTCGACCATACCGGTCGCACCTTTCCCCACAGTGCCGCCGCCGGTACCTGCGACCGGTGCCTACGACCGATCTGTTCTGTGAGAAATGTTTTGACCTTGTTGGTTTTCCTACCAACGTAAACCCTAAAAAAACTATTTTAATTCAACCCTAACATCGTGTAGGACCTTGTGATAGCAAGTTTGGATTCTGTGACGCAGAGCAAGCTATCAAACAAGCGTCAAGTAAGGGAATCGGACCTAAACCCTAATAATTTAATAACAGTAAAACGTTGTTAATAACTATGATTCTGTGGACTGATGTTTGTGCATACTCGCATGTCATCCTTTAATTTCAGTTATTATTATTGTTCATGCATACTCGCTATGCTAGGATGTGACTGTTAGGCATGTGATTGTTTTCGTTGGTGTGTGGAATGGAAAGGGTCGGGGGTCTGGGATCATTCCTCACACTAGCACCTTTTCGTATTGTTCTGTCTTAGCATGCTTGGTGCGGGTAGGGTATCATGGGGAAGAAGTGGCACTGTGGTCTCCGGCCTGACGACTAGACTGTAGCTCTATCTCTATGCCGTAGGGAGCTATGCTGGGATAGTGCCTACTATGATGACATATAGGATTGGTTAGTTGCAAGCCCATTTTACAAGCCATCACCAATAGGGGCTTACGTGTTGGTATGGGTAGGGTATCAGGGAAGTGTTGGCGGTGTTTGATCCGGACGCTTTAGCTCTATCTCTATTCCATGGTGGATGCATGTGGGACGACAGTGGTGTTTGATCCATTGGACAGCTTCACACACTCGTGTATAGAGGTGCTGTGGCCGCCAATCCTTTCTATAGCACATTGCAAACTTAAAACCAGACCATAATACGAATGTTACTCATGCATATGTGTGTTGCATTGTCAGATTGTCTTACTGAGCTAAGTTGTGAGCTCACCCTTGTGTACACATTATTTTTAATGTTGATGCAGATTATACTGTGGATGACTATGTGGATGCTCCGGCGTATGGAGGTGTTGCTGCTTTAGAAGTGCAAGCAGGAGAGGACGAACATGACGCTTCATGCGAGTGCCCTTTCTGCGTGTACCTCTAGGATTTGTTTAGTTTATTTATTTATTTTCAGTTGGATTTACGAATTGATGTAAGAATACTTATTTACATTTTTGTGTGGAGAATAATTGGATATTTTATTTAAATTATCAATAGAGAATTCAGTTCATTTAATTTAAGACTTCCGCTGTATTTTTTATATTCTAATTATGGTTATGTGCAATGGTTTGTATGAGTGGACACGGTCTTATTGAGATCCTGGTGTGAGCCGTTGGTTCAGTGACGGTTCACTCACATTTCTGGTTCAGTCAGAATTGGGGTGCGACAGATACAGTCCTAAGTCCGCAATTTTGCACAAAGTCACCATTCTCAAACACAATTTACACATTGCACCGAGCAATGCACCTTACTCACTCAAAACTCAAAAAGTGAAAAAAGAGATCAAACTAAGGGTCTTCAAAGTCTGCAAATTTAATAATACATGAGAGCAAAGACTTGAGACACCAAATTCACTTTTTGTGTATGAAGTTACTTTTTGTTTTCCCAGCAGAATGAATCTATTTAACCATGCAAGTAAAATTACGAGAGCTACGATTTCTGGAGTTCATACCAAAGAAGCATAAGAAATCTCACACAAAGTAAGCAAGATATAAAGAGCAAACTCACTGCATAACGTGGTCCAATATCTTGGTGATTAGAATAGAGACCAGACTGTGAAAAAGCATCTGACCCCTGTAAGAAGGAAAATATGTACAATTAAATTGGATTATATTACAAATTGTTAACAGGAGGAAAGTAGATAGGAAATGATGTGAAAAGAAGAGTAACAACAACTGAAGCACTTTACAAAAGGGATACAGAAATGTAAGCTGAATTGCTTCTAATAAAAGTCATTTGTGATTGATACGTTGTGAATTATAAAAAGAGGAAGAGAAAGCTAACTTGCTTTTGCTAAAGTAACAAATTTGTCCTTTTGCCCTGCTAACAAGATCCCAAGAATAGGGGCCATTGCTTAGAGTATGTATAAAAGGTTCGTGGTGCCAGGGCAAATGCCCAGGTTCCAGTCTTGAGGGCCACTTTGTGCAAAAATGCCAAAAGTTAAACCTGAATCCAAACTCCCCTTTTCCAGGACCTCCCATGGGTAAGACTAGCACTGAATAATGGCCCTTCTTAACAAGATCCCAAGAACCCATAGTTGTCAAGGTGTCGCCTAGGCGACGCCTAGGTCGCCTAAGCGACGCCTAGGTCGCCTAAGCAGTTGCCTTGGACGCCTTGGAAGCCTTAAAGGCCTAGGCAGTCGTCTTGTTGCCGATGTGTAGGTAAATCATTGATTAAATGAAAATTTTCACAAACCTCCCTTAAGGTTTTCCACTTCAACCCTTCCCCATTATCAGCCACACGCTGTTAAATTCCCTAACGGAAAAGGTGAAAAGAGTTTTTTACCCTTATACTAAAAACCAGTCCAAAAATACATTATAGTCTTACTCTTGCCCTCTTGTTTCTTACTTGTATGCTATTATGTTCTAACTTCCTAGTTTATTAATTTGTGCTTTTTTGTTTTTTATAAATATGCTTCTTTATGTCCTATAGTTTATCCATTATTTGTTGATTTTCTCATATTAATTAGGTTATGCCTTAAATGCTGATTCTTTAAGTACCATACTACGGCAAAGAGGTTCAGTTTTTCCAACCTTCGATCAAGGAAGAGAAGAAGGTGGGCTACCTTCCCTGTTGAAGAACCTTCTCACCAGCCTCACGTGGCAGAAGAGGTGCCCCAAGATGCCCTGCGGAATGAGCATCAGCCTGTAGCGAACCGAAGCGACCCGCTGCTAGGGGATGATGAGGTGAAGCAGCCGCTTATGGTATATATATAAACATTAATATAGCATTGATATTTTAGAAATAAAAAATATATATAACGGGAACGCCTTGGTCGCCTAGGCAATGCCTTGGTTGCCTAGGCAACGCCTAGGCGCCTAGGATGGCCTCAAACGCCTTGAGTCGCCTTGTCGCCTTGACAACTATGCAAGAACCTAAGTAACAAGGACAAGCCATTGTACTACATTTTGGCCATAAGCATGCACCAACCATTCAATATGGATACGCATGTTGATCCAACAGGTCACAGCTGCCATAATTTTTATTGGGAAAAGAGAAGAAAAAGACAAACAAACACACACACACACACAGACAGAGTATTAGGGGAATAAATCAAGTTTATTATAATAAGGAGTATGGGATATACGGTATCAGTGTATCACAACGTAGTAGGGTTAGGTTCTTAGGTTTGGTTTCTATTTGATTTCTAGTAATCCATATAAATATCCATTTTAGGGTTGCAAGATTGGCCCAAAAATCCCAACGTTGCCTTAAGCCCATCCAAAAAATCCAGGCTTGGGCTGGGCTTTTCAATCTGCAGGCTTGGTTAGGGTTAGGAAATCCAGTCCTGAGGTCAGGCCAAGCTTTTGCGCCGAGCATGGATTGAGCTGAGCCCAATCGGCTGGGCTTTGGCCCAGCTGCTCAACCTGGTTGCACCGCTAGTCTCATTGATGCCCATCAGTTTACAGTATTTTTCTGCCTAACTAGTTTCCTACAGAAAGAGATTTCCAGTGTAAAAACGAACCTGTATGTATTGGCATGAAGAATCAAGAAACAAGATTATGGTGGCACATATAAACAAAGGTTGCCATGCCAAACTCAACATATCAATGCAGGACAACAAAAATAGAGGATATATTGCATGGCGGGTGTTTTATTAATTCCTTCAGTCATTAACATTGCCTAAAGAGAGTGTGTTACATCTTCCATTGTTTATCAGTAGTATAGTCCTCTTTTTCTATGACTAATTGAACATGAATGCATAAAAACTGTCTACTTGAGGGAAAAACAAACATTTGATGGTGTAGAGAGAGGACAGCATGCTCTCTATGTTGAGTTAATATATATTGTTGTGGCCCTTACTTAACAGCTCAAACTTTTAAGATAAGCGGTTGTAACATGGTGTCAGAGCAGGGAGGTCGAGTGTTCGATCTCTGGGAAGTGCAAAGAGGGTATCCTAGCACTTTCTCTCCTTGGTGCCAGGTGATGATGTTTGCTTGCGGGGCGTATTGAATTGACATACATTATTGTGGCCCTTACTTAACAGTTCAAACTTTTAGGTTAAGCAGTTGTAATACTCTGGACTTCTAAACTGACTGCACTGTTTAATATCACTCAACCAATTCTTATCCCAACTTATTGGGGTTGGCCACATGAGACCTGTCTCACCATGCCACTCTGTTTAAAGTCACATCAGCTGCAAGTCATCAAATTGTTCATATCATAGTGCCATCACAGTATTATATTAAGAGCATAGCAAAGAAATGTTGAACTGCCTTCATTTATCAAAAACTATTCATCTTTTTATTAAAGCCTATGGTGACTCTAGTCAGTCTTCGTTTCCCGTGCCTCAAATTTGATTGCAGATTTTTTGTTCCAGTTTCTGAGTTCCTTTGAAACTTCGATCTGGGATACAGGATACAAGTGACACAGCTAAGTTTCTTCATATTTTTTTCACTGATTCTTCAACTTGATTTATTTTCTACCTCTTCTTTGAAATGATTTGTGAATTTGTGACAAATTTGTTCATGGTTATATTTTTCAACCAAAATATCAAAATTTTTCCTAAATATTTCATTGAATACCAAAATTACATGCAGAATTTAACAAAATCTACCGAAATTTCATCGAAAGATTTCAGTTTCGGAGGGACTGAAATCCAAAAAATTTAACCTTGAAATAGTTATGCATCCAGCAAACAATTCTGCCTGACACAATATCATATTCAAACCCATGCAACTACCAGCATCGGTATGGTGTCCGTGTTGAGTGACTTAAATAGATCTCAACTCATCATTACTTCATTTCATTTTTTCCATTTTGTCTAGGGGAATTATAATCTGTACAATTACTACCATCCTCTTTACAATGTTTACCAATAAATGAGTTAGTATAAAATAGTCCTAGTAAAGGGAAAAGTTAATTACCAACTCAAAGCAAGTCAATAATAGATAAAATCGACTCCAAATGCATTTGCTAATAAATGGGATAAAACCTGACAGCATGCCATGCATAGCACTTCTAAGGCTGGGGTGCATACATGGCTCAGCAGTGTGAGAAAGAAGGCTGGCCCAGGAATCCAATTGATTGCATGATCTGCAACTTATTTGGATTTAGAGGAAATTAAAAAGAAATTGAAAGTAGAAAAGTGTTAAATCATACTTCCATCAATTTATTTTTTATAGCATTACTGATTTGTATTACTACTAATAACGTTATAGTTTATGGTCCAGAGTAGCTTCAACTGGTAAAAATATGAGTTCTAATAAATTTGTGATAGCATTTGTTAAAGGGTTTCTATGATTCTATCTCTACATGCCTATACAGACCCATATATGCTATTTAATCCAGACAACTCATAATCATATAAGAACAGGAAAAGCAACTAATTTAGGTTATTCAAAATTAGTAAATTTTCCATTCACGTGAACCATACGCTTTTAATCAGATATTATAACAATGAACAGATAAGACACATCTAAAGCACTGGAACATCCACCTTGATGGGCTATAAGAAAAGGTTTATATATATAATTCCAATTATGTGCTCCTTGGTCAACACTGAGCAGAGCTTACCTTGCGAACTGCTGTTATTGAAAGACCTTATCTTATAAGAGTGTCAGCAATCCACCCTCCTATATTTGCAAACACGGCCATGATTAACCATGGTAAGAAGCACAATAATCCAGATTCAGTGAGGTTGAATGTCAACACCTGGACAAAGAAGAGGGGAAAAATAAGATGCATGTAGCTCACTGCCATATTAGTCAATATTCTATTTGAGGGCCTTCTGTATCAACCATGATATTGTGTGTGCTTACTATGTGCATATGTTCATTACCTCTACAAGGAAAATCTGAGTTTGCAGCTACAGTACCATAGTTTAAAAAAAAAAAAGGTATATCGTATACCAAGAGGTCATTGATTGTATGAAACTTTATTTGTTCGAGGGAGTTGAATGGGTTCAGAAGTTGCAGTAGAGAAATATCAATAAATAACAATAACAGACATGGAAAACATTTTATCCTGCCCCCTCCTCCAACCCAAGTCGGTATTTATCTCCTACTCTTGACAAGATTAAGGAAAACATTTTCCTGCCCCCTCCTCCAACCCAAGTCGGTATTTATCTCCTACTCTTGACAAGATTAATTACCTGATTATAGTATGTTGGCATCCATGTAAGAAGAATAAAAGTTCCCCAATTACAACAAAAATGGGAGATTATAAGAGCCCATACAGGTGCTTTTGATAAAATCAATTTCCACGGAATCACGAAACATGATCCTTCAAAGCACTGGCCCCCAAGATAACCTTTTCATCAGCAGAAAGCTCCGGATCTTCTTTTGGAGAGCTGTGTGCCTATGAAAAACCAAAGAAGAAAAGAACAATAAATTTCAGAGAAAGTTCCATGAAATAACATTTGGAGCATCAAATAGTACTCAACCATACCATTTTATTAAGAAGTAATGTTGAATATATAAAAGAGAAGCATTGTTATAATACTGATTTTGGGGTATCAAATAATGTTGTTGCCTACTATTCTATTAAGAAACAAATGTCGAGTGTATGAGGGAAAAGCATTGTTAAGAGGGAAATAATACTAATTTTGGGGTATCGAATAGTGTTGTTGCCTACTATTCTATTAAGAAACGTGTACATGAGCGAGAGAGAGGTTAGCTCATGCTTTCAGGTACACAAACATATTATGGGTTTATTCCAGGGTAGAAGCTAGCATTTCTTTTCCCAATACCACTACTATGTCCAATGCCAGAAAAATAAATAAAAAATATGTTGAATTATATAAAGGAATGGCATACTTGTAATTTTATATTTTATATTTGTTTTATTTCCTTTCCTTAAAATCCTAGTCACTCTAGAGTTGGGACTCCTAGTCACTCTAGAGTTGGAACTTCTAGTCTCTCTAGAGTTCTTGTTAGTTTGTAATCGTATTCATTATAAATAAGGAAAAAGATAGTTACCTCCCCTGTACTATAGCTTAATGACAGTTGACCCCAAAGTTTTAGGAAAAGACAAACAGCCCCAATTTTTAACGGTATTAAAGCTAAATTTTTCATTGACAATTATACCCCTAATTAGGAAAAAAAAACCTAAATCAATTTTTTCCAAGTTTCTTTCTTCTCTTTGTCCCTCTGCCCTCTCACCTTCAAGCAGTGCCAACAGGAATCGATTGGAGAATTTCAGACTCGAACATGTGCCATTAATGGAGGTCTATGTGCTCCCTTTTTCCCTTTTAAGTCCCTGTAAGTCAAACCGTTCTTGGACCTCAGACCCATTGCTTCCCAAAACACCATCGTCGTCGTAGTCAGCTTCGTTGTTTCTTATGGGAATCAGCCTCATCTTTGCATACACTTTGTCTGAGTCGAGATCTGCCATGAACTTCACTGTAGCAACTCGGCAAAGGATGTAAGGCGGAATCCTTGGCGAATTTCCAAAATCGATGATCCCATAATCCAAAATCCCAAAACCTATATATAACAAAAGCGAGAAGAAAACTAAAACCTTAGTGCATCAACATACCAAGACCAAAACTAATGTTTCACAACAACAATCTGAATCCAAAATAGAAAAACCACCACAAAATAACTTTAAACCCTAGCAATCAACGCCCAGTAACCTAAAAACACAAAAACAAAAAATGTTACAAAAAAAAATGCACAAAAATACACATTAGAACTAGGAAAAAAAAATAGGGACTAACTAGAATAGAGATCGAAACCATACTATCTCAGAAAACCAAAAACAAAATACTCTTCATAGCGCATCGCAGATCAAGAATAAAAAAAGTGAAGACAAAGCAAAAATTGTAATGAACTACAGAAAACCACTCTCGGATGGGAAAAAAAACCATGGCTATAGTAAGAAAATCACTGTGCTTACTTCAAAACAGCTTTTCCTTCACTCGAAGGATTTCCACTTTCCTTCACAAGGACTGGTTTGGCCAGGAAGACGAAAGGAGAAGAAAGACTAAAAAGAGATCAGATAGAGAAGACCTTTGAGTTAAACAGAGGCATCTGCACCATCCCTCCCGCGCAGGCACGCCATAGTTGAGAATCCAAGCATTTCTCCATATCCTTCATTGGTTCTTGTGTCGAATCAGTAATTGTAATGGTGGAATTCGGAATCGTCGGAGATCAGATAGAGAAGATTCTTCATCTGAGACGGAGACTAAGATTATAGGTTTTTTCTTTTCTTTTCTTTTTTTTTCTTCTTTTTTTTTTTTTTTTTGGGTAAGAGTCGGTCACACTTGGAAAGGGTTAATTTGGTCATTAAAATAAAATTAACCTCTCACCGTCGGTATCTAACGGAATATTCCTAATAGCGTAGGTTTATTTGTGTTTTAGTAGAGTTTCTAGGGGAGGCATTTGTCTCCTAAAATTTTGGGGATCAATTGTCATTAAGCTATAGTACATGGGAGGTAATTGTCTTTTTCCCTTGTAAATAAGAAGGTTGTGTGGAGAGATAATTAATTCTCTCTCATTCTCTGATTCAACATGGTATCAGAGCGGGTGGCGTTTTGAGAGTCATCCAAGCCTTTCGTTATGGTGTGCAGCCACTAGAACTGCTGCTGGGCTACACTGCTTCTTCCGCTGTTTGTTGTCCATTCTTCTCTGCGATTCGAAGCAACCCAATCCTTGGTTAGTTCCTCTTCTTCTTATTTCCCTCATTCTTTTCTGTTCTGGTGTCATTTTTTCTGTTCTGGGCTGCAGGAACAGTCTACCTACAACATATCAATCTCCTTCGTTATCCATTCGTTTGACCTGAAATTCTGGACACGAGTTCCTTGATCTCAGGCAATGCAAACCCTGAAATATTTTTGACTGAAGTACACTCTGCTGTAAGAAATCCAAACCTGCAACCTACCTGTCTCTGCCATTACCGTACCACAAGACTAAGAGAGATTTGTCGGGTTGCTCTCATCTCAGGCCCTGCATGGGTCACCAACCGTTGTTCTTCCTTGTACTGAAGACCAGATTTAAGACCAAAACTGCAACCAGATCTGAGTCTGCAACTATCTCCAGGTCTGTTGCAGAACTTGCTATTATCTCTTACTCTTGGTTGTTGGATCTGATTTCAGTGGGTATCAAGAGAGCTGTGGATTGTGATTCTACACTTGGAGTTTCGAAGCCATTGGTGCTGGATTGAAGGTGGTACTTCTTCATATACGAACTGGTTCTTCCGCCTCAAGCCTAAGTTTATTTCAGTCCTTCACACCTTATGCTATGGTCGTATGTTGGGGTTGATAGGAGTTGGTTTCAGTGGGCTACATGTTACGACGTGTTTCCCAAAGTTAGAAGCCAATCAGTAACCTATGGAGAGAATTCTCTCTTCTTGAACCAGATCAGGTTACCGTCTCCCTGTTTTGGCTAAAGGTTGAAGACAACCTCAAAGCCATGACTTGTTTTATTAGCCTTTATTGTTTCCTTCCAATTATGCCCCCTTAATACTTTATTCATAAGTTATCCTTCTTTTATGTTAACACTCACACTGCCCTCACATACTTAAATACAATGTCCGTTTTGTCCTAAGGATCTGTTTGGTTCATCAAAGAGCTATTACATAAATTCTGGTTATTTACAATTCTACCACTAATGCTGCTATTTGAGTGTGGGCCCATATCCGATTCAATTGGTTTTTCTCAATTTTGGTCTGCATTAATTGGTATTGTTTGCATCCTTTGTATTATTTGTTCATGTGGCATGCTCCACATGAGGGGGAGATTGGAGATTCTTATCTACTCAAGTTATCAGTTGAAGATTATTATTATTTGTTGATTCGTATCTACTCATAGAAAAGACACTACTACTACCTTGCTCATGTTGGAGACTACTACTACCTTGCTCATGTTGGAGCCTACTACTACCTTGCTCGTATCGAAGCTACTACAGTTGCACAAGATGCAAACTTTTTTTTAATACCAGTTGTCGTGCATCCCTTGTTGCCGGATTACTTTAAAGAGGTCACTCGAATAGCGAACCTCGATTCTTCCCTCACTATATGAAGATCATAAACTGTTGCATATGTGTCTCTTGTTACCTGGCTACTTTAAAGAGGTCACTCAAATAGCGAACCTCAATTCTTCTCCAACTACATGAAGATCGTAAAGTGCTGCATATGTGTCTCTTGTTCCCAGAAGTTTGATACACGGTAATACTATTGAAGGTATTTTACATTGTTTTGCTCCATTGTGGTGGCTCGTTCCAATGCAGAAGCAGAAGTTCGAGCAATGGCTCAGGGAATATGTAAACTATTGTGGTTGAAGGGCTTACTCAAAAACTTGAAAGTCAAGTGTACTCAACCTATGATTTTGTTTTGTGACAATAAAGCAGTCATCAGCATTGTTCACAATCCAGTTCAGCACGATAGGACTAAGCATGTTGAGGTAAATCGTCACTTCATCAAAGAATAGTTAAAAAGTGGTTAGATTCAAATTCCACTAGTCAGATCAGAGGATCACTGGCAGACATTCTCACTAAAAGTTTACCTAGGAAATTGTTCCACATGATAGTGTCCAAGTTGGTATGCATGATATATATGCACCAACTTGAGGGGAGTGTTGAATTATATAAAGGAATGGCATACTTGTAATTTTATATTTTATATTTGTTTTATTTTATTTCCTTAAAATCCTAATCACTCTAGAGTTGGGACTCCTGGTCACTCTAGAATTGGGACTCCTAGTCTCTCTAGAGTTCCTGTTAGTCTGTAATGGTATTCATTATAAATAAGACGGTTGTGTGGAGAGATACTTAATTCTCTCCCATTCTCTGATTCAAAAAAATAAATTATCCAAGAGGACCACATATTCACCTTATTCAGCCATAATGCAAGCCAGATACTTCCAAGGGAACCAAAAGAGAAAAATACGAAGGGCCACCCAAATTTGTGGATTACAATAGGAGAAAAGGCCAGGCCAGTCACAGAACCAAGGTACTTGCCACTGTATACAAATGCAAGAGATCTGCTTCTTTCAGATACAGGGACACACTTTGAAAGTATATTGTTCATAGCTGCCCTAGTAACCCCCTGAAAAGAGAATATACTGATGAATAAAAATCCACTACTCAGCCAAGTAATTTAGTTGAAATAGGTTATTTTAGACATTTGAGCATCCATCACAGAAACGTCTTATGATATAATGACGAGAATAATTGAAATCAATAAGAGAATAATATATGTGGAAAGAATCCTAGGACTGGAGAGAGATCAAGGAGTATCTCAGAATGGTTTAAATCCGAATCAGCATTAAGCATGTACCTGTTTGTATTAGTAATGGATGAAATTACTAGGCATATACAGGAGGTCTTATGGTGTATGTTATGTAATAATAATATAGTTTAGACAAGACTAGAGAAGAGAATTCCGTTTGATCCATGACATAATTCAGTAATAAAGTTAAGATAAGCTGGACCAACAAAAATATATGAAGTTCAATTTACTTATAGATTATTCCAACTCAAAAAACAGTGATGAAACACATATTCCCACAAAGCATAGATACACCACATATGCATTGAATCCTTCTTTAAGGCTGACCTTATTTTTGCTTTCCAGGTCTACACTCGTCAGTTCTCATGTCAAAGATGATGACTTGACAGAAGTATCAACAAGAACAAATGGAAGAGCCTGTCTTCCTAGTTTTCTTTCATGAATTTGCGTCTGAATAAGAATATGACTTCTAGAGTTTATTTTTTTTTCCTATTCTCAGTAGAAATCTAGATTTTATAGATTTTCCTAGGGTCTTAAGTAATGTAAACTCTACCTAAAGAGGGTCATTAAGAAGGAAATAGTATAATTTATTATGACTATATCTATTGTAGCTCAGTCTATACATCCCTTTTCATCTAACAACCCTGTGAAAGGGGTTTGTAGTTTAAATCCCATCAGTTGATCCAAGTCAGACGGTGTTCATCCATTGATCAGCCGATCTTGACACATTATTTAGGTGACAACTCTGTGGAAGGTGTTTGTTGTTTTCCTTTTCATTATGTGCCTACTTGTTGAGGGAGTATTATTGGATTGACAATCCCAAACTGCAATAAGTGTCAAGGATAGTGATCAAGAAATACTATAGACTCCCCCCACCCCACCCCCAAACTCTCAATTCTTGTCATCTTGGATTTATTATCCATATGAAGGGAAGGAGGGACACACACAGAGAGAAAGAGAAGCATTGTTACTTGTGAGGGTGTATAAAACAAGATTGAGATAGAATTCCCCCCAAAAAATAAATAAATAAATAAATAAACAAATAAAAGAAAAAGATGCAAGGATTATTATCAAGAAGTTTGCATGAGAGAGGGGACGGAAATAATAGGTGTTCAAGTAGGACCGTCCTCTGATGGCTTAGTGCATTATATCATCCTCCACATGTACATTGTAAACACCCTTTCAAAATTTAGGGATATAATTGTTTAAAGATTACAAGAAAACCAACTGTCCATTGGTAATTTATTCTCCTTCATGATTAAAATAATGAAAAAGAAGAATCTCCTATAAATACTTAAATAATATAAAATAAAATAAAATAAATTAACTGCAAAAGAAAGGGAGGCCAAGTCTCATGAATCAAAATTAAACAATGAAGAAGCCAACCTCACCAATCCCCATAAACACACATGTGATAAGCAAGAAGGGGAGCCCAAGTCTCGCAGCAATAGGAGTTAGAATTGTTGCAAGAGACCACCACACTACTCCGAAACCTAGTACAAGCTTACCACCAATCTAATCCGCCCATATACCTCCAACAATCTATTCAGCATTCAGGAGGAAACTGCAGTTAGATATACCACATTATAATGATTACGATATTCCAAGAGTAAAGATCTTTGAAAGCAGAATTCATAAATAGACAGTTACAAAAATAACAAGTATAAAGCATGTCAGGCCTAGAAAAAATTTATGACATTTTAGTAGTCTGCAGCAGTGTTAACTGGTAGGATTGTCAACTGTAATGATTTCAGTTGGCTGATTGGCACTACTAAAACAGAAGTGTTAAGAACCAATCAGAACCGTTGGGCCGACGTTAGATGATGATAACAACTCTGTGGCTGGATTTGCAACTTTTCTTTTCTTTTTTTTTTTTTTTTTTTGGGGGGGGAAGGAGTATGCTTTTGACTTCTTGATTATGTGCTTTTGACAGTCCTTTCATTGATGGGTATTGATTGGCTACTTTTTCAGAATAAATTATCTCTTATTAATAGAGGTCACATTTTCAAAGTTTTAATCAACATTTAATGAGAGATAATTGGGGAGTATTAACTATAAGTTTATGGCATATTAGGAGTCTTTTTGAAAGATAAGATAACTGTGAATTTGTTACTTGCATCTTTAGCTTTCAACATTAGTTTGTCCAACATTTGAACCAGGGCAAACTGATCTGAGGCCTTTCTTGTTCTGTGCCCAGGTCAGATTTTAAGAAATTAGTTCACAATTTGGTCAACATTGTCCTCGAAGAACATTCCACCACTTGAACAAGCATAGAGAGACAGCAGGTGTCTGACAGAGAAAAATAAAATGACAGATCCCATTAATATAAAATACTATCTTACCTGGCATTTTCATGGACAGTTTACACCAGGCAGACAGACCATTCAGTGGGGCTAACTGACCGAGGCTTAAATCATAACTTTTCACAACACAATAACCATAGACTGGTCAAAAGATTTTCTCGTCCAAACGGCTGTACGATAGACCATTCAAACCACCCCATAGACCATTGTAACAGTGTTCAAATCTTTTAAAAGTTGAATGTTTCTTGAGGTGCATTGTGCAGGGTGCATTTTGCAGAACGGGAACCCCAGACCTCCTAAGTAACAAATGATCATAACAACATGCTACACTCAATGAGCTATTTGAATGAATCTTTTAATATATGTTTTCAATTTTTATTTTTACATTTGCCCACACTATTCAGACAGGTCAGACTGTTTGACTGCCAATTGCCATGTCTGATCAGCCTAACAACATGTTGTTTTCAAACCATTGTTCTTGCATTTCCGTACACATTTAGGCATTCAGTAATGCAGTTTGGCTTAATCTGACCGAGACTGTCTTCTGTAGCATCCAAACAAGAACCTTGCGTAAAATCACGATAATTCTAGGGTGGGCCCTCATAAAAACAAAACACAGGTTGACTCCTTTAGGAATCTGTCATTTTCATAATACTCTCACTTGTAAGGTGTAGAAATCACTTTTTAGGTTTTCCTATTTTCAGCTACTCATAATATAATTAAGGAACCAACAGTCATGACAAACCTGAGTCAGCAGGTAACCCCAGAAAAAAGAAGACTGAATTAGACCGACAGTTGCAGAATTCCAATTGAATTCTGTGACATTGGAAGTATAGCGATGCTCATGTTGACCTGCACAGAATTATATTGTTTAGTTACCATGTTGATAGATGGCACTTCATTATTCTGAATTGTTCATGTAACAATTCACAAAGAAGTAACCAGCAAGTTCACAAACCAGAAAAAAAAAAAAAGAGAAGAGAATTGAGAAGAAGAAGAAAAGAGAGAGAGAGAGATTTAGTGGACAGCAAAGAGCTGAACCCTCGAATCGATAGCTCTCTGCTCCTCTAAAGTTTGTATTAATAGAGAAAAACATGTACCAGTTACAAAGGAAGTTTCTAAAGATAGAGATCACACTAAGGAAACAAAGGGAGCACAAAAAGGAATTAAAAACTACTTAAAATAGGCCAATCAGGCCTTGCCGACATCAGCTGGTGCTAATCCTAGCACTAGCTGATTTCGGTAAGGGCCTGTTTGGCCCTTACATAAATATTTCTAACACCCTCCCTCAAGCTAGAATGTATAAATCACCCAATCCAAGCTTGTAACAGTTTAACCGATATGTTGGTCCAAACAACGGCTTTGTAAGAATATCAGCAAGCTGATTTGAAGAAGATACGAATAGAATAACAATTAACTTCTTCATGAGGGCATCTCGAACAAAGTGACAATCAGCTTCTATGTGTTTGGTACGCTCATGAAAGACAAGATTACTCGCAATATAAATAGCAAATTGATTGTCACATAGTAAGGACAATGGTCGAGTTGAAGAAAAACCAAGTTCTTGCAAAAGGTTTCTCAACCATAATAACTCTGCAATAGTCTGTGCCATAGCACGATATTCAGCTTCAACGTTCGACTTGGATACAGTAGTTTGCTTCTTACTCCCCCATGTAACAAGATTTCCACCAACAAAAGTACAATATTCAGTAGTTGAACATCTGTCACCATCAGCTCCTGCCCAATCAGCATCAGAATAACCAACAACGTCAAGATGACGATGTTGATGGTAAATAAGACTATTACCAGGAGCTTTCTTCAGATAACGCAATATACGACAGACAGCTTCCCAATGTGCCACTTTGGGAGCTTGCATAAATTGGCTCACCACTCCAACAGCAAAGGAGAGGTCAGGCCTAGTGACAGTAAGATAGATCAACTTTCCAACCAAGCGTCTATATTAATAAACATCAGAGAACTAAGGACTGTCACACGTTTCAAGTTTTTTATGTGGGTCCATAGGAGTATCAGCAGGCTTGACTCCAGGTAAGCCAGTTTGAGAAAGGAGATCAAGTACATATTTCCACAGAGAAAGACTTATGCTTTTACGGCTACGTACTACTTCAATCCCCAAAAAATAATGAAAAAGCCCTTAGTCTTTCATATGAAATTTAGCATTCAAATATGACTTGATTTCAGCAACCAAACTTGTCATTTCTTGTAATAATAATATCGTCAACATAAACAACAATAATGGTGACATTGGAGTTACGACGTCTAACAAAGATAGAGTGATCAGAGTAACATGCTGTGAAGCCAAAATCTGTAACAACAATGCTAAACTTATTAAACCAAGCACAAGGAGACTGTTTAAGGCCATAGATAGCCTAAAGAAACTTGCACACCTTAGTTGAATTCCCTCCCGGAGCAACATACCATGGAGGTTGCTCCATGTAAACTTCCTCGTGGAGATCACCATATAAGAAGGCATTCTTGACATCCATCTGATAAAGAGGCCAATCAAGGTTGACGGCCAAAGAAATAAGTACACAAACCAAATTTAGACGAGCCACAGGAGAAAAAGTCTCAAAATAATCAACCCCAAAAGTTTGAGTGAACCCTTTTGCCACAAGTCTAGCCTTCAGTCTATCCATTGTACCATCTGAGTTATGTTTTACTGTATACACCCATTGGCATCTAACCACTGTGTGATCTAGTGGGAGATCAACTAATGTCCAAGTTTTCCTCTCCAGAAGAGCACCCATCTCAACATCCATTGCTGCTTTCCAACCAGGATGTGATAAGGCTTGTTTAAAAGAAGAGGGAACAACAGCAATAGAAAGGGAATGCACCAAATTTTGGTGGCAAGGGGGAAGGTGGGCAGTTGTAACAAACTGCTCAATAAGGTAAGGAAATGTGGGATTCTGAGTAC
Organism: Protea cynaroides; assembly: GCA_028583415.1. NCBI lineage: Eukaryota > Viridiplantae > Streptophyta > Magnoliopsida > Proteales > Proteaceae > Protea > Protea cynaroides. The sequence continues at coordinate 94,300,147 of CM053275.1, read as the reverse complement.
GAGTACCTTTTCGAAGAGCAATAGGGAGATCATCAGAGACCTCAAGAACTAGAGACGTAGTTAGAGGCGTTAAGACAGATGGAGCCGTACCAAGAGGAGTCATTGGATGACGTCTCATATAAACCTGCAAGGGGGGTGGGGGCTGGTCCGATGGCATGGGATGAGTAGGTGGCGATGCAGTCTCAATGGGGGGGATAGATGGTAGAGGAATAGGAGGATCAGAATAAATGGTAGGAAAAGGATATGGCACGGCAACCGGATAATATGGTTTGTCCTCAAAGAAAGTAACATCATGACTAACATAATATCGTTTAGTAGCAAGATCATAACAACGATACCCATTTTGAGTACGAAAATAACCAAGAAAAATGCATATAATAGAACGAGGGCAAAGCTTCCCTAATGTTGGATGCATGATATGAACAAAGCAGATACTACCAAAAATACGTGGAAATACATCAAACAAGGATGCATCAAGATAAAGAAGATGAAAGGGAACCTTATCATGAAGGACAGAAGATGACATCCGATTTATAAGATAACAAGCAGTTAAAACCGCATCACACCAATAGAAACTAAAGACATTCATATGAAACAATAGAGATCTGGCAATGTCCAAGAGATGTCTATTTTTACGTTCAGCAACCCCATTCTGTTGAGGGGTATAAACACAATTAATCTAATGAATGAAGGTAAATAGCAACAGGGCTAGTGGTATCATGAAGGGAGGAGAAGATAGAAGTCTCACTAGTCATGTGGCAGGTAGCTCCAGAATCAAGGATCTAAGAAGAAATATGGGAAATAACGACAGAGTTGCCTATATGGGCTAAGGTAGCAGTGGATGTGGAGCTAGATGCCTTAAGTTGTTGAACCCTACGAAGTAGGGTCTCATAGTGTGTAGAGGGAATTGTGGGTGTGGGTGGAGGAACAGGTGCAGCAGCAGGAGATGCATCACAAATGGCAGCAGTGGTAACCAAATTGTCGGCCCATTCTGGATGTCCAAACTTTTCCCAACAGGTTTCAGCAGTGTGATTGGGCTTCTGACAATGAGTGCAAAAACGAGCAGACTTATCAACAGGTGGTCTTCCACCACCACGACCACGGGTGGTACCACGGCCTCTTGGGGAAGAACCCCGTCCACGGCCAGCAAACAAGGCAGAAGTATCTTGAAGTATCTTTAGGAGAAGAGTCAGTTTGGGGTACAAGATGGTGGAGACGAAAGAAAGTATCACTCAGGGTATGCATGGATTCTCCAGCAAGGAGTTGATTCTTCACAGCCTGATACTCAGAAGACAGGCCAACCAAGAATTTGGCAACATAGACTCAGACTGTTGAGCTTTAAGCTTGGTAATATCATTGGTCAGAAGTTACATAGCTTGAATCTCCTCAATGAGACCTTTAAAGCCCTCATAATAATCAGTTAGGGATTTATCACCAATGGAATAGGTAAACATTCTTTCATACAGGTCATAAATACGAGACACGTTCTTATCCTGTCCATAGGTCTCTTTTAAGTCTGCCCAAATGACCTTAGCAATACCATGGAACATTACAGTAGGCAGGATAGATGATTCAATGCTATTCCATAACCAAATATGAACAAGAAAATTATCACGCCGCCAAGCATCATAAAGCTTAACTGACTCGTTATCTGTGTCATCAACTATAGGAGCCTCTTCAAGCAATAGTTTAAGTTTATCCTTACATCGAATGTATGCTTTAATAGTTGTGCCCATAGTAGGTAATTGGAAACTCCCTTCAACTTAATAGAAATAATTTAAGTCTCTGAAGAGTTGGATTCAATCATCTTGAACATAAATAATCAAGCACAATATATAAAAATAAAAAAATCTCGGTTCGGCCAACCGAGTGGCCAAAGAATGAAGGCTCAAGATAAAAACAAGGTTGATGGAAGTAGTGGGGTAAGGAACCTCCTGACTATTAATGGCTTAGAGATCAGTTATATCAGAAATCAATTTCGAATAACAACACCGTTACGGCAGAAGCTATTGGTTGTTATTCTGCTAGATGATCTAGCAGTTTAATCAACCAACATTAGTAGCATAGATGAACTTAAAAAGAAAACTCGATCATCTTAGTAGTAGTAAAGAAGTAGTAGAAGAAGAGCAAAAATATCAAAGGCCTATCAAAACAATAATTTTGAATGATAGCCAAGATCTAGTGCTTTGATACCAGGTAACGATTTACAAAGAAGTAACCAGCAAGTTCACAAACCAGAAAAATATAGAGAAGAAAAAGAGAGAGAGAGAGAGAGAGAGAGAGAGAGAGAGAGAGAAAGAGAGAGAGATTCAGTGGACAGCAAAGAGTTGAACCCTCAATTCGATAGTTCTCTACTCCTCTAAAGCTTGTATTTATAGAGAAAAACCTGTACCGGTTACAAAGGAAATTTCTAAAGATAGAGATCACACTAAGGAAACAAAGAGAGCACAAAAAGGAATTAAAAAACAACTTAAAATAGGCCAACCAGGCCTTGCCGACATTGGCTGGCACTAATCCTAGTAACAGCTGATTTTAGTAAGGAAGGGCCTGTTTGGCCCTAACATAAATATTTCTAACAGTTCAGTGCAATAGAATGCCATGTCCATCAATTTGAAGGAGTACACCTTATTAATAAAGTATGTAATAGGAAACAATGGAATATGAAAACCACAGAGCATAAATTTTGGGAAGGTCCAAACGTCACGATAAAGGGAGACGAGCACTTACACGATCCATGTTGCAGAGGAGAAAGGCAGAAAAACAAAGTAGTACGATCACCCATCGCTTTGGAAATTTCTCCCACCAAGATATATTTTGCACTCCTTTCCACTAAAACAGCTTCTTTTGGCTCTTCTGAAGATCTCAGTGAATCCAGTTTTGCCCCTGCTATGTCATACTCTTCTGATTTATAATCAGCACGTGTCCTAGATGCTTTATGAAACTCAGAGTGTTGGACATGCCCATTAGATAAACCAAATTTATGCAGCTTTCTGGGCTGAACAGAACTGCCAACAGGGGGATCTGAAGAAATATAACACATGCATCTTACTTGAATTCTTTGCTTAAGATTTTACAAAAGAAATTTTTCAGCACATGTTGTATATGAATGAAGATGATTTATTTCACCAAGGATTCCTGTCTTTAGTTTTCCAGTTTTATTATCTGAAGAATCAACATGATGAATCACTGGATTGTACAAGTTTCTAGACAAGTAGGAACCACATTTCTGTGGAATAAGGGACTTTTCGTTGAAAAATGTTTCCTCGCGCATATCCCGAACCACAAGCACCTGGATGCTCTCTCATTTGATGTGTACCAGCCTGCTCTGTTTGATATACTTTCCCTGCAGTAATTAGTGGGGTACTAAGAGAGAGTTGAGAGAAATATGATAGTCTATGCACCAAACATCGTAGAAATTATAACAAGAGCCTTTGGCCTAAAAAAGAAGACTAGCTTCAGAATACATACTATCAATCAGCATCTCATGATTTCGAGCACTAAGTAGAGAGAATGGATGTTCCTATCTGGATTATACCCACTTTTCGGATTAAACCTAACACCTTTAGTCCACATAACCTTCCAAACCATTTCAGATAAGTTAAGATGAAATGCAAGCAGAAGCAAATCAGTTCTCTCCCACCTCAAAAAAAAAAAAAAAAAAAAAAACCTGTAATGTGTATAACATTAACCAGCTCTATTTTTGGGACATGCACTGAATCCACTGTGGATTGTCATGTTTAACTATTTCAAATTACTGACTCTAAAAGGAACTAAATAGTTTACACACTATTATATATTAAACAAGGAAACAGATAACACAACATCTGTATTCCCAGTGAAAATCAGAGTCAGGACACTTCAGTAAACACTCCTTCCAACACAGTGTACGGCTTCAAGCATATAATTCAACAAAAGTAACTGCAAGCAGTTACAAAATTAGTTCAAACTACTTAAAAACTACAGAAAGACCAAAGCAATAATCGAAACCCTTGCATCAGCAGATTCAAACCGATTCCAGGGAGAGAACAACGTAAAGTAAAATACTAGTCAGAATGATCACAATTATACGATCGAAGGCAACAACATAAATCTAGCTCATACCACTTCCATTGCAACCACCCATCCCCAATCAAAAAAAAAAAAAATACAAATAAACCTTAAAATCAAAGGCAAAATTAAATATTTGAAAAGAATAAGTAAGATGGCGTTGAAGATCGATACCCGAACTAATAAAATAATCGAAATTACGGCTCGAAATATCCTCACCGACTGCCATTGCTCCGACGACTACAACATCAACTCTTTGAAACTAATGCACAGCTTAAGAGACCATTCTGAAACCTCTCTTCATCTAAATTTAGCTTCTCACTCTCCTCTTCTTCTGATGAATTTGCTTGAATGTATGTATATGAGATAATAAAAAATAAAAAAAACTGGATAACAAAGATCTTTTTCATGCAAATTTATGCTCTCTCCCCCCCCCCTCCTCCCTCCTCCCTCCTCTCTCTCTCTCTCTCTCTGCCAAAAAGCGGGAAAAATCCACGTTTGGTTACTGGTTTTTCTACAGCGAGACTGAATGAGTATTTAGCTTTTAACACGTGGCGTCTAATAATCGTGATTGAAACCGGATAATTCCGTCTAATAAATCATTGCGCGTTTCTACGCCAGCGTTCAGTACGCCACTCATGTGGGAATCATCCCTTTTACGTAGTTTTAACGGATTCACATAGTCTCTTCCCAGTGATTTTGGGAGGACACGATAATCTATCTCAGATGACTGTCAAGTGGTTTTCGGGTGAATTTGAGACTCACGTCTGAGCCGACAACTCCTGTCGGCTCGGCTTGTCAACTGGGTGTCGGCTCGGACGTAATTCTCGGATTCATCGAGAGCCACGTGGCAGCCATTCAGGACAAGTTGTCACTGTCCTCCCAGTGTGTTTTTACACCCAAACCCCCAACGAAAAAGGAATTTTTGTTTTGTAGATACAACCCTTTGGCTGCGAAGGTGAGAAAACAAAAAATTATTCACTAAAAAAAAAAAAAAAAACTCTCTATTCCATAAATCATAGGAAACAGAGACGAAAGGGAACAATTATGGGAATCCGTTTAAAGAATTGCAGATTTATGTGATTTTGGCAGTGAATGACTCCAAACCATGTTGTTTGTTAACTAGTCAACATATCATTGAAACTTTTTGCCAAAAAATAAACTACGGAAAATAGTTATGACTTATGAGGATGGCAGGTGATTAACGAATTCAAATCTTCTCCTCTTAGTGATTCGGGAGGAGGGGAGGCGGCCAAAATGTGGGGTTCTGGTGAATCCGAGCAAACACCGAGCTGACAAGCTTAGCCTCTATGGGGTGCCAGCTTGGATGGAGGACTCGGATTCACCCAAACCCCACATGTCGGCCATCCAACGGGGGCATCTCCCCCTCCCGAATCACTGGGAGGAGAGGATGTGAATCCGGCGATTAATCTAGGCATAACGATTTTTTTATTCATTATTTTTCAAAAACATTAATTAAGAAAATACAAATGAGGGAATGTAGCTCTAATGATTTGTCTGGAAATTTCTCTTGGAATTCTTTTTCTAAATTTATATTTCATTCACTCTATGAGACAATAGAGGAAAAAAATTGGAAGAAATTTGGTCAAATGTGGATTCTCTTTTTTTTTTTTAATAAAGTTTGTAAGAACTAATTAGTTGGCTAAGGTTACATTTGGCAATGTATTCCTTGAATGGATTCTCATAGATGTATTATTGGAATGAATTATTCTTGATATATAAGAAGAAAGGGCTAAAGAGTGATACATTCAAATTCAAATTTCATAAAGCATGATGGACTGAATAGTGCATTTTATGGGCTTCATTAGATAATGCATTCCATGAATAAAAATCTGTAACACATACCAGAAACTTTTTTTTTTTTTTTTTTTTTTTTTGTCATCTCATATGTTCTTGACCTATAACATGCTGTATTAAAAAATGGTATAAAAAAACCGGCATAAAAGTTAGTATCCCACCCATCAATTTCTCTGGTTTGTGAACTAGAAAACATATTTCCAAATAAAAACCCAAAACATACCAAACCATAGTAAAACCATGCAATATTGGTGTTAGCTATTTTCTCTTTACCCGAAGGTGTCTTACTTATTTATTTGTCTAAAGGGACTTTATTACAGCTACTAGAGTTTGCAAGAGGAGGAGAAGAGGGCGAGGGAACAAGAACTAGGGTAGAGGGTGCCTTAAAGCAAAATGTGAGACACGAGAGTCAAACCCAGGATTCAAGTCGTCTCCTCCCTCATATTTGGGAGGAGGGATGGATGGCCGTCACCTGCCTCTCGCGTGGATCCGAGTCGACACCCCAGCCAACAAGCTGAGCCGACAGGAGTGTCGGTTCGGATGGATGGCTCGGATTCACCTAAGAGCCAGGTGGCGGCCATCCCTCTAGGCTATCGCCCCTCCTCCCAAATCTCAGGGAGGAGACGATGTGGATCCGTCAAACCCATGAAGTTCTAATTGCCTAAACTCAATCAGCTAGACACCAACCAAGTGCATTAAGTAATTGTTCGCTATGAACTCTATTTGGTTAGACCATCAAAAGAAAAATAAAGGCAGATGAAATGACATGTTTTATTTTATTTTTTGATAAATAAATGATTATATTAACAACACCTCATAAAGAGGAAAAATAAACCTGTGTATTTTAATGATAGAGCCAGACTCCTTACAAAACTATCGCAAAAGCCCAGATAAAAAAACCAACGAGCGAAACAAAATACAAGACATATTTTATTATTACTATATATCGAACACATTAATTTTCCTTGAGTATTCCTAATTCTAATCCTGCATGTTTCATTATTGTTATTTTATATATATATATATATATATAGTTAGATTTTGAATGCCAACCCATAATTAGATGTTAATCATCTGCAAAATCATTACAGAATCCATTTGATTAAACAATTTGCATCTCTTTTTGTCTCATCTATGTTCCCTCCCAAAGTTGCTCCCATCCATTCTCTTTTCTCCCAATATAAATAGACATCATGATTTTTACCCAAAAAAAAAAAACACAGGATGATCGATTTCTTTAGCAATTGTTTGTTATAATGAATAATCTTTGATTTATTTAATGGGAAAAAATTCCCACGTCACGATGTTTTGTTATTTACTTTCACATTATGATTATGTGGGTCTTATACTAATATTCTCCCTCCAACTTGACCATATGGATTCATTATCGACAAAATCCAAAATGTCAAAATTAAGTACAAACCAAACAACAAAATGATCGTTAAAAACCGATCAAAGTCTTATTGAATTGGAATTGGGTTAATCAATTAGAGAACAATGAAAAAAATGGAACAAATTGATTGATAAGATCGACCCAGTGGACCAAAACTGAATCTATAACATCTAGAAAATAGATTGATAAGAGCCCATTAAGCGAATCTTTTAATACAAACAAATATAGAAAATCAAAAAACAAAACTGAACCAATACCAGTCCAAAAAAACTGTTAATCTAATATTCTAATATTTATGCATATAGAAAATAAAACTACGAGCAATCCAATAATGGATCAATACGAATCTATTAAACTAACTCAATAAAACTGAAACCGAACCAGCCCAAACACAAAGTCAACAAAAGAAAGATTTTTCTTATGGTGTGGATTTGGGTTTTTTTTTTTTTTTTTTTTTTTTGGTAAAATGATTTGGATTTTCTTTACAAATCAAAACAAATTATGATCAGATCAAAATCAATCCATTGACGGATCCGCATCCACTCCTCCCAGCGACTCTGGGAGGACGGTGGCAACCTTGTCCGAATGGTCGACACGTGGTTCTCGGTGAATCTGAGATCCACGTTCAAGCCGACACCCCAGCTGACAAGCCAAGCCGACATGGGGTGTCCGCTTGAACGTGGGTCTTGAATTCACTGAGAGTCACGTGTTGGCCATCCGGACAAGGTTGCCACCGTCCTCCCAGAATCGCTGGGAGAAGACGATGTGAATCTATCCATTGACACATTTAGAATATGCTAAGATTGTCAAAAAAAAAAAAAAAATTAAGACATGAATAATAATGAAACATTGTTGAATTATGTGTCTATCTTTTTCTTTTATTTTAAAATTATATATATATATATATATATATATATATATATATATATATATATATATATATATTTTTTTTTTTTTTTTTTTTTTTGTAGTTTATTTATTTAATAAATTTATTCTCCTGACATCACATGCATTGCACGGATTAATGTTAATAAAAAATGTACATCAGTAAAGACCTTCCTCAACTGCATGGAAAGTTCCATGTGACTTCATGGCCATTCATGGAATATAGGATCTAATGAACTTCGTGCGGGATCCACACCCGTTGAAAGGGATGAGACCCGACTGGCCCCGTCAACCACAGCGCGGCGGAAAGGATCCGGACTCGGATACATTGTGGACCCCACTCATAAAGTGTAGGGCTGATTATGCTTGCTGGCTCCGTAGCGTAAGCATGAAGCGATCCTGCTGGTGGGCCCAACCAACAGGGGAGTGGAAATCCACGCCACCCTTGGCACATCGTGACTCGTGAAGGAGCGAGAGCTCACGCCTGAGTCATGCAGCGTACACGTCTTTTACGCACGTGCGTTGGATTTAAAACGTGTCAACATTTCCTTTGGACATTGGATGTTTCCATTCATCGTAATGAGTTTAAAGGAAAAAGATTCATATATATATATATATATATATATATATATATATATATATATATTTTTATTTTTTTTTATATAAGGGGTGAAATGACCATTCTACTCCTTAATTGGGATACCATGGAAGCTCTCCCATTGGCCTGTGTGCTGGTGCACATCTCTCTCTTCTATTTCAAAATGTTTATTTTGTTAGCATCCAAGCATATGAACTACTATGGAAAAAATAAAAGAAAAAACAAACAAAAGTAATGTTGAAATAATTATAATTGTTACACCCTAATTTCGACTGAATCAGAAGTATGAGTGAATTGTCACTGAACCAACGGTTCACATCAATATCTCAATAAGATCATGTCCACTCATACAAATCATTACACATAACCATAATTAAATACAGCGGAAGTCTTAAATTAAATAAACTGAGTTCTCTATTGATAATTTAAATAAAATATCAAATTATTCAAAACATCATAACGTAAATAATTATCTTTACATCATTTGTAAATCCAACTGAAAATAAATAAAATAAACGAATCCAATATCCTATAGGTACACGCAGAAAGGGCACTCGCATTAAACGTCATGTTCGTCCTCCCCTGCTTGCAATTCCAAGGCATCAACACTTCCATATATTGGAGCGTTCATATAATCATCTACAATGTAACCTGCATCAACATCTAAAAATAGTGTGTACACAAGGGTGAACTCACAACTTAGCTCAGTAAAAAAAATCAGACAATGCAACACACATCATGCATGAGTAACATTCACATTATGGTATGATTTTAAGTTTGCAATGTGCTATAGAAAGGATTGACGGCCACCGCACCTCTATACACGAGTGTATGAATCCGCCCAATGGATCAAACACCACTGTCGTCCCACATGCACCCACCATGGAATAGAGATAGAGCTAAAGCGTCCGGATCAAACACTGCCAACACTTCCCCTGATGTCCTACCCATACCAACACGTAAGCCTTTATTGGCGAGGGCTTGCAAACTGGGCTCGCAACTAACCAATCCTATATGTCATTATAGTATGCCCTATCCCTGCACAGCTCCTTATGGCATAGAGATGGAACTAGAGTCTAGTGGTCAGGCCAAAAACCACAGTGCCACTTCCTCCCCCTGATACCCTACTCGCACCAAGCATGTTAAGACAGAAACGATACGAAAATGTGCTAGTGTGAGGAATGATCCCATACCCTAGGCCCTTCCCATTCCACGCACTAACGAAAACAATCACATCCTAGCATAGCGAGTATGCATGAACATTATAATAACTGAAAGTAAAGATAACATGCGAGTATACACAAATACCATTCCACATAATCATAATTATTAACAATGTTTTACTGTTATTAAGTTATTAAGGTTTATGTCCGATTCCCTTATCTGACGCTTGATTGCTAGCTTGCTCCACGTCACATAATCCAAATTCGCTATCACAAGGTCATACATGATGTTAATGTTTAATTATAATTAGTTTCTTAGGATTTACGTTGGTCGAAAAATCAACTGGGTCAAAAACACTCCTCACAGTGTATATCGATCGCAGTACCGGTCGCGGCACTGTGGGAAAAAGGTGCGACTGGTATGGTCGACCGGTCCCCACAGACCGGTCCCCGATAGGTACCGATCGCAGTACCAGTCGCGTAGGATGCGACCGGTATGGTCGACCAGTATGCCTCCGGAAGACCATAAGCTCGGTTCTCGCCTTTCGTCGGTCACCCCCTATTGCTTATAGGGTTTTTCCTATACATTATAGGTCTGAGCAACGAGTTATAGTTGTTTTATGTTCCATCTAAGTCCTAGTTTCGATGATCCTCAACCTATAACTCGAATCTAGGGTTTATCGACTGTATTAAGGTTTGACGGTAAATTCAAAGGTTTAGATCAATACCTTACCTTGCATGGTATTGATCCATTAATGACTAACCTTTTATAACGCTTAACTTAGAGGAAGGTTCAAGCACTTACGGTTGGTTCGCAAGTAGGGTGTTCTTCGTCCAACGGCAACGGTGGTTCCTCTCCCTCATTCCTTAGCTCTTTCTCCTTTTTTCGATCTATTTCTCCTCTCTAGGGTTTGTGAGGATCAATGAAAGAGATTTAAGGAGGTTTAGGGGTTCTTAAATAGACTATGATTGAGTTTAGAAAGTCCCCTTACGTTAAGAAAGTCCTAAGGTTCGATATTTGGAAAGTGAGACCCGCAGAGATCCGTTTCCGGATCTAAATAGTCTGCCTGCGCAGACATATCGATCGACCGGTACCATCGACCGGTATGAAATATTTATCATACATTAGGGTCCGTTTCGTACCAGGTTGTCATCCGTTCGTCCCGTCTAGCTCGGTGATGATTGGAAGACCTGTTACGACATGAATTAAATGTTTAGATCGGATTCATAGAGTGCGGGTCTTACAACTCCCCCACTCTTAAAGAAGATTTCATCTCCGAAATTTGCATGTAGGTTTCACAATAATTTTATATGTCTATCTTTCTCTTCCAATTTAAAAAATATTTATTTAATTTTTTTTTCTTAGTTTACAAGGATAGCCTTGGACTATGATTGGTTGCAGCAGGAATTAAAGGGAAGGGAAATTAATTTCTTGACATAAAAATCAAACTTTTGTAATCATTGTAGCAATGATATCACATGACCATATAAATAATTTTGAATTATTTAATATTTAATTATTAATGTACATTTTATTTTGCATCCAAATCCCTTGCATTTGAAAGTAAAATAAATTTTACATCTAATAAGTAATCGGATCAATTAGGACTAAATAGACAAGAGAACTAATTCAATCGAAACTATAGGGAAGCAACAAAAACTTATCTTTTTTGAAAAATGTAAGAAAAAACCCCTTCCGAGTTAAAAAAAACTTGCTATGAAAAAAGAAAGAGGATTAGGATCAACACATTGATTTTTTTTGCAATTTTTTTGTGTACATGTTCCTTTATAATTTTCATATATATAAATGTAAATCCATATTTATTTTTCTCCTTAAACAATCTGCTTATTTACAATCAACGTCTTCTGGAGCCTTTCTTGAACGAACACATTTCTATGAAAAAATACAACATGTTATAGTACTTTTTCGAAATGATTTTCAAACCACCACTTTAGTGTATCAACACTAAAGGGATGGACCAAACAGAATTGACTGACTGCACAATGGCAAAAGGAATGATGGGTAAGGCGGCCATCTATAAATTCATTTCAAATGAAGGTAATAAAAACTAAATTAAAGATACACTAAAGGGATGGGCAAAACATAATTGACTGACTGCACAATGGCAGAAGGAGTGATGGGTAAGGCGGCCATCTAGAAATTCATTTCAAATGAAGGTAATAAAAACTAAATTAAATATTGAATCTTTTAGAAATAGTAGGGGGCGGATGTAGATAAGTGGATAGTGAATCCACCATGTGGGGGTTCAATTCCCGTCGTTCGTCCATTTCATTTTTCCTATTAAGTATGGTGATGAAGAATTGTGTATTTTTCGTTGGGGTTTTCCTGGAAAAAATCTTCGCATCTTCCTTCAATTCTTTATGAAAGATATCCAGTCAATCAGAATCGAAGTTAAAGAAAGTCTTTATCTTCGCCATGTTCTTCATATGGAAATCAAAGGCTAGGGAGCCATTCCCTTGACTCATACTAATGAGAATTTGACTCCAAGAGAACTTGAACAAAATGTTGTTTTACGGAAAAAAAAAATAGTTCATGCAATCGTGTTATAAAAGTTTGTTTCTTAAGTTTGAAAATTTTCACTTTCCCTTTCTTTAATTTTGCTTGCAACCAAACTGAGCCTTAAAATATTAAAAATTTATGGAATGTTATTTAAAATTTTACGGAATGTTATTAGGTAGAATACTTTGTTTTGCACTGCCAAAACTATGTTTAGCTATTATGTTTTTTTTTATCAAGTAATACAAATTAGAATGCTCGAAAATATAGTTTTATTTTGCCATTGAAAATTGCTCAGCATGGAATAAATATTGCATTCTTTTTAAGGTAAGGTAGGTTGTATGGGCAACCATATTTGTAAATTGACAACTTACTCGTTATTTATACTTAATGCAAGCTAGAACATATTTATTTAATTCGGATTCGAGAATTATTCAGAATGATAATAATACGGAATTAGTTGTTTCGATAATTTAAGAATTTGGTCAAAGATGCAGTAAAAAAAACAAATTTAAAATAAAATTAGAATTCATATCGATTCGAGAATTATTCTTTTGTCTAAAAAAATTCGGACAAAAAAATCGGATGTTAATTTTTTATATTTGGTGATCCTATTTCACACTATCAATCAATTATTACGCCTGCAAAATATACAAATAACAATGTAATACATGATAGATGGGTATGTATATATAAAGGTGGATTTGTTAAATTTAATTACAGTATATAATGTGGATCATTAGATTTTATTATAATTGCAATACCAATTTAGTGGAACTGATATTCATAAAATCAAACATTTTCATAAATTCATCAAATCATCCTCATGAAATCCATATTTTTTTTATGTTCATTAATTACTTCCTCATGGTTTGTATTATGGTATTTATTTTTACACTCATATTTGTTCCCGATTGAAAAGGCACACGAAAGTAATCACTTGTTTGGTATTATAGTATGATTTTTATATTCATATTTAATTCTATATTGTCGAACGAAATTAATGATTTGCTTTGTATTATGATTTAATTTTCATACTCATATTTAATCTCACATAAGAAAAAAAATATAATTAATGATTTGTTTTGTATTATAATATGATTTTTAGACTTATAATTAGTCTTAAATTGAAAAAGATACAAATAGTTATGGCATTAAGGTTTTTTTTATTTTATTTCTATTTTTATTTTTATTTGGGAATGGTAGTTAAGGCATTACATCATCCACTAGGATATTAATAGTTTTAAGTATAAAAATTATTCGCTCTAATTCGAATTTGAAATAATTATTTGCGATATTTATTTATAGATTAAAAATACGATAATTTTTCAGAATCATTGAATATAATTCGAATTCGAAGAATTATTCGTATTATTTGGTTCGGACAATAATTCACAAGTAATTTGAATAATTAAATAATTATGGCTAGACCGGTTCCATCTGTTTCATGTAAAATTTTACGTATAGCATTTTATCTGTAGTTTTTTTTGTTTTTTGTTTTTTTAGTTTATTTGCAAAAGGTAAAATATAACAATCAAAAAGGGGGAGAAAATAATTTTCATTCTGCTTTTACCTATTTAAAACATACATTTAAAAATTCCTTTTTAAATGATTTATTAGGCAATTGAGATGACTAAATTTTTGGATAAGTGACGAATTATGAGGATAAAGTATCATCATACAAATGAATTTGTTGGATTATTATTCTACACGTGACAAAAACAAGCAGCCCGTATTACTGATTATAGAAAATTTTTATAATTTAATGATTTTCATATACCATTATAATCGTTCAATATTATTTGTTATCTATGATTAAAAAAAATCAAAATAGCATATTTGATATTCTCAGGTGTTTCTTTGATTTAGTTAATATCAATTATAGAAAGATCTCGTTGTAACTAAAGTTGCTTAAAACAAAATATAACTACTTTTCTTTTTTTCTTTTTAATATGATACACTTATTTTCCACGAGGCTAAAATAATGTTATTTCACATGTGTGTAAAAGAAAAAAAAAATGTACAAGACTGACAAATTTGAGAATGATACAACAGTGTATCATTTTTAATTTAATTAAAATCTTTTAAAAAAATAAGACAAAGGGCACTAAAAAAAATATTACAAAAATTCAATTCACCACCATGGCTAAAACAAGTTGCATCCAAAATCATAACATATGGTCAATTAAAAATTAAAAAACTTTGGTTGTGATACCCAATTATCATATTTTCCTACAAGTAGATCCTTGTTGTGTATTTATTATTATTATTATTAACCTTTTTATAGTAGTTATTCATGAAATAATAAAATGTGTGTTTCTAAAATCAACAAGACAAAATACGAGTCATAGTTTTCAATGGTTTTTTAATCTAAACTATTTGTTTCGCTCATGGTTGTGAGGGTATAGAATATTAATACACACGTATGGACATACACATGCATTTGAATACATGTAAAAACAAAAAGGGGTATTTGATTGAATATTTGTGAATTTAGACACGTGACTAATCTATATATGTCTTGTTTATCAAACTGTTGAAATAAACGTGGTGTAAAAAATGCAATTCGACATTTAGAAAAATAAGTAACTCCTATGGCAATAATAATTCATTTTTTTTCTAATGTAAATTAAAATATTATCTTTACCAACAAAAAATTTAAAATATTAGATTATCGTAACTAGAATAAAGGACAAACATTTTGTGAAACACTAATTATTTGGTGTTTGCCAATTTAACTTACCTATGAAGCACATGTGCATAATCTATAATACACTCATTTAAAATTTTTAGTTGAAATTGTAGATCAAATAACACAAGATATGAAGACCATGCTTGGCTAGGGAAATATTATAAGTATAATTAAACAACTGTTTTATCATTTAAGATTTAGGCTATTTTTTGAAGCTAAGAAAATAAAATAAAGGTAATAATGAAACAAAGTGTAATTTATGTGTCTCTCTCTCTTTTTCATTTTATTTTTCTTTGCTTCCACACATAGCCATAAGTTTTCCCTCATCGATCATTTGAAGTGTTGATTGGGTTCCATTTAATTAAGCTTCAAGTGCACTTTTGCCTAAGGATATAAACAAATATTAAAAAAATACAATTTCGATTCGCATCTATATCCATTTAAAATTATCTTACTCTAGTTAAGGGTATCCAGATACAAATTCATATAATCTTAAATATAATATATCTGATCTGAATAGATAAGCAACTAATAATAATAATATAAAAAAGAGCTAATAATCTTCGATTTTTTATGTCCATTAAGCATAAAAAAAAAAAAAAAGATTTTGAACAAATCACATCCAATATGGGAAAAAGATCCGGGTCACAAAAGTCATAAATGTAAACGGATAGTCGAAAACTTGCTAAGTAGGTTATATGGAGTCGTAGTGATAATGATAAGGGGACTTTAGCTTTTGTTAAGAGATAGATGACTATCCATTTCAATTCGTATTGTTGAGAAAGATAATAATTCAGAAATTATTCTTCTTGGTTTTCTAAAATAGTCACAGAGACAGATAGAGAAACACTTATTCTCCACCATCGAAACTTAGTGACTTGACGACAGAGTGTCATTGACAGCTGTATCCAACTCCCTCTTTGTCGGACAGGGTACTAGAGGTATGTCAATACTTTCATATTTAAATTACATTTAAGGGTATCCGAATCTATTGCCGATCACAACTGGATCCATATCCATCAATATCCAATCCATTTACATCTATATTTATACATCTTCCAAACCAAATTTGTACATGATTTTAAACTGAACCAGTCAAAAAAGAACCAGACGACATACTAGTACATGGGCTTATACTGAACTTGTTAAATCAGACGAAAATGGTGGAACATGGGATTTAACATTGAGATTCGTGCGATGGACATTTGACCTATGGTGAAAATTTTCTGATTTAATTTAATTGGTCATTACCCATTTGACCATAGGTTATATACTTATATTTGCGTCAATTTTACAAAAATAATTTTATTTAATAAATTATTTATTTTATTATTTTTTTAAATATTTTCTATAATTTTAATATTAAAAATCATTTAACAAGTTCTCAGACACTCTTGGACAGCACCATTTTCCTCCGCTTGAGACAATCCATGTCTCTCGCGCTCTCTCTCTCTCTCTCCTCTCTCTTCTCTCTCTCTCCTTCTTTCCTATTTCTCCCGTCTCCATTTGCTTTTTCGTTTCGCCATTTATTTTCTTTCTTCAACTTCGCTCTCTCTCCAGACCTGACCTTCGAAATTCTCTAACTTATCAGTCCTTAGTTTCATTTTCCCTTTCTGTAGGCTTATAGGGTTTCGTTTTTATCATCTGGATTCGACTGGAAGCTAAAAAGTAGACGGATGGTGACTACTTAAGGTTAGTGGAGTGAAATATTTCGTTTTTTAATTTGTGTTTTTCAGACAAATGGTTGAATTTGTAGATCTGGGTTGGAAGATTGAGTTTCTTTTGTTGTGATGCTTGAGTGGATTCCCGCTGCAGTCTGGTGCGCTTGTTTCCTAGTTTGATTGTCGTAGCAGAGGAATTAGTTTGCGTGTTATCTGCACTCATAGGATCCAATTGAAGTTATTCCGAGCTTTCGGTAGGAAAATCTGATCCTAATAAGATTTGTGTTGTTAAGGCAGCTGGCTTGACCATGTAACTGGAGAGATCTCAGTACTGGACGGAAAATCATCTGTTTTTCTTTTCATAGGAGATAGGCTTTGAACTCTAGCTTGTCGTGGTGGTATTTCGAACATTAAATTTGGAATATTGCCCCAAAGTGAAATCCTTTGATCAACCAAATCTATGTCATCAACGAAATGATCTGAGTTTGTGGCGCTTGTACTATGTGTTCCTTATGGGTCGGTATGGAGTTTACGTCTTGTTTCCTTTGAACTTTGTTATCTAATTAAAAGAAGGATATAACATATCAGTTGGCATATGTTATTTATCCCAGTGAATGGCATGCATCTCTTCCAATAATACTTTTTTCTGCCTTATTTAACTCACTAGAAATCAAAACACTCCAAGCCTCATCTTAAACGACTTGGGGTCGGCCTCATGAACCCTGTTATGCCATATCAGTGAATTTTAGGATACACACCGAAAGGGTTTAGGCGCTAAAGTTTTCCAGAATGCTAGCAGGCAACTGAATCATTGCTTTTAACTCAGCAAAGCCAAAAAAAAATATAATACTGTTATCTTTTTCACGAGCCATGCTCAGATACTTCATCTCTACTAGGTGTGGCCTTAAATCTTATTCAAACGCTCACTGTTCTCTTTCCACAGCTACATCTTGTGGCACCGTTACTGTTCATAATGACATTTTCTGCCTTTTTTGCTCTAAAGGTTTTGATGAATTGATAATAATAGAAATATTATTGTTATTTTGATAAAGTCAATAGAACCATTACTTTTTTGGAATTATACAGTTCTTATTTTATCCTTGCAAATGTTTGTTTCTCCCACTTCAGATGCAGGTCAACATGAACTTTCCTAAACTTCTATAAGCTATTTATGCATTGTCATGCGGAAATTGTAATATAACTCTTATAAAGACCTCTGTGAACTAAAATTTCCCAGATTTCTAAGCAGTTGATATGCAGTTCTGTATGCATTCTACTTACGAATAAAAGTAAACATTTGCATGATTTTGGATGACATAATGAAAGCTGGACAATAATGCCCTCAACTAACATATAGATTCATATCTTTCATTGGCTACTTCAATTAATCAGTCAGTCTGAAATTTTGTTTATTGATGGTCCGAGATATCCAATTCCTTTCGGAAATTGGTGACAGCTCTTATGGTAATGGCTGTTCACCTTATTTGCATTTAGATCTATAATGATCCAATAGGTGCCCCACCAGCTGGATGTGAATAGTTGGTGGATGTATGACACGTAGTGTTGGTATGTTTGTCCAACCATGCACACGCTCATTTTCATGCGTTGTATCTTTAATGTTAATGTAGGACTGCAGTTGGGCATCACATGCCTTCTTTCTGGTCCGCTACCTTGTAGATAATGGATCTATTTTCCTGATCCTAAAATAAGTTAAATTCGGAATTGAATCCTTAGATAAAATTTTCCCCACATGGCTAGTTTTCTTTCTGCTTCTCCAATTACTTTGTCTTTGACTTGGGTAACCATGTGACTGGAAGAGCTGATATTTCATACATCATACATAATCATATGCATGTCTAAATGATAGTAAACATGCTAATAGCATATATCTTTGGGAGTAAGTTATCAGAAACCAATACTTCTTGATGTTTAAACTTTATAGTATTTTTTTAAATATATTTAATTATTTTCATGGTGCTTAAATAATGGGTTATGAAAAAGAATAGATAATGATGTACTACTGAAACAATTTGCTGTGGGCCCATGTAGAAATATTTTAAATGGCACTGTTTGCGGCTAAAAATATCTGCAGGTTGAACTTAAGTCAAATAATGTAATGTTCCATTCATACAGCATCAACATGACAATATTGGTTAGATTTTTTTTTAACATGATAATATTGGTGTATCTGTGCTTGGTAGGTTTGGTACCTCCCTATCATGCTCAACTAACTGTGTAGAATGAGGCAAGGGTTAAACATGATTCTTCGATTATCCTGTATCATCAAAATATATCACGTTGTTCTTTGGTTGACTATATTGTCTTTGTTGGTGCACAAGTAAGTGATGTAGCAGCTGACCATTTAAAGCTGAGTTTGTAGGTTGGACATATGTTGTGGTTTGTATTTTCACTATGGCTGAATGGTGTGATGCAGCACAGGATCCACAAGATTTGGATAAGAATCTCTAGAGGAATTTATCTAATTTGGGAAATCTTTGTAACCTTTTATTTTGGAAGGTTTAGTTAGATTAGTCAGGGATTTTTAATATTATATTTGACTTAGTCTTTTATTTCATTATGACTTTTATTGTAATTAGAAGAGACGTGGACCCATTCCACGTGTCCATGATTTAGTTGCTTTATTTTATTATTCATTTTTGAGTTAGCTCGTGATTAGGATTGTGAGTCTATAAAGGCAGATTTCATTATTGAAATTCATTATGCATTATTGGTTATTGAAGAAAAGAAAGAGCTCTTGGTCTCTCTCTCTCTCTCTCTCTCCCCTCACGATCTCTCCTCCCCTCTCTTTCTCTTTCTCGACTCCCCCTTCTATCTCTTTCATAGGCGGCAATCCCCCCCTTTTCTCCCTTCGTCATAGTAACAATTCCCCCCTGCCCCCTGTTATCTTTTGCTTCCTGCAGATTATATTCCCCCCCTTTTTCTGTTACGGCATCCCCTCTTCCCTTCCCTCTCTTTTCCCTTGATTTCCCTCCTCCTTATTTGTCTCGAGGTACACGGTACACCCCTTTCCCTTTTCCATCTCTCGGTGTTCCTTTTCTGCATTATTTGGTATCAGAGCCAATGGAGGCTAATCTTAATTCCCCTCCTTTGACCATGGACCTTTATCCACAAATTTTTGAGGGGTTGCACCAAATAGATAGTCGCCTGGCTTGGATGTAGCGATGTTGACGTCGTTGCATCCGAGTCAGGCGGCTATCTATTTGGTGCAACCCCTCAAACTTTGCTGCATCCGTGTCAGGCAGCTATCGATTTGGTGCAACCCCTAAAAAATTTGTTGATAAAGGTCCATGCATATTGAATTTCTACAAGAGAAAAGGAAGGGACACTGAGAGGTGGAAAAGGGAAAGGGGTATACCTTGAGACATATAAGGAGGAGTGAAATTGAGGGAAACGAGAGGGAGGGGAAGAGGGGATGCCGTAACAGAAAAAGGGGGGGGGAATATAATCTGCTGGAAGCAAAAGAAAACAGGGAGCAAGGGGGAATTGTTACTATGTGGAAGGGAGAAAGAGGGGGGGGGGGTGGCAAAACAGAAACAGAGGGCGCCTATGAGAGAGAGAGAGAAGGGGAGTCGAGAAAGAGAGATCGTGAGGGAGAGAGTGAGGGAGAGAGGGGGGGGGGACCGAGAGCTCTTTCTTTTCTTCAATAATGCATAATGAATTTCAATAATGAAATCTGCCCTTATAGGTTCATAATCCTGATCGCGAACTAGCCCAAAAAGGAATAATAAAATAAAGCAACTCAATCATGGACTCGTGGAATGGGTCCACGCCTCTTCTAATTACAATAAAAGTTAAAATAAAATAAAGACTACTAAATAAAAGATTGAGTCAAATATAATATTAAAAATCCTTAACTAATCTAATTAAACTTCCAAAATAAAGGATTACAAAGATTCCCTAAATTAGAGAAATTCCTCTAGAGGTTCTTCTCCAAATCTTGTGGATCCTGTGCTGCGTCATGGTGGTTGTGCCTCTTTTTGTGTTATTTATATAGTAACTTCTCTTTCCTTTTCTGAATAGAACTATTGATTATCTGTCAATTCAACAAAAATATCTGTACACATATGTACACCTTGACACACTTCGACACATGTGAAGCAATATGAGGGATGGCCAACTAAATGGTTTGGTTATGTGCAATGATGACCAATTAGTGCAAGTTTAAGGCTATAGAAGGACAACAAGAAGGTTGAAAAGGCTTAGATGAAAATGGGGAAGTCATGGCCGTTTAGGAGTTGAGGTAGGATGTGGCCAACAGTTGATAAAGATTCTTTTATCTGACTCAAATTAGTTAAATTAAGACTTTGTTGCCTTAAGTTACATAAATATGAATATTCTTGGTTTTGAGTCTTTAGATTGGTCCAAGCAGATCCTGTTCTGGTTTGGGATTGATTGCTCGATTCACTGACAGGATGGGAATATCAAATATTGATCCACAGAGATAATCAGATAAAACTTAGCTGATCCTACCTCGTGGGTTCTTGGATCTGATGAAAGGAAGGATGGATCATATTCAACTCTGCATCATCCGATCTTAAAAACAATTGTATGTACATAATGTTGTCAAAGATAAAATTTCTGATGTTTGCTGGTAGAACTTCAATTGTGCATGCCTTGCATGATTAAAAACTGTACAAGTAGCTCTTCCATGTATGGAATCTTACCGTCCATCGAGAAACTAATAATGATTCTCTTTCCACAGGTTCTTATTGTGGTGCACGTGTTTTTTGTCAGCTTCACTGTTAACCTTGCTTGCTTAGAGTCTGGAGTTGGCAGGTGTTGCCTTCCACAGGTCCTTTTTGATGAGAAGGTCATTAGGTATATACAATTGGATGCTTTCATCGTGTTGAAAGTTTCATAGCTGGTCTGGTGGTGTTTGATTTATTGATGAAATTGTAACTTCTATCTGGCGAGTATTGAATTGGAAGAGTCCATCGTCATTTCTGTAATATATTTTAACATAAAAAATGCCTTCATGGTGGGGAAAGTCTTCATCCAAAGAAGCAAAGAAAAAACCGAACAAGGAAAGTTTTATTGATACATTACACCGGAAATTTAAAATTCCATCTGAAGAGAAGGGCGGTATTAGATCATGTGGATCTCGTAGACGGAGTAGTGATACAATTTCAGAAAAGGGATCTCGATCCCGTGCTGCATCAAGATCGCCACCCCCCTCCAATCATGTATCACGATGTCAAAGTTTTGCAGAAAGGCCTCATGCACAACCCCTTCCTCTTCCAGGGTTGCACCCTGCAATCATAGGGCGGACAGACTCTGGAATTGGTGTATCTATGAAGATGAAATTGGAAAGATGCTCTAAGTCATCATTGTGTTTGCCACTTCCAAAACCTGGTTGTATTCCACACAGGCCAGATGTAACGGATGCTGATGGAGATTTGGCCTGTCCATCTGTTTCTAGTGATAGTTCAATTGATAGTGATTATCCAGTTGACTCACGTCATCTTAGCCCACAGACAACCGACTATGAAAGTGGGACCAGAACGGTGAACAGTCCTTCCAGGTGAGCTTGCATATGGAGCATCCTTTATGTATGAGTGCTTCTTGATTACCATCTATATTCTTTCTTTTTGATTTTTTATAAGTCCTAATCGAGGTTTTGTGTTGTCTTGCTGAAGGACGATGCAAAGGGAACATTCCCCTATGATCACCCGAAAGAACTCAAGAGAGGTCCTGAAGCCGACTAGTCCATCGTTCAACAATCAGATACTCTCTACATCACCTAAAAGGGGACCCTTAAGCAATTATGCACCAAATTTACAGATTCCTCCGCGTGGTGCTTTTGGAAGTGCTCCAGACAGCTCGATGTCAAGCCCTTCGAGAAGTCCTATGAGAGCATGTGGCACTGATCAGATTACTAGCTCTTCCTTCTGGGGAGGAAAGCCTTGTCCAGATGTTTTATTACTTGGATCTGGTCACTGCTCAAGTCCAGGATCAGGTCATAATTCTGGGCATAATTCAATGGGGGGAGATATGTCAGGACAGTTATTTTGGCAGCACAGCAGGGGAAGCCCTGAGTGTTCTCCAATACCTAGCCCCAGAATGACAAGCCCTGGTCCTAGCTCCCGAATACAAAGTGGTGCTGTCACTCCGCTACATCCACGGGCAGGAGGGGCAGCCACAGATTCATCAACAGGCTGGCAGGAGGACGGAAAACAAAGCCACAAGTTGCCGCTTCCCCCTATAACTGTTTCTAATTCTTCCCCTTTCCCTGCACCAAGTTCACCTTCAACAGTGTCCTCCAACCTTCCACGAAGTCCTGGAAGGGCAGAGAATCCAACGAGTCCTGGATCGCGTTGGAAGAAAGGAAAACTATTAGGCAGAGGCACCTTTGGACATGTTTATGTTGGTTTTAACAGGTTTGTATCTGAAGGAGTTGAATGCTTGCATGCGCACACACCCGACACCCTCCCACCCACCCATGCACCTGCAAGTTTGCATGCATGTGTCTATTAAATTTTCATGAGCATTATGTACAAGGTTTTACTGTTTAACTTCTCCCTGCATTCTCATTTTTGTAAGTAGGTAATGGTTGAATCGTTTTGGCACTTTATTGATTATCATGCAGCTCTTTTTTGATTTTAGGAAATGAAAATTATTTGTGCACTTGAATATTGTTTTGTTAGTTTCATAAGTGCATGCATTCTCCCTGATTTCGTGGGGAAGCTATTTCATGTTTCTGTTAATTCTCAAAAAGTGGATCTCATTGAAACATTTCTGTTCTGTTCTGTTGCTATGATTTTAGTGAAAGTGGTGAAATGTGCGCTATGAAAGAGGTTGTTCTATTTTCAGATGATGCAAAGTCAAAGGAAAGTGCAAAGCAGTTGGGCCAAGTAAGGGTTTTCTTTTATTTTTTCAAAAATTAATATGAATTTCTCTCTGGAAGATTTGTTTCTGGGCTGAACTCTGAATTCTGAAGTTCGTTGGTTTTTTCCCCCATTTTTTTTTACTATATGCTTGTGTGGGAAAAATTCTTAGTTTTTAAAGTTTACATTGACAGGAAATTGCTCTTCTGAGTCGCTTGCGGCATCCAAATATAGTGGAGTATTATGGTACTGAGACGGTAAGCATTCTGTCAATTCGAGACAGTTCAAATTTCTCTTTCTGTAGCTCACTTGTTCAGTTTTATTCTTCATTCCATGCACAGCTAATCATGAATTGGTTGCTGACTTATTTGTACAAGCTTGATGTTGTTCTTTTTAATGGCATTGTCATTCAGAACATTATTTGTTTAAAATATTAATATCAACGAGAAGTCTTTGTTTTTATCATCTACTTTTGTGTGTGTGTGTGTGTGTGTGTGTGTGTGTGTGGGTGTGTTGGGGGATTGATGCAGTAGCAGTGTCATGGATGGATCGACACGAACCAATTTGGCTACCCAAGCCAAACCTGAACCGGCTCAAACCCAAAACAACCTTTTGGTCTGGAAAGGGGTGGTAGATGATAGGAAGTTTCAATATTAGATTTCATTATCTATTATTTCTGTTTTGAGTAAGGATTTCATTCCATAGATACAATATGTAGTTTCTAAACTTATGTCAATTAGTTTAGGAAAGTTTTACCTTTAAATAGAACATGTATTAGGTTTTTATTTACAGATTAGAAGATTTGAAGAAGAATAGAATGAATTGATATTCAGTTGATTGCCTACGGGCAGAAGTGAAGCTTGTGTGCTCTTCAGTCTCTCTCTCTCCTTCCTTCATCTCTGTGAACCAGAACAGGCCTACTCCCTTGATCTGTTCCGCTCCTCTTCTTCTTCTTCTTACTTCTTACTTCCCTTTTCTTCTTATTTCTGTTACCCTTCTCGGCTACTGAAATCGATTCCTTTTTTTAGCGGTGATAGCAGTCCCAAAGAAACCCATCGAACTCCTTCGTTTCCTTTCCGTTTCCCCTACAACCAGGAGTGTCAGTTATTCTCCCCAAGATGACTCAAACCCTTGAGCTTTATGACTCGAAATCTCTTCAGTCATGAGAACCCTGACCCTGCAACTACTCTGTTTTATCCATTACCGCTAGATTCTGATTTCTGAAATACCCATGATTGTTTGTTGATTTCTTGGTGAAATCCATTCCGATTCAGTGGCACTAGGTATTACGACTCTTGATCAGAAATTTCAGTTCGATTGGAGATCAAATCAGAGAGTTATATCAAATTTCCTAAATCTGGTTTACCGTATGTTGGCTGGAGGTTGAAGACGACCTTTTTCTCTTCCCCACGTCATTCCTTTATTATTTTTTTTTTATTTTATTTTATATTCTTTCCTTTTAGTTGGCCTTCCTAAAGTACCCTTTTCTTTATTCTTTTCATGCCATCCTAATGATCTGTTTGGTTTTTTAAGTTATTGAATAATTCTGATTAATTACGAAACTGCCATCACTGGTTGAGTTTTGGACTTATTTACAGTTCTGCCATTGTTCATTGAATCAATCTTGCTTATTATTTGGGTGGGCCTACTAGCGGATCTAATTAGGGTTTTCTCAACCCGGATCCCGTATCAGGGATAAATGATGTTTTTCTGTCCTTGGAAATCAGTAAATGAAAGTGAAGATAGCGTTGGGAACTATCTTTGATAAGGTTGGAGTAGTTACAGTAATAATTTGTCTTTACAAGTTTGGTGTCATTTTAAACATGGTTTGGCCAATTGCCAACACCCCCTCCTCTCCTTTTTTTTTTTTTTTTGGGGATAGACAACAAATGATTTTATTGCTGAAATAAAATGCAAGCAATATAAGGCATATGGCAGCAGGCAGCAGCAATGAGAGGCCATGGTTCTAAGTTTCAATCGAACTGACCGAAATCTTCAAGTTATCTCGGTTTTGGGCCTGGTCTTGAAACAAAACGCAATGTCGAAACCTGGGTTTTGGCATTGGGTTTAAACCCAGTATTGAAACCTCGAAACGAGATCCGGCACTTCTTAGTTTCAGTCAGGCTCGACCGAAACCAAGATTTAGTTCCTTGCGAGAGGTCAAAGCCTAGGACCCATGTATGTGGCTACTCAAGAGGGTAATGATCCAACTACAAAGGTTGCCCATTAACCCGCCCCTAGCAAGTTCGTCAGCCAACGAATTAGCTGTTCTTTTCTTTAGTTGCAACATTGTGCATTTATAGTTCAACGTAAGAGACGACTTGAGTCCATGTTGAAATATGTGTGTGGGTGAATTCATTTATCAGTCATTTGGATTGTTGCTGCGGTTGAATATTTAGTACAACTAATTATTATTTTTCTTTATTATATGGTTTTTATTCAATTATATTGAAACATGAGCTTCTTTTGGGCCTTCAATCAATTTTTCTGTGTTGCTGCAATGGTCTCTTGAGACTGCATGCCTTTGGTCTGAATTTCATTATCTGCAGTTTCCTGCCTGAAATTTATCGACTAGATGCTGTGTTGAAGTTCATAGCTATTCAGACCTTTCTTTTTATGATAAGTTACAGGGACCTTCTTTTATTGGAACAATATTTTTGATATTATATTGTTGAATGATGGAATGACTTGTCTGTAATAGACAGAGGTCTTCTTATTTATAATATGAGAATGAATACAAAGAAAGAAAGAGGTAGTACAGGTAGTACAATACAGGTAGTACAATTGTACAATACAGGTAGTACAATGAATCTCGACAAAAAATGAAATACGTAATATTCTCAACACTCCCCCTCAAGTTGGTGCATATATAATGCATGCCCAACTTGGACAATATCATATGGAATCTCGATTTGTCCACTGTCCAGTTTCTCTTTGATGAAGTGACGGTCTACCTCAACATGTTTTGTCATATCATGCTGAACCGGATCATTAGCAATGCTAATGGCTGCTTGATTATCACAGAATAATTTCATGGACTGGTTACACATGACCTTCAAATCTTTAAGTAGTCGTTGTAACCATAGTAGTTCGCATATTCCATGCGCCATTGCTCTGTATTCTGCTTCTGCACTGGATCGGGCAACTGCATTTTGTTTCTTGCTGCACCAAGTTACCAGATTGCCACCCAAGAATATGCAATAACCAGAGATAGAATTACGATCAGGACTTCCTGCCCAATCTGCATCAGTATAAGCCTCCACTTGGATTTGTTTATTTGGTGAATCTGAAATGGCATATGCTTCCATTTTCAGAGGGTCATTAGGAGATAACAGAATTCCTCTTCCAGGGGCTGACTTTAGGTAGTGCAGTATCCGATAGACAGCCTCCATATGTGTAGAGTATGGGTCGTGCATAAACTAGCTTACCAAACTAACTGCGAATGCAATATTTGGCCGTATGTGGGTAAGATATATGAGTCTGCCAACAAGTCTCTGATATCTTCCTTGTCTTCTGGTGTGCCTTCTTTGCCCTTAGCTTGATATTGGGATCGAGAGGAGTATCACAAGGTCGAGCCCCAAGTAATCCTGTTTCTGAGAGAAGATCAAGAACATACTTTCTTTGAGACAGATAGATGTCTTTTGTATATCTGACAACTTCAATCACAGGAAAGTACCTAAGTTTGCCAATGTCTTTGATCTCAAACTCCTTCCCTAGAAATGCCTTTAGTTTCGTGATTTCATCATTGTTATCGCCAGCAATGATGATATCTACATATACAAGTAAGGCAGTAAAAGTGTTAGGGGAATGTTTTATAAATAAAGTATAGTCAGCATTATTTGAACATAGCCAAATGCTACCATAGCTTTATTAAATCTTCCAAACCATACTCTAGGGGATTGTTTTAGACCATAAAGAGATCGCTTCAACTTGCAGACTTTTCCTTGGCTTTTATCATCTGTGAAACCCGGTGGGCAGTCCTATAGACATCTTCAGTAAGTTCTCCATGAAGGAATGCATTTTTTACATCTAACTGTTGTAAGTCCCAGTTGTGATGTACAGCACAGGGCAGTAAAACCCTGATGGTATTCATTTTGGCCACTGGAGTGAAGGTTTCTTGGTAGTCAATCCCATATGTTTGAGTAAATCCCCGTGCAACCAATTTAGCCTTGTACCGATCAATAGTGCCATCTGGTTTCTGTTTCACTGTAAAGATCCACTTGCATCCTATTGACCTTGATCCTACAGGAAGTGGAACAAGATCCCATGTACCATTTTTCTTCAAAGCCCTCATTTCTTCCACCATTGCAGCTTTCCACCTTTCATCCATAATTGCATCCTGCCATTTTTGAGGAACAGACACAAAAGAGAGCGAAGACACAAAAACACGGAAAGAAGGGGAAAGGGAGTCATAGGAAACATAATTGGAAATAGGATGTAGGGTGTAGGCCCTAGTTCCTTTCGAAGTGCAATTGGAAGATCAAGATCAGAAGAAGGAGTAAGTTCCTTACCAGAAGAAGGCTCAGTAGACTCAATTTTTGGATCCAGGGCTAGCGAAGGGACATGTGCAGGAGTGGTAGTGGCCTTTCCTTGCTTGTCTTTGGCACGGATATAAACTTGCAGAGGTGGCTTGGTGGTTGGATGCTTGGATGGTGCAGTTGTATCGAGCACTTGTTCTTGGACTATTTCTGGTACATCAGGTATATCCAGTATAAGTACATTAGGGATATGAGATGCATCTTCAACTGTCTGTGTCTCCCCCTGAAGAGGAGCCTGATAATAGGAGAGATGCTCATGAAAAATGACATCTCTACTAACAAGGACCTGACGAGAGGGAGGATGACAACACTTGTATCATTTCTGTGTTGTAGAATACCCTAAAAATATGCACTTTAATCCACGTGGATCAAGCTTGCCAGGGGAACGATGGTTACGAGCATAACAAAGACAACCAAAAACTCTAGGAGGAAGAACAAAATCAGAATTTCCAAGTAAGATGTCCAAGGGAGCCTTGTTGTCTAAAACTCGAGAAGGAAGGCGGTTGATCAGGGATGCTGCAGTGAGGACAGCATCACTCTAGTGTTGAGCGGGAACATGTCTCTCAAACATTAATGCTCTAGCTGTTTCGAGTAAGTGGCGGTTCTTTCTTTCAGCGACTCCATTCTGAGCAGGAGTGTCCACACAATTTGTCTGATGAATTATCCCGTTATCAGCCAAGTATTGCTGAAAAAATCCTCACGATATTCCTTACCATTGTCACTACGGGACATCTTCAATTGAGTTTGAAACTGTGTCTTGATCATATTGTGGAAATGGCGGAAGCATGCAAAGACCTCATTTTTTTGATGCATTAGATAAACCCATGTAGTACGAGTGTGATAATCAGTAAAGGTTACAAACCACCTATGACCAGAAATAGAGGTAGTCCGTGTTGGACCCTAAACATCAGAATGGACTAAATCAAATATACAAGGCCTTCTCGAAACAGAAGGTAAATAAGAAATACGAGCCTGTTTGGCCAAAACACAAGCCTCATATAATAACTCGTCTTTATTACATTGTTTAAATAATTTTGGAAAAAAATGAAATAGAACAGCAGAAGAGGGATGCCCAAGACGGCGGTGCCACTGCTGAAGGGTATTGACTGCGAAATGGGAGGAAGGTGCTGAACGACCATTGTCAAGCAAGTACAGGCCACCATGCACACTATCATGTCCAATCGTCTTCCCGTTCTCCAGATCCTGAATTACACAATAAGAAGGAAAAAATGTTACTTTACAATTTAGAGACTTTGTAAGACTACTAATGGAGAGTAAATTTGTGGATAAATTAGGAACGTGTAGAACAGAATTCAAATCAAGGGAGGAAGAACAGTGGATGGATCCAATTCCAGATATAGGAGAGAGGGATCCATCAGCGACCTTTACAGTATTATGTCCAGAAGAAGAAGAGTATAAATAAAAGGACTCAGACGAACCAGTCATGTGGTTAGTGGCTCCAGTATCTATAACCCAAGGGCTAGAGACAGAGAAAGCACAATGACCATCATGGGAAATACCTGACTGAACAAAAAAAGAATCTGGATTGGTAGATGTGGATGATTGATTTGTAGTCGCAGGAGGTAGTCGAATGAGATGCCGGAGAGTTTGAAGTTCTTGTGCAGAGAGTTGTGGTAGAGGACCAGTAGGAGGACTTGCTTCAGTTTGATGTGCCTGAGGTGCGTGGGAGGACTTTGCCTTGTGCATACCTTTTTTCCGGCGTTTTGCTTCAAAATCTGCCGGTTTGCCATGAAGTTTCTAGCATGTGTCTTTGGTGTGTCAAAGCTTGCTACAATACTCACATTTGATAGCATCACGGGAAACAGGAGGACTCTTGTATGTCTGAGTATTTGTCTGGAGAGCAGACCTATCCGGAACAGAAGGGGACAACATTGTTATTCGTCGTTGGTCCTCTAACTGAACCATGGAATAAGCCTATTCGAGGGTGGGGAAAGGGTCCCTACTGAGAATCTGTGAGCAAATAGGATCAAGCTCCACATTTAGTCCTGCCAGAAAAGTATAAACCCTTTATTTCTCTTCCCTTTTGTGAAATAGGTTAGCATCTTCTTCACGTTTAGCATGAATAGAATCATAAAAATCAATTGTTTGCCCATAACTCCTCAACTTAGTATAATATTGGGATACAGTCAATTCTTTTTGGATAGTTTCATGAACATTTTTTTGAATGGCATAAATTAAAGCAGCATTCCCAACTTGGGAATAGGTGTCCTTAGCAGACTTCCAAATTTGTGCAGCAGTATTCAATAACAAATAGCCCTCGGCTATAATGGGTTGCATGAAATTGAGGAGATATTGCATTACCAATGAATTTTCAGCATGCCATTTCTCCAAAACAATGTCCTTGGTCAGAGGTTTTTCCTTGGTGCCGGTGAGATATCCCGACAATCCCGGAACTGTAATTGAGAGTTGGGTGGCCCGAAACCACATTAGGTAATTACCACCATCAAGTTTAGTGGTATTAGTGGGAATAGTGAGATTGTTCATTTTAAAACTCTCTATCCCAGAAGAGGTTACTTCAGATGTCATCCTTGAGTTGTGTATTCAAGAACAAACACCCAAAAACAATATGAACAGCCTTCCTGTTTGGTTATAGCACAATATATGGAGATCAAAGTAGAAATATCACTAATCAGATATCCTAACTTGTCCCATGTGCAACATAATATATAGAAATCAATTCTGATTTGCACCCACTTTTTTGTTTATTGGGGTAAACTCAGAAACTCATAGATATCCGACCAGGCTGAACCATATTATTAATATCCAGACTGATAAAAAAAATTGATTTTCAATAAAGAGAATAAAAAAATGATCCTTAATGAGGGATAAAAAGAAGGGCAGTACCTATATCATTGTATGATTCCCTCTTTGGTTGCTGCCCCTAGTGGGGAGAGAAAAAAAAAAAAACAAAAGAAAAACAAAAGAAAAGAAGGAAAGTCGGTGTTCGGCGGTGGTAGGTTGGCGGCAGCGGTGGTGAGGCGGCGGAGGGATCTAGCGGTAGAGCTAACTTGGCTCTGATACCATGTTGAATGATGGAATGACTTGTCTGTAATAGACAGAGGTCCTCCTATTTATAATGTGAGAATGAATACAAAGAAAGAAAGAGGTAGTACAGGTAGTACAATGAGGGTAGTACAGGTTGTACAATTGTACAATACAGGTAGTACAATGAATCTAGACAAAAAATGAAATACATAATATTCTCAACATATATCACTGATAGTTGTATGTATGAGTTCCTTCTAATTGAAGTGTATTGAATTGTTAATAGATGTTTCATACTTTTTGCTTTCTTTTCCTTGTCATTCTTGTTTTATCATTTTTTTATGTTTTTGATGATCGGATTTTAAAAACTATTTTATTGAGCAGGTAGATGACAAACTGTATATATACTTAGAGTATGTTTCTGGCGGCTCCATCTATAAGCTTCTTCAAGAATATGGACAGCTTGGTGAACATGCAATTCGCAGTTATACTCAGCAAATTCTTTCAGGCCTTGCATTTTTGCATGCTAAGAATACTGTCCATAGGTCAGTGTAGCTACTATTTTCTGTTGGCTCTGGTTAACTAAGATATGGTTGTTGTTACTTTTTGCTTTCAATAACTATTGTTTCAGTGATCTGTCTTTACATATCAGCTGTATTTTCTGTGCAGGGATATTAAGGGAGCGAATATACTTGTAGACCCCAATGGACGTGTGAAGTTGGCGGATTTTGGGATGGCAAAGCATGTAATATTCTCTCTCTCTCTCTCTCTCTCTCTCATGGATTTATTTCATTCACTACCATTTTCCACTTCCATTATGCAGTAAAAAATCCAATGTTTGAAATTTCAAGCTAAATGTGTCGACATTGGCAAGATATTTCTGTTTCCTTGGTGGTTGTAATCTGGTGAAGTCTATTGAAATTGGTAAAATATTCTGTTCCTGAGGGGTTGAAATCATCCCTCAGGTGAACTCTCTAATGTCGGTGATATCTCAAATGACTACCAACCAATCCACCACTGGTTGTGGAGTAATTTGTGATGAACAGAAGCTAGGGTATTTGCTTGTTAATTCATTTTTAATCTTGGTGCATGTTTGTACACGGTTGAATCCCTGCTCTCAGTGTCTTTTGTTGTATGGTCCCTGTTTGAATTTCTGGTTAAGAAAAATCTTGGTATTTCTATCATTATTGCAGATAACTGGGCAATCATGCCCCTTATCTTTTAAGGGAAGCCCTTACTGGATGGCACCCGAGGTCAGTTCATTTTCCTTTTCTTACCCATTTCTGGTGGTTTACAACA
This sequence comes from Protea cynaroides, assembly GCA_028583415.1. NCBI lineage: Eukaryota > Viridiplantae > Streptophyta > Magnoliopsida > Proteales > Proteaceae > Protea > Protea cynaroides. The sequence goes on along the minus strand of CM053275.1, from coordinate 94,267,684 downwards.
TACTTTCCAGTAGCATCTTTCATTTGCATTGTGCATTCAGGTTATAAAGAATTCAAATGGTTGCAATCTCGCTGTTGATATATGGAGTCTCGGATGTACTGTTCTCGAGATGGCTACAACAAAACCACCATGGAGCCAGTTTGAAGGGGTTAGTAGTTGTATATCTGGACTGGAAGAACCTGGATTTTTTAATATATCTTGTAGTTTGTCATAAGTTGGCCCAAGTTTAGTTGTCTCTTCTATAAATGAATATAAAATTCAATATGTTGTCTTCTTATACTGATATTTTCTGTCCTTTGGCTGGAAGGTTGCTGCCATGTTTAAGATTGGGAACAGTAAAGACCTTCCAGAAATACCTGATCATCTCTCAGAAGACGGGAAAAATTTTGTTTGGAGGTGTTTGCAACGCAATCCGCTACATCGTCCTACTGCTGCTGAACTTTTGGAGCACCCTTTTGTGAAAAATGCTGCACCACTGGAGAGACCCATTTTGGCCCCTGAGCCTACAGAAATACCGCCTGGAGTTACTGATGGAGCAAGGTCTCTGGTACGAATATATTTCTTGCCTTCCTTGCTATTGTCTTGTACACTTATAGCTGGGCTGTTTATGGTGTGATCTGTGATATGATGCATTATAAGTAACTAGTCCTTGAAACGAAGTTGCTTGTGTCTGTCAGCTGTTTCTGTTTATTTCAGCAGTCATTGTGTGTGAGAACTTTTATACAAGTCACTTTGCATGTTTATTTTGGTTAATTCCACGTCTGCATGGCCTGGAAATAGGTGTACCATCTTCCTTTTGTAACGTGTTAGTGCATGTAATTAGTTAGGATGACATGGTCTGTAGATGCACCATAGGTCTAGCTATGACATTTTCTGAACAGTTGGTTAATAACAGGAGGGAGCACATGGAAGTATTAGTTAGATACACTTTGTCTCATCAAGCAAGAGAGATAGTTTCTTCTATTTAAACTTGTTCCAGATTTATTGAGTTGAACTTTAATACAAGGCTGCTGTAACCTGGACCTGGGCATTCCGGAAGAGGTGGTAGCATTAGAGATTGGGATGTTACTATTAGAAAAAGGGCGTACCCAGTGCACGAGGCTCCTGCCACTGTGTGGTCTGGGGAAGGGCTTATGTACGCAGTCTTACCCTTGCTTTGCGGAGAGGTTGTTTCCAGATTTGAAACCATGACCACCAGGTCTCAATGGAGCAACCTTACGTCCTTACCATTGTGCCGAGGCTAGCTCTCATGAGGATGCTACTATGTTGGTCCATAATTGGGGGGGAACTGGAATTGGTAGTTCTACTGGGGCAGAGATCTTATCCCTCGTAAGGCATTGGATTTGTTAGATGAAGAAGATTTATGAAAGGTGAATGTAGAAGGTGATTCAGCCATTGTTATAGGGTGAGTTTAATGACTTCAATCATTTGTTGGGGGTTCTTCGAGGACTGTCATCTTCTTTGACAGGATCCTTCTTCCATTCATCATATGAACCTCAACTTCTGTATGGTTTGCTTTTGTCCAAATAAAAGATCTTTGGCCTAGGATTTGTTACGGGACATATTGACTTCGTAGTTGGTTGATATTGGTATTTGTTGTGTTTTAGCTTGCTTTCATTTGGTTTGTCTTCTGTCCATTGTCTGTATATATTCCATCTTATTTCTCAAATGATGGAAAAATATTATCTGTTGATCATGAAGAAAGAAAAGAGATTATCTTATCCATTGAAAGACAAAGGATTGTATAATTTTCTTGTTCTTTGGTTGTGTGTGTGTGTGTGTGTGTGTGTGGGTGGGGGGGGTTGGATGTTGTTGTGTGGACATGGTTTTTTTTGTCCTCTCTTTCGGGCAGAAAGAAAGAATTTTGGTAAAAGAGGGTTATGTGTTCCTAATGAAGATCGAAGGCTTGCGAGTTATGGTCTTGTCCATCCCCGCCAATGGGTGGTGAAATTTGGATTCGCCACTCACCAACTAGATAAGGGCTAGAACTTATAAATTGTCTTTCACTTGGAAAGATGCTAATGACTCTGACTTAATGGATCGACTTTATTCACCCCAAAAAAAAAAATGGATTGGCTTTTGGTCTTACCAAAGAATGAGTAAGTGACAAGTTACGAATTGGGAATGTGTTAGGCATCCAACTCGCCCATTATTTAGACTGGTTTCTTTTTGTCCTATTCTTTCCTATGCTCTCTGTTTGATGTTTGATTGGTCGTTGAAGCTAGACTAAATGTCTAGGCATTTGGGGAATCCTAAACCAAGTTTTCTAAGATTTACTTAGGGTGTCACCACACAGATTTCAAAAATAAATTGCAAGTAAACAAGTGAATAAATTAATAAATGAATAAGATGAAATGGATAGACAAATAAATGACTAAATGAATAAACAAATAAAGAATTTAAACAAAGGTGAATAAATGGAAAAATAAAATAATGGATGACCAAGTTTGAGATCACATTCTCAAGCTGCCTATGTATCCCAAATCAACGAGAATCAGGCTAGACGTAGTTCGGGCAAGGGTTGTGAGTGTGTGCAGTCCTTCCTTGAATAGAGAAGTACGTGGGACCGTA